>JABSTQ010010120.1:857500-1230000 GCA_013358835.2 Ixodes persulcatus
GACTCATCCACAGTGGGTAAAAATGTCACCATGTTCTGACAGACTGAACTTCAGCTGTATAAATAACTAATGACTAATTTGTTACGCTGTCCTGTTTACTTCATGTCCTTGTCTGTCCCTTTGCGCTTATGTTATCAGCACTTTTGTAACAAACTTTGGGGAAGCAAAAACGCAAGAACCAGTCAAGGACAGTAACAAATGTAAGTATATGCGTGTGTCTCGCCAGTCTTACAGTATTCATTATTACTACCTTTATCAGGCTCATTTAGAGTTGGTAACTCCATACAAATATTTATGTGTGCACAGAACTTCTAAGCTTTCATGGAAAACCCATACCTAGTACATAACCGTTAACGCTAATTGCATGTTAGATTACCTCAAATGCAATTTTATGTGGCACCTGTTTCAGTCAGGTAAATCATTCATAAGACCCTAAAGGCTGAACTCCATGGAACGAATTATGTGACGAATAACTGGCGAACGCCGCCCGACGGCACGCTCGTTTTGCGCGCGACGTAGCAGCCACTGTGTTGATTCCACGCGCAGAGCAAAAGCCGCCGGCCAGAATTCGTCGGTTATTCGCAGCATATTCGTCCCATGGAGTTCAGCCTTAATTCATCCGAAGTTAGACGATGCATCTTCTGTTTGGGATCCCGGACAAAGTCACTCTCGTGCTTTCATCAAAAGCCATCCAAAACAGATCCGCGCGTTCTTTTCTCGCGAACTACCACTGCGCTGCAATTGCCACCCCCACGAAAACGACTGTCATTGCAACCCTTGCCCCTCCGCCCAAAACTTGCTCGCCTTTCTTTATCTCATAAATATTTTTTTTCTGCTTTATTCAGCAGATTGATCGCCCTCCCTCTTTGTGTTCCCTGTCGTCTCGATCATCAGCACAAGTTTGGCATCTGAAGTTCGATCGCGACGTTTCATTCCCCAGTAGTCTCCCGTGCGTCAAAGGACTGGAACGACCTTCCCGGGACTATTTCCTCAATCACGGACTTCGTGATTTTTAAAACTGCCATTAATAATTATCATGTTGTTGACTGTACCTAATTTTTTCTTTCTATTGTGTTATTATTGGATTTTTTTTCCTGCTTTTCTTCTTTGTAATTCCTTCGGGCCTTGGAGGAGCGCAGAACAAATAAATAAATAAATAAAGTTCAAAGGCTGTCCGAAGGTTCGGGGCCGATGGGCGGTGCAGACGTCGCACAATCCGACGTAATCGACTCGACGGGCCCACACGATACAACAGAACACCTACGCATACACTCAAAAACAACAACAACAACAACAACAACAACAACAACAACAGCAACAACAACAAAAACAGCAACAAACTGCTCGTAAATGGCACAAATAGCCAAAACAGCTCACGGGAAGGGAGGAACCATTTGGAGCAACGTCCCGGCCAGCCCCTGGGGCTCGACGCCCTCGTGTCTGTAAACAGTGTGGCCATGACCGAGTGTGCGAGACACAGCCGCTGGAGGCTTAAAGGAGAGGGCATTCGGGGGACAATTGGTATCCACTTATAATTCGACTTATCGGATTTAAATTCCTTGCGTGGTGACGTCTCCCCGCCTCCTCCCCCCCCCCCCCCCCCCCTACTCTTTTTTCCGTTCTCTTTCGTCCTCACATATGTCGAACACATATTTCCAAAGTTTCAAGGCTGGTTTTTCATGGAATGCAAAGCGGTTGGGCGCCTCTCGATACGACGCGCTTCGGTCGCATTAGTGTGAACATAGCCTCTGGGACTTCGAGATCCTTTTCGGGGCAGGCCTAACTTAAATCTCCACTTGTCCGAAGTACTAATCCCACATCAACGTCTTCGAACCCAAATAACCTCTCGACAAGAGGCACGGCCATAAAGGGCAGGAATGCTAAAGCCGCTTCTAGTGAGAACCACTTTACTTTTAAAAATGAAACGGAAAACACCAAAAACGTTCACATTCAAGACCCTGAGAGACTCACGTTTCCAAAGTCTATACTCAGTGAACGAGCTACCGACCGTCCTTGTTCCGGCCACAGAAGGGCGCCAATAACGCCCCAAGATAATTTCAGAGCCGAGGGAAAGGGGGGGGGGGGGCGGGATTGGGGGGGGGGGGGGCGGCAGACTAAGTTTGTCACTCGGTCTCTCCTTTAAGCCTCCTCCGGCAGTGTCTCGTACACTCGGTCATGGGCACACTGCTTACAGACAGGAGGGCGTCGAGCCCCTGGGGCATGGCCCAGACGTTGTTCCAAATGGTTCCTCCCTTCCCGTGATGACTCGCTAAGAAAGCCAAGCATACCCAGAACAAAAAAACTAGCAAAACTACAAAAAATAAAACAAAAAAACAGATAACACTGGGATTTGGGACAATTCGCGACTCCAGCAAAACGGACGCCACCAAGTGGGAAAACCGGGAACCAGCCGGAGCAGGTCGCTTTGCGCCTCTCCGCGTGCGTCTCTGGCGGGTTTCGCGGACACGTGTTGTCGGCGCGGTGGCGAACAATGTAATTTGACGAAGGTCCGAATATTTCTTAGGTTTGCCTCAGTGTTCATTAGTGTAGTGAAGCCTCAGTAGATAGTTTCCTTCCATCACGAGTTTGAAAAGACCGTTTACTTCACAACAAACTGACGCCTGCTTTCGATTTCTTGGATGGGGAGGATTCACGGAAAAACGTTTTGATTTCTTGTCTGTCTCGAATCACATTCAAAGTGACGACTACTTGGTAACTGATAATTGGTTTCTTTATAAGGATGTAGAACAGTGGACTGAGGATGACGGACGAGGTGTTTCATTGGATGGAACAACAATGTTGCAATGAAGTGAATGGGAAGGTTCGATAGCTGCTTGTCTTGAGTTTGGTTGTGTTCGATTAGCTTCAAGATTGAGCCATCTACACCGGTCGGTGCGTTGCCTATTCGTCTTGGCTGCTTTTCGCCGAAAAAGCCTCTGAACCACACCGAAGTAGGTGGGCTGATTTCCCAATTACTTGATTCCGGAAAACCTGCTCGCTGCATACGATTAATGAGGGAATTGTCTGCTTTCAAAAGGTGGGGGACGTGTCTCGCAAAGTTAGAAGCTGTCACGACATTGTGATCTATCGCGCCTCTAATATTTATATTATACCCCCGTCGAAGCCAGCAGCAATATATGCCTATATTGCTCAGATTGTCCGGCCACAAAAAATACTCAATTTCTCCGTTCAGGATTGGAAGTCAAGTTCAATGCAGAGAGGTTCTGCGTGAATCTCCGATGAAGACCCTCTTCAGTTCGTCCGCATTCGCATTAAGCAGTTCACCTAATAGCTAATCAACTAAGCTCATATTTCAACCCCAAGAATATACTAATATCGCTTTAGTGGGACATAGTACGTAATTCAATACATAACCAGCATATTCGTCAGAATGACTTCTGCATTGCTACTTAAACCTGAATTGAAATACGAGTATCAGCTGCTTAGTGGGGCACCAGCGGGTTAACATGTTCCTTGGCTCGAGAAGAGCTTGCTTAGTTTTCGGAATTTTCCTGCAGCCTGTGTTGTTGACCGAGCAGACGACTGAAGCTGTTTCTTAAACGCGGATAAGCACAAAACCTTGATTTCGCGGACAGATAAGTCGCGTGGTCGAGGGATGCGAGTTAGCTGAAAATTACTTGCGGTGGAACAATTCTGTTGTCATCGTCGCTTTCCTTAGCTGATAAAAACTGATTAGGGTCTATCACCGTCTCTCCGGAGCTTAGTTTCACCTTTAAACGAAATCTCCGAAACAAAAGTTTGACATGAAAAGAACAAAAAGCACCGGGAAAACAAAACTATGCTCTACAAGTTTATGTGCACCGGCTACACTTTACCGTCGCAGTTCAAATACCTATAAAATAGGGCATGAAACAAAAGAAACTCTGTTAAATTGAATGCGCCACACGTTCAGGCGGCCCGGCCGAGCCGACGCGACCTGTTCCCAGCCGCCACGTTTGTTTGGTAGTGGCGCCCCCTATTAGTCGCTGGAGTCGCGAATAGGGTGCATGGCGAGACATGAAGGTGACTAGGTGCACCAATGACCGCTATCTGCAATACTGCCCATTCCTGTATTGTTTTGTCAGGAAAGCTTTTGTTATGAAAAACCTACAAAGTTGTATACTTTATTTATCGATTTGTGGGCCATAGAATCACATGCTTGAATAAGTTCAAGAAAAATTCAGACAAAAATATCGTAAACTTTGTTTGGATATGCATTCTTGTCAAATTAAATAAACATACAAATATTTTTCAAGATGATATCTGGGTTGCTTTGTTTCTCTTGTAAACTGTATCGAAGGGTAGAAATAGATAAAATTGCTTTTCTTCTTCGCTTTCTGGTGTTTTTGTTTTGTTGTTTTTTGCCTTCGTATTATCCAGGGATCGAATAATATTGTCTGCGGTGCACTGCTGAGTGAGGCGGACTAGTCTGCGCTTTGACAGTCTTACCTTAACAGCACTACTCGTAATGGCTTTTGTATTAGAAGCCCCTTGCATTCGAGAAAAGTTGTGACTTAATTTAATGTAACCTACAAATAGCGCTTGAGCTTTGTTCAAAATGAACTCAAAATTAGAATGAAAACAATTTTTAGGGATAACTTACTTCAGCTAGAGTCTGCCATCCCTAAAACGGGTGCACCACTTAAAAAAAAAAAACTAAGACAAAATGCAAAGCTATTCAAACGTCCAAACTCATACAACGTAATTATGTGTTGAGACGAATAACAATAGAAAATTTACAGAAGCCTTCTGCAGCCGGATATGGTCGTCAAAAACATTAACGTCATAATATTGACAAATCGTATTGCCTTTTTTTTCAGTTTATTAAATCATTACTACTACAAGTTCGCATTATGTTCCGAATCGCTGACTTCTTCTTCAGGTTTTTCTGGCGATCTCATTTCGTGACATTTAGAATATCAGAAAACGCCTCGTTGTACAAAATCATGCTCTGGTTCATCCGCCGTCATTGATCTTTGCAAAGAAAGGCGGAAAAGCAAAATAGAGAAATATTTTGTTTCTTTGTCGAAAATGTCAAAGGGCATCGCAGATATTCCGGAACATTGGTCATTCGTTGGACGTGTTTCCTCCACTCTCGGCAGTGGAGGGAAGAACGTCCTACGAAAAATTGGCCTCCTCTCGACGCCTCGAAATCAAACGGGAGGGCGCGGTACTCCAGAAAACACAAACAAACAAAAACAAAACAAACCCAGTACGAGTGTAAACAGGATTTATATCCGAATGTAAACAAAGCTTTCCGCTGCCAAGAATAAAGAGGGCATAGAGCCGGAGGTGGGAGTGCTTCTTCTGGGATTTGCTCGGAAAGGTGTTTCACAGACCGGAGTTTTCCCAGGGAAGGCACGGAGAGGAGCTCACCCGACTCCGCGGCGATGTCGGTGCGCGGCGGTGAAGTGTCCTGGCCCGGTCTCCCCCGGGGGCGCCCCGAATGTTGCTTCTGAGAAGTGCTCGTGCGGCCGTTTATCGGTTGATGACGCCGAAGGCAGCCCTCCGGCCCCGAAATCAGCCCGCGCATTCCCGGAACCCTGGGCTGTCGCTGTTACCTTGATGCGTCTAGGGAAGTCTGACGCCACTTCTCCTCAACACAGAGTGGAGGAATTGTTCGAGGGGAATGGCTCTTTGTTTTGTGCGTGTTTACGTGGTTGTTGTTGACGTCGGAAGTGAGCTGTTTCTAAGGGGAAGGTTAGATACAACGCTAAGTAAGTAATTGGCCACACTAATGACGTTTTTGTTTAAAATTTATCTTATCTTTGTTTAGGCGTTTTCTTTTTATTTTGTGCGGTAGTGTTGTTTTGCGCCACTTATCGAAAAGGAGGGTGCCAGCTGGATTTATGGGCTTTATTTTGCATGGTGGACTCGTCCATGCACGGGCAGTTCTTTTTTCTTTTTTTTTTTTTTACTTAATGCAGTGTCGTAGCACACGCGGGTGGCACTCCCATTTGAAAGGAGGGGACAGCATCGCCAGTATTGACTCATAATCGGCGGATCTCATTACAGCGGGTCCACCCAGTCCCCCATTCCTCTCTCCATCTTTGTTTAATAAATACATTTGAGTTGGCGATAAAGATTCACAGGCTGTAAATGGTTGTGTTGATGCCACTAAACGTGTTTGGATATCATCCGAGAAGGGTCTTGAGCAAGAATATCGGACACGATCGATCACTAGTTGGTGTGATCGATCAATTGGTAGTTGAAGCTTTAATTGCGGGGCACGATAAAGCCGAATACACTAACGGACAAAAAGGACAGTTAGGTTGCTTTCTACCTAAAAAACAAAGCGAAAATAAAGTAAGTCGGTTCAAAATTACCTCACACGCCCCGTTTTTTCTTTTTTTTTTTCAAAGAAAGAGTCATCACACGCTTTAATAAGTATGTTGTGTACGTGTTGAGCTCCGGTCGTTCCATTTCGCAGCTTCTAGATAATTAGAAGATGAGCTAGCCAGGTGTCGGCCAAAAAAAGGTGGCGTCCGTTTCCTACCAGTTTCGCACACTGTACGGACCCTTTCCAAATCGGCATTTTTTGGTTATTACCTTGGATATACGCGCGACGTGTAACTCTATTTATCCATCGGGGACGTATCAAGTTTAGTGTCCTCTGATACTCGTTTGGTTTTTCGGCTTTCACACTGATGACATGTATGAGGTTGTGTACAAGAACCATGAAATCCGGCATCAGTTTCGCGTACACTCTACAATGATACAGCGAACGTTCATTTTTTGTTGTTGTTGTAATTAAACATTGATTATTTTTCTAACTGCTGAGCTAGAAAGAAGGATTAAGACTATCCTGACGAACCTCTAGTTGCTCTGCGGCACGAGAGGCTCGCTCACCTCCCGAAAATGGGACAGTTGTCTCGAACCTCTGCAGCAGGCGGCTGCTGCTTTCGAGGGACGCGTATCGCCGGCTGCGCCTCGGCAGCGGGTGGACAGAGGTCCGGGGACGCGATGGCGTGCGATGGCGCAGCCGCCAGTGTCCGCCGGGACCAAATACGAGCGCGGTTTGGGGGCCCACAGATATCATGACGCGCATGCCTGTGGAAGTTGTGCGAGTCCGGCTGAGCCGGGCAGAGCGTGCGCCCGACTAACCGGGAGAGCCCCCGGCGCACGCACGCACGCACACGTCGGGATCCCGAAGGAAAGACGCGCGGGAAGGAACTAATGTACTTTCCGTGTACCTTCCTACAGATCGACACATGTTCGTTTGAAGTCGCGGGAGGGAGGCAGAGTCGCGCCTCCCCCGCGCGCCCCTTTTTATTTTGGCTCTGTTGCTCGGCCCTCTCCTTAGCAGTGTTCATTCTTGATGCCTGACATGGATTTCCACTATGGGCTCCGGCGAGAGAGAGAGGGGGGGCCGCCGCCCTTCTCGCTCGCGCCCTCGGCCCCCGGCCCGCGCCTGAGGCCCGCGACCTCTCCTCTCGGGTTCTGGAGTTCTCTCCACTCTGCTCCGACTCCCCGCTGCCGCCGAGAGCGGCGTGTTACGCGCGGAGCACTCTCCCCTCGCCGTGGTCCGGCCCGCTCCTTTCTGCTGCTCGCCGTGCGTGTGCGTGCGTGAGTCTAGTCGTGCGTGCGTGAGTGAGTGAGTGAGGACGCGTGTGTTTGTGTGACTGCGCAGCTTCTATGCGTGCACCCCCTCCCACACACAGACGCGCGCGCTCGCACATACACACGCACACACGTGTGCCGTTTTTGCTTTCTGCCACACTCGTCGCGTCGAAAGTAGCTTGTTCGGAAACTTGTCGGACGTAATTTTTGAGAAGTGCCGACATATGTCTCTGGCTTTTCTCTTCCTTGCGATCGCGGGCGTTAACAGCTTGCACGAACGGAGTGCAGCTTTTGCTTCTTCCCCTTCTTGCTTTCTTTCGTCCTTGTTCCCAGCTCGCTTTACCACTCCTCGGGTTGTCGCCCGCCTTCTCCGCTTCCTGGCCCGCATTCCGGCCTCGTCTGGCGTCTTCGCAGTCTTCCAGGTCATCAGCTCTTGCTTGCGACAGCCGCCTTTCGTGGTTCGGCCTTCCGTGGTGCGCCTCGAATTGGAGAGCTCACATTTCGCACACTGTACACTTCGAGGTCTCACTCCCTGTTCCTTCTTTTCGTAGCTTTTATCTCCTCGCGCAGTGGCGATATAATTTCGGCCGTGGCAACCAAATCAATACGTGTCGGGAAAAGAAAACTTCTTTCTCTCATATATATGTCGAGAAGATAAAACACTTGGAGTACTTGCATTATCTTTGATACCTTACGCTCTAAAAAGACAAAAGAACAAAAAAAAAAAAATACTAAGTAAAAACACGACCCAACGCGCTTTATATAGTTTTCCAACTTCATTTCGACGCGTGCAGTCTCTGCGATAACTCAGCACGTTGGCGCAAAGCTTTCGAATTGATAGCTGTGAACTTAAACTCAATTTTCAAAAGGTAATCCAGCATTTAAAAACAGCATCTGACTCGCAAAAAAAAAAAAAAAAAAAAAAAAGAATGTGAAAAATAATTATTATTTTTAAAAACCAGGCAAGCAACCTTTAGAAGGGTTGTCCCCTTTTCTGTTCTTGACCCACTTCGCAGAACTATGTAATGGCTCTGCGAGAACTATTATATTCAGATTTCAGTCGGCAAAACCAGTTCAGAGCGATAAGTAATCTTGTTTTGTTCGTTTATTTGTTTTAATTCCAATACGAAAATACACCGCCACGGACGACACCGCCAAAGCACTGCCTTACCACAAAACAGCAAAAATAGCAAAAAACAAAAAGAAAACGAAAGGAGAAGTGACACTTTCTCTTCTCCATCGCTGGCCCACACGTGCTTTCCTCCTCCTCGACGTCCTTTTCCCTCCACGTTGACAGCTATGAAAAACAGAGCCCAATAAGAGTCCGGCACATAGACTCGGGAGTACATTACAGATACACTCTTGGCCCGGGCCTTTATTTATGCGTTTATCAAAGGCGTCTCGCTCCCCTCCAGCCGGCCGCTCGGCTGCTGCTGCCCTGGCCTCCCCATTAATGGATTAGCAGATTAACTTCGCCGCGTCAACGCAAGGGGGCGCTTGCGGCGAAAGTAGCCGTGATGCGCTTATCGATTGGCCTGCAGGAAGAAGTTAGAGGGGCCGCTGCGCGAGGGTCGGTACACTGGCGTCGCGTTCACGGAGGTGGTGCCGCTTATGTGCGTCTACGTGCAGGCCGACGGCCGGCGCCACGGACGACACCGCCAAAGCTCTGCCGCCTTGCCACGGCGCCGAAATGCGGCGCGCGCTTTCGATAAGAGGCGCTGAATGGCATTAATTTGGTGGAAAGGGCCCGATACGTGGCTGGAATGGCGGTCGACCAAGGTTCGGCCCTCGGTAGGCCGGCGCGACTAGGACTTGCAAAGCGAGGCGTTGTTTTAGGGATGGCGACTGCGTGAGCGTGAGGAGGCGCCTGTCAACGAACGACTGGGCTGGCCAGGAAATCGTCGCCTACAGCTTTCGATATAATGGACCTTGCTTCTCGGATATTAGAAGCGGGTTAGAATGGTGGGAATTCGAATCAGGTTAGAATTAGAGGATTAGAAGGAGATTAGGAGGTTAGAAATGGCTCACGGGTACCAAGCGTAAGATTCAGAGATATTACACAAGGTAAAAGGGGTAATAAAAAATTAATAAAGCACCATTGGAGTTCATATATTCAAGGTAGATTGATATCTGATTTCGGGCTGTGATTTATACAAAAACAAAATGCTAGCGAACAACTGAACTTAAACTACAACATTAGAAAGAAAAGCGAAGAGAATGCAGATACTCTAAGTCAACAAAACATTTGGGTGTAATTTAATTTTAACAAAACTCAAGTTATGCGGATTTCAGAAGCTTCTTAGCACCCCGTTGATCAAATAATTTCTTTCCTCTCTTCTGTCCCCTCCCTCCTATACCCGCACTAGGTACGTAGCTGGGGGGGGGGGGGGGGGCATGGGGCCCGGCCCCCCCTCCCCCCGAAATTTTACATTTTGCTGGGAAAACCTCTCCCCCCTCCCCCTCATACAGCATTTTTCATGGACCCCCCCCCCCCCCCCCCCCCCCCGAAACAAAATCTTGGCTACGTGCCTGACCCGCACAGCAAAGAAACGGAGAAAGCACGTGGTCAGAGTTAAACCAACAGCACGGCAACCTACCAAATAGGCCAACATATGCAAATGTCTACGAGTATTGAGATTACTGGTGTCGCTGTAGTCGGCAGCGTGGACGCACTACAACGCAGTAAAGCGCGCGCGCGCGCGCGCACGCACACACACACACACACACACACACACACACACACACACACACACACACACACACACACACACACACACACGCACACACACACACACACACACACACATATATACATACGCACACGCACACGCACGCGAACACGCACACGCACGCACGCACACACACACACACACACTCTGATAACGTTGTCTCCGCTGAATTTTTCCTCTCGGCGCGAATCAGAAATGAAACCAACACGGTAACAAGAAAACCTGTCACTTTAAACTTGTTGAAAACGGAGCGGAAGGAGAGCCGACGAGACAAGCACACACAACCAAGACCGGTTTCCGCCCGCGACCGGCGCAAGTTCGGAGCGGTCGCTGTTGAAAGGACCTGTTAAAAAACGGGAGCAGTTCCAATGCAGAGAGCCTGAACCGAGCCCGGATTCAACTGCCAGTGGCGACTGGGGGGAAGGCGGAAGGAGAGTAGGCTCGGATTACCTGATCAATCTTCGCTAATCCGACAGGTGTGACAGCCCGAAACGCGATCCTAGATTTGCCCGACCGTTGCCCCTCGCCGGACAGCGACCGAAACCTGGGCGCTTTTTGATGTTTTTACTGTTGCGCGTTTACCGGCGTTTTGTTTCACTTTGGACCGCTTTTGGACCTTTGAAGAGAAAGACCGGCAATGAGTGAGGGAGACCCCAGCGAGGTTCGTGCAGTTGCGCCGGGCGCTTTGTGTATCTTGGGGATGTGTGGCGTTTGCGCTGATCTCGTTACACCTTTTCCCCCGGAAAAGTCTGTCGATTCCTTCTGTGGACGTGTGTCGCGGAGTTTAGCGGACGCCGAACACGGACGCGAATTTGATGCGATTGCGGAAAGGAAGTGTGTTGCTTCAGGTCCTACGTTGTGTTTACCGCTTCGTTTATTTATTCAATCATCCTTTTTACATTCACACCGAATAGAAGGTGTAGTCGAAGAGGGTAGAAACAAGTTACAACATCATCATCACGAGACAGTGCACTCAAAATATTGACATGAATGGAGCACAGAAAATGTTGAATGACATTTGGGTCATTAAAAATAAAATGAATGCTCCAATCCACGCTGTGAAGGTGGTTGGACAGCGAAGATCCCCTGGTATCACCTGCAACGATTGCCCACTGAACTATAGATCATTTTTATGGCAAACGCCACCAGGTGGTGCTCCAGTCTTTGACGTGTCAGAGAACTCCCGGTTTATAAAAAGAATGATCAAAGGCCATCTGAACACCGCTGCTTGAAATGTAGATGAAACGTTTATCCACAAATTCTCCAGGTGAGCACCAAAATAACGAAGGAGTGCGAGATCTGTTAAAATGGTTCGAGTATTCCTATAAACCAACTTGCCTCCTCGATGTAATATCGCACAGCCGAAGGCCCTCGTTAAATCTCCAACTTCGTTGTCCGTGTAGCATTTACGCTTTCTAGCACTGGTGACATAAGCAAGCTCAACAGGCTTGCAAAGACGGTGCGACCGGAAGTCGCTTGGCACGCAAGCGGCAGTTCATGTTTGTAAACAGCAAGAGGGTCTATACCAAATGATTGACGAAAGGAAAAGTGAATGCACTGCACCAAACCTTTTTTTTATATATGAAAGACTTCGTACGCTGCCGTTGCCGCGGCAGCTTATGCAACCGCACTCTTTACCGAGAAACGCATGCGGGGAGCGCTACGAGCTTATCACTTATCATGTGGTTTTGACACTTGTTTTGGGGTTTTCTTATTGAAACAAGTGTCAAAACCACATGATAAGAGATAAGGCGCGCGCGATGGTTTTCTGTCGATCATCCGGGTCGCTTGTTTTGAAGACCGCAAACGGCCTGCAAGTTCGTCTGCTCTTGGCGCACTTTGTGCGTTTGATGACCCCCCAAGCGCATTCACGTGCTTTTGTTTCCCTCCGACCTCAAGCGATGACGGTGCGCGCTTGGCTGCCTCGTCATCGTGCGCTCCATGGGCGTTCTCTATGTTGTCCTCGGATCGGCGTGCTCCGCCTTGTATCCCGATGTGCAAAAGACGCATTTTAAAACACTTGCTCGCCTTATAGCGCTCACGCATTTTGATCGTTGAATCGCCGTTCTTGCAACGATTCTCTTGCTGATCGCATTTCGATGAGGTATCTGTATTTGGTGGATCATACTATTTCTGGTTATAGTCGCTAACTCGAGCTCCTGAGACATTCAGGAAGAACGTTTCAGAAATCTTTCATGCACCAGGAAGCCTGTTACCAGTGCATTCGAATTAGCAGTGCAAGCTTCAAACTTGAATCTTTGCGCCGGTAGAGCTTGTAGTTCAAGCTCATGTGCTCGAAGCTTTTGTGCTCTACCGGCACAAAAGTTTCGAGCTCTGGTCATTGTGTGTATCACATGAGCGCTTGGGGGGCGAAAGTTTATATAGCAGAAAGGTCGCGCTCGTAACCTTCACTGCCGACCTTGAGACAGTGTTTGCTTACGCAGTTTAGACGGGCAATTGACGTCATGTTTTAGACCCAGACGCAAACTCGCTTTATGTAAACATCAGTCGGTTAGTCACTCCCACATGTCCACACCTCCATCGCAGAAAGCTGCTTGTGCGCTCAGATCCGTTTCCTTGCTTTTACCCTGATATATGTAAAAAAAAAAAAAAAGTTTTGTTAGTTGTTTGTTGCAATATTTTTTTGTTCTTTTTTCGGGAGAATACTCGGGGGTGCAACGCGAGTGTACGCCCATATGTTGTCATAGTTCGTCGCGAGGAGAGGACGGAGTGCTGTTCACGAAATCGGGGAGTGTTTCCGCGAATCCCGCGACTCTTGGGACCGGCTCAGGCCACACTACGGGATTCGAGTTTGCCATGTCACACTGTCCGCGAATCGAGCTCGTTTGTTAGGCGAGCCTTGCCACCCTTTGGGACTGAAAGATCGAACGCGTATCTCCATCGTGCTATGCTATATATATATTTTTTTTTCTATGACACACGTATGCGCACACCACGTTCGAGACTAAATGAACGTTGTGCCACGCGAATGGGGTGTGTTGCAGTGAGTGGGGGTTGGGTAGCGAACCCTCACATACAGCCCAAATGCATCCCTTTAAACGTGGTATGTACACTTCAATAGTTTACCGACGGTATCCTTTACAGCCATTCAGAGTGTTGCATTAACCGATAAGAAATTCGATGAACGAATCACCAAGCAAGAAACGTGAACATTGTAAGCCACACTCTGGTGTTCTTAGGTTGTCAGTGACTATACAACTACTCATTTTGTACTATTATTGGCAATTAAGCAGTAATTCATTTAGCCTTTGAGAAAATGGGATTTATAAAGACCTAGGAATGAAATCCTACTTTTCTCTCTTCTATTGAAATCCTTACTTACCGAGCTTCAAAGAAAAAAAAAAAGAGAAACTTTTGCACGTTTTGGAAGAGGATTCATGATGAATTCTGGTCCCCTTTGGGCGCTTAACGGGCCACTGAAATCTCATTTAATTAACTGAAATCTCAGTTAATTAGCTCCCAGACAGATTGCGAGCGATTGTGCTGCAGGATTCCAAATCTACGAAATGAAAATCTGTAGGTGCCGGCATTCCTTCCCTGGATCCCTCGAGGCAGCTTCACCTTTGTTGCAGGGTTTAAAGGGACACTGAACCGAAATTCGGAATTCGCAAAATAGGACCGCATAAACGTTGAACGGGACGCTACGAACTCTAAAACATCACTCATCCATCGATATCACAATCGGATGACCTTACTTTTGGAAAAGAAGGGCGCGATCAAGCGAGGGTTATGACGTCATTGTCCTCCTGGAAAATTTGAGAATGAGGGGAAGCGGCCTCGCTTCTCTCCTCCTCACTTCGGTTCACCAGCTCGACGGGACCTAGCGAGGAGGAGAGGGAATGAGAATCGTGACGTGACTTGTCGGCCCAACACCACGACAGAAGGCCTCCGCATGGTCTCCTCTCCCTCAATGAAATGTCATCAGAGTCGGTTCGCGCTAATTCGGTTCTTGGGCCCGACCCCGATCTTCGACGCGCTGAGTGGAGACGAGCCCCAGCTGAACACTGACACACCACTCATGCCATATCTCACGCCTTGATCGATCTGACTGTGATGACGCGTGCGGAGGCCTTCTGTCTAGGTGGTGTTGGTCGGCCTCGCCGGCCGTGTTCAATCGCGCACTTCTTTTCCCAAAAATACGGCGTTCCGTTAGAATAAAAAAAAAAAAAAAATCAGTCAAATTTGGGGATTTTACGTGCCAAACCAACGACGGGCATCTAGCACGCCCCAGCGGAGGACTGAGGATTAATTTCTACCACTTGGGGATCTTGACGTTAAACCAAAAGCTCGGTTACACGGCGTCTTGTCCGCAATAAGCCTCCGTCAGATTGCGGGCAAACCCGCCTTGGGATCCTAGGCCGGCACTTTGCCTCGGAGTCACCGAGGCGGCGCGATCCGTTAGAGATATCGCTGCATGAGTGATGTTTTTGAGCTTTGCAGCGTCCCGCCTATCCGTCCAGCCTTGCTTTGTGAGCTCAAAATTTCGGTTCAGTATCCCTTTAAAGAGAGCAACAACAACAACCTTGAAGCGAAGATTCCAGCACTTATTCGCCACTGCCAAAGGTAAATCAAATACTTGATAAATGTCTCCTGACCTATAAGTTGTTCCTGTTTTGTTTGTTTTTATTTCTCGTCCGTTCATTTTTGTGGACTACCTCATTTTCTTGTGTTCGTTGTAGTTGTCTTCGTTACCACCTTTTGCGAAGGAGGGCTGATACTGTTTTTTTTTTTATTAAACTAAAAAGAAACGTCTGTTTTGACTTTGCTACGAGTAAATACTTTCTGAACGTAATCCGGGATGTTTATACTACATAAAAACATGCGTTAATTTTTATTAGAAAACGCCAAAGAAAATCGAGGAGCATGCACTCCCTCCACTCGCGGCCAGAACAAGCTGGCAAGTGTTCTTTGAACGGTTCGTGCGCGGGATGGCAATACTTATATACTTCGTTTCAGCTTAAAGGCACCATGAAATAAAAAAAAAATTCAACTTCTTCCTCCTTAGCTTTAATCCCCAACTCAAAAGCGAAATGAGAAACCACATGGTCGTGACGTGTTTGGGCACGGGAAGCGATGACACCAAGCTTCCACCGTGCACACCATGGAACTTGTCGCGAGTGATGATACGTGCCGTCACGGCCTCATTAACCACGGACGCGGATCCCAATATTCGTCGACAGACTGATTGTTGACGAGCGCATACGTCCGAGTGACGAACGTTCTCGTGTCCAGTGCGTGAGCTTTGTTCGGCTGACGTGCTTGAGGACCACACTCTTAGAAAAAAGGGTCAGTATAGTCCTCCCTAAAGGGAGGAACGCTCTTGACAGATATGTTCCTTCAGAAAGGGAGAAACTTTTGTCCCTCAAAGAAGGGTAGCAAAGTTCCTCCGTCGCCTGCATCTCATTATGGCGGCCACGAATCGAGCTCAATAAGGCTTAACGAGAACACTAAGTCTATTGTACGGGGCGAGAGGAGCAGCAAATAAAAACGTAACACGAACTTTCCGCGAACTGTATTTATTTCCGAAGCCGGCTTCCCCCAGCAGGTAGAGAAACTTACGTTTCGAAAGCGTGCAGTCACTCAGTCTTCTCATCGTAAGCACTGCGATGTTAAACGGAGACAACCGGCACCCAGTTACTTCGCGCACTTTGTCTTACCTTTGCTATTCCTCGAGCCACAATTCCTTCGTCAACCGCACATCACGGAGGAGTAGTAAACCATTCGCCCGCAAAACCAAAAGCCGCTCTCAAAAACAGCAAATCTGAAGCAGCCTCTTGACTCATTTCAGCACGCTTGCCACCAGATGGCAGGGTCAACCAGAGTAATCGCAAGTAGCTACTCTAGGTGGCGCTAGGTACCGCCCAATTCATGTTCTACAAAATATATTTTTATTTTCGCACGCTACCATTGCGCTTCGGGATGTTCGGAACCTCTATTATACACACATGTAGACATATCATGCATACTACAAGCATCAGCTGAACATACATTGAGCGCATACAAATAAAACGGCACACTAACCCGATCACTACACCCGAGCTCTGAGTTTCCGTATTTTATGATAAAAACAAAACAGCGCAAAGACGAGGACGAAGTAGAAGGAACAACAGGACACAGCGCTGTCTTACCAACTAGCCCAAACTTCTACGTTAATCAACCGTATTTTATACTGGTCGTTTTGAATGTACGGAATTTCTCGGTGACTGCCTAAGCAATAAAAACTATTCCCAGCATGTTGCTTTTTTCCAGCAATGTCATGCCTCTGAGAGTATTTTTAATGGATCAGGGGATGAATCTCTTAATAAAAAGAAAACGCTCCACCATGCCGTAATTACTTGAAAGCCAATAAATCGAGCTGCTCCAATGAGGTTCCAAGCCGTGAGTTTGTTTCCCCGCACGGCACTTCGTAGCCAGTATTTCTATTGTTGTGTTTGTTTTTCTTTTTGTGCTGTTCGCGCACGGCTGCAATTGCCGTCTTGAATTAATCTCTGTAGAGCGGATATTCACTCAGCTGGAAATGATGCTTCACAGACAGAGAAATCGCTGTTCGATCAACTTGTGCAGTCAAAGCCCCGACTTGCGGCAGGTGTTAAGTGTACGGAGCTACGCCATGGCGAGCTGGAAAACTTCTAGCGCTCATCCGCGCGCCACTTGGAGGGCAGTTTCTCCAGGAACCGTAGTATATTTAAACAGCAAAATAAAGGATAGCTTTTTTTTTTTCGATTTTACCTACTAATTCTTTTTTAATGCTAAAATTCCACACTGTAAATATTCGTACTTTCCGTCATAAGTTTGTACTGTCCAGTCCTTTCCCCAGAGCGCAATCGCTCTCGGGGACTGACAGTCACATTGGCCACTGTACTATAGGAGCTTACCGTTCAGAACAGCGTTCCAACATGACTATCTGCACGTCGATCGATTGCACCTAATTCCTCAAGTGGTCTTAAACTCTTTAATGTAATGTAAAGCGGAATGTCAACCTGCGACACCCCGCCCCCTCCGATCACGGCCCGACCATGCGGCATCAATGACCGACAGCTTACGTCATCTCATCTTGTTACACAACTGATACGCGAGCACACGGTCACATCGGCGATAATTCCAGTCTTCCGTTCACAACGCACAACACTGCCATCACGATGATGCTGCTATGTTGCTGACACGCAGAAATACAGAACCACGTTGATTGCAGGTTGGTACTCGGCATGGGAAAACAGAAACGAACTCAGCACGGAAGGCACCAAGGCAGCCGGCAGTCAAACCTGCTGTCTTGGACGCAGTTCCTGCGATTTCCATAACGTCGAAAACGTCGACACAGTTCCGCGTGGTTCCACTTCTGTACATCCGCGTGGGTCCCGCAAACCGGAGACGGCCATCTTACCCAGTGTATGTAGCGCTGCTGGCACTGCTCCGGAACTTCGCTGTTTCTAGCGGCTTCGTTTGCTCGTTTGATAAAATTAGAATTAATTTTATCAAACGAATTAAATTAAAATTAAAATCCTCCATTTTTTCTTAGAGTGCACGTATGCATCACAGTGAAAAGGCGGAGAGCTTTCGGGAGAAAGGAGGTGCGAAATAGTCCGCTATATTTTGAAACTTTCGTACCGGAAATCCGGCTTTTGATTTTCTACCCTCTTTCTTTTGGCTTCATAAACGATATGCGACTAGTAAAATCCCAATCTAAACTCATATTTTCCAGCCCAAAATTCATTACATGCTTCCTTAAAAGGGGTATGGAAATGAAATGACGTGGCCGCGAGCTCTCTACTCCTCGCTTTAAAATGTACCAGCGAGAAGCCCAATGCGTATAGCGCTTGTTAGGTTGCTCCTGCACGCCACGCGTACTGCAATGGCTCCTGCACGCCAAGCGTACTGTAGTTGTGAGCGCTGCCGCTTGGTGGCGTAAACGTGTGACAATCTCGCCTGGTAGTAGTATCCAAAGACTGTACGCTCTATAGCCTATACATAGCTTGCACGTGACGTCATTCGCGGCCATTCCGGTATTTTACATGCCACGAGCGTTCGGTTCACCTTGTTAGTTTTACACCGCAGAAGTAGGAGATCGAGGGAACCAGAAGCAGAAATAACCGTCACTACCCAACAATGGCGACACCTGCAAGCTATGTATAGAAGGAATCCACTGGGTGCCATATTCGAGCGCTTTATTCACAGGCACAGCGCATCCCGGGGGGGGGGGGGGGGGGGGGGGGGGGAGGACTGAGTGGAGTGGTATGATTTGCCTGGGAGAGGTCCTCGCATCCTTAGATCAAGCTTCTACCTAACGTCTGCAAAGAACGGCGATCTTGATGGTGGGGAATGCACGTTGCGGAAGCACTGTGGAAGTTAGCATATACAACGTAGTATGATCCGTTAGCATTCTCCGCCAAGTCACATTCAGGACAAAGTAGCTCCACGAGAGAGCCATACTTCCGCGAACTGGCGCTGCTTCTTAGAGGCCGATGACTTGGCGGCATTCCAACGGAGCTTCAAGGACCGCCTGGGGCAATCTTGAAATCTGTTCATTCGTTTTAAAATTAGTTTTTTTTTTTTACTTTTCTGCCGGCAGCCCAGGAACAATATTTTGGACTAGTGTTTCTGGGCTGCCGCCACAATATAGACCATATCTAAACAAAGAAATATGAGCAAACGTTTTTTTTCGTACCCGTTAAGTCCAGATGCAGCAGATGCTACAAGCGCGAGCATGTGGCCCTGAATATTGCTTGCACCACACGAGCGCGCGTGCTTGGCAGGGACGCTGAAATCCCGAAGCTCGCTCTTGATAGCTTCTGCTACGCTCCCACATAAAGTGAAACGGAGTATAGTATGTGCTGTGGTTCCGGAAATTGGTAGTTTGGTGATCCGCACTATACTCCGTTAACCCTTAAGCTGAGACTGCATCCAAAGCTACAAGCGCGAGTTCTAGCTTGGAGACGTGCATTTCTAGTGCGAGTGCTCGTTCTGCGGAAGAACGCTTCAAAGCAGCGACCTCGTGCTCTCGTGCTTGTGGCATTGGCTGCAGTCTCAGCTTAAGGGTGAACGAACAGAGTATAATATTCCACGAGCGCAAACCCGATTATTAGAAAGCGGATTGAATGCTACCGAGAGCATCCTACTAGTGACGCAGCAGTGCTCGAGTTCAACGCTTGAGCTACATCCGGTCGTAATTCGCCCACCGCACTGTTTGGGAGCAAAATGAATTTAAAGAAAAATGTAGGGGAAAAATATTTTCGTATAACATAGAGAAATAAATAGTTCGCTTTATGTTCGAAATTTCGCAGCTAAATAAATGCACGTTTCTGACTTTGTACATACATTCTCACGTGCTAGTTACCTTTGCCCTACTGAGCGATATGGAGTTGGTGAGCTTCGAACTAAAATGTCATTTCATGGTCCCTTTAATGCGCACTGCTTTAGAGCGGCCAGTAGAGTAGCTATCGTATGCTGCAGCTTAAGAATAGCAGGTCAGACTCCTCCCGCGCAGCCCTCCACTCTTTCCATTTTAGCAGAGCGAGCGCTGGAGAAGAGGAGGCGAGTGGAGAGGAGGAATCCACCAATCATGTGTGAGCAGAGAGCTTTGTGGGAGGGACTTGTCCTGCTGTTCGCAACCTGCAACACACTCTAAAACCTTCGATGATATCTATCGAGAAAAATAAATGGCAGAGAAACAACAACGCGCGTGCAAGACTTTTTTTTTTCAGATAGTTTTTTTTTCTTCTGATTCTGCATTTTTTTAAGCAGTCAGAAACTATAATATTAATATGCCTCTTAAATATGCTGACGACTTCACTGTGCGCGGCGCGCCTCTTCATCTTTCCAAATCCACTACCCAAGACAGCATAATTGAGGATTATTTACATCCCCAGTCTTGGCGGCATGAAGTTGTTGCGAAAGCATTTCTCGACTGAATATTTAAACATCGATTAATTCAAATTACATTCGGACACGAAGAAAAAAAAAGAGAGACAAGAAAAAAAAAAGGTGAGGCAATATGAAACGATAAAGCCACCTTCGCAGGTTTAAGAAGAAGAAAAAAAAATAGATAAAGAAAGCGGGAAACCTTACGCGGCAGAGAAGCTCATTAGTTGCACGGTTGACTGTGTTTAACGCCGTGCGTTTTTATGTCGTTAAACTCTGCCTTTTGAGTTTCTTAAAACCTTCCTCTGTAGCCTTCAATTAACTTTTTTTTTAGAGAGAGAGCTTACGTGTCTGCGAGCACGTGTATATTGGAACCGATTTACTTTGGAGCCTGTGGGAGTGCTCGTTTAAGCGAGCAGACGAGCCCCCCTTTTAAGTTTAGTGATCAGCTCACGACGGAACATCGCGGGCCCTTCAGATTTCGCTTCGGCTTTAATGTTTCATTAGAAACGAAACACGAAGGGGGAAAAAAAAAAAAGACGGTTCACGTCGCAGTTTGTGTCGCTTATAAAAAGCAAACTAAGCACACCAAATCTATAAGACAGAGAAGAAATGTTATTGAAGATGAGAGAAGAAAAGCGAGATTATTTTTTGTTCGTTCACTTTCGGCGCTTCGAGCATATTGTGCGTAGATTTAGGTACCCAATAGGGGATAGTTTTACTTAGTGAAAGCTGCCGTCGCACCGAGGACCTTCCCAAGAAAGGACGCTGCTTTTATCTCTGTAACTACCTTAGGTTGTGCTCACTTTAAAGTCCAGCCGATTGCTCCAGATTAGCGAGACTATAGAGAACGTCGTCTTGAAGCAGTTCAATATTTAACTAGGCGTTTTTCCAAGACACTGTACCATCGAAGGGTTAATGCGGCGTATGTCACATTGAAGCTATAGATAAGTCTCTAAACGGTGTGGCACAGAAACACAGAAAGAAATTACGACGGCAGAAACTTTGACTCTCTCATTTTAGACTGCTCTAACAGTGACTCTTGAATTAAAATAAACGATTACGCCAGCGTCACAAAGGTTGATATGCAGTTAACTCTGCGTGTGAATAAACTAATGGTGAACTGTCAGTCGTCAGACCTTCATGATATTGTTAAACCTGAAGACACCTTTTTTTTATAGAATACTTCACCATCGTTTTTGAAAGGAGTTCGAGGCGCAGATGTTAATGGCTCAAAATAATTTAATGTTTTCATTGGATATCAAATACACTCATACTGGCTGATAGAGATCATTTGCCATTTGTGTTTTGTTTCTATCCGGGTAGCGTATTTAATGTGCAGTTCAAATGGAAACAAGATAATAAACACGCAGAAAGATTGGATTTAACATTTCTTGACCATATATGCATGCTGGTGGCTGGACAAGTACGGAGTATGGTTTCGTTTGAAGTCTGTATCACTGACAGCTGTCAAGCCTGAGCGCCTAGAAGGCGCTGCCATTGCAACAACTGTCTGGCGGGTTTCGCCTTTTGAATTTTTTTTTCTTTAGAGGGAAACGTTGAAGTAGTTACCGCAAGTCAACGCTTCTTTATTTACCAAGCAGTCATAACCAAGAACTAAAGTGAACATTTTTCTTTGTACGAGGCAAGCAAAACAAATTCACTGCGTCGTAGCACCACATTCTAGTTCACTAAATAGTTGTTACTTTGGTGTTTCCATTCTAGATTTTGGCAAGTGACAATAACTTACACGATCGTAATAGCTACTCCAAAAATGTACTTAAGATTAAGCAAGAACTATGGATACTCTTGCAAAATTCTACAGAAGATTCATATTTATACTTATAAACTCCCAGACAAGGGAAAAAGCGAAGAGAAAAAAAAGGGACAACAGAACGACTTCGTTGTGCTGTCCCCTTTCTTCCTTCTCTTCGTTTTTCCATTGTCTGGGTGTTTAAAAGTATAAGTATGTTCGTTCACCAGCTAGCCTGCGCCATTACTCTTAGTTCAGAGCACTCATATCTACGTGCTCCTTTTTAAAAATATGTCTACAAACAGGAAATTGCCTAACGAGTGGTGCCCCCCTCCCCCCCACACACACGCACACGTGCGCGCGCACAAACACACACACGTACGCACGGATAAGACAATCATGAGAAAACCAAAGCGCGCAATTAGGACTCAAACTTGTTTGCAAGTAAAAATGTCACGCGGCAGTGTTCGCCGTATGTTGAAACACTATTGCAACCTAATTAGCGGTAAAATGTAAGTAAGACATATCGGATGGATAACACAAAAATGAAAAACGACTTGGCCTCTGGATGCAAAAATGGTGGGTTTACAGAACCATTTCCTGTACCTTGTGTAAGGAGACAGCCTTATTACTCAAGTCTTTTCTATCCAAAACGAAACGCAGATTCAGACGTTTTAACAACCGTTCGTGGCCAGACATATTTCCTGTGAGCCTCATTTTCGTGCTTTGCATCTTTGCATCAATGCAGAGATGTAATTAATGCACCTTTGCATTAATTGCGTTATTTTCACTGATAGTCAGCTAAAGCTAAAGAGAACTAGGCGCTATTTTCTGGCGACTCAGGGCGCAAAAAGCACGTGCGTCTGTAACCATAGTCCTCGATGTATCCCCCGTGGGAAACAGGCAGACGGACGTGACAGATTCCACCATGCCTGTGCCAGCGAAATCAGCTCCATAATGTGTCGTTCCTGCACTAGTAGTCGGCTCGAGTGCCGGACAGAATGGCACGGAAACTGTTCCATCTGGGACGTCCACTCAGGTGTGCCTATATTCGAAACTAACGAGCGTAGACACGAGAGCTGAGCGCAGTAACATCACTGGCAGAATCTGTATGGCTCTGCGCCTGATAGCGACGTTTTTTTGGTAACTTTTTTACACTTTTTTTTTTGTGCTATTTATTGAATTTTTTTAGCTTGTGATTTACTTTGATTCGGCACTTTCTTCTAAGAGTTTTGGTTTAGTCTTCCTTAAAAAAAAAAAAAAGTAATTTTTGGGCTATGACCAAAACAAACATGATCAATATATTCAACTATTAAGCTCGCAAAAATGGTCACGGATGCATTGCAATGTTCTGCTCTATTTTAGACTTCATTATAACCAGAACGAAGTACTGGAGAAAAATTAAAAGCGTGTATAGCAGTACAAAACGACAATAACGTCGAGGGCAAGATCGAAAACGTAAGGGACATCGGAGATTTCTACTGAAATCCAGGGCGGCGTTGATTCGAAGAAATCTCCATTGACGGCGAGACATCGGGAGGGTGTGATCCTCTTTTCGACAGGCTTCCTGTTTTTGCGTGTGCTTTAGATCACGGCTCTGAAGTGAGGCATTGAGGCGACATGGAGCGCGCTGCCGCGCCCACTAACGAGACACACTTTTCGCTCTGTTCCGTCCCAGAGATAACCAACGGTCCTCGAGTGACAAGTGTGAGAGACGAGCGGTCTGGCAGCAGCCACTTGGGCGCTGCCGGTCGTCTCGCCGTCGCTCCGATCGAGCCCGGGCGTTCGGGCTCGACACAGAGCGGCAGCAACAAGCTCCCCCAGCAGCGAGCGTCAGCTCCCCCCCGGCGGAGCAGCGGGCTGGCTTGGCTGTCCATTCACTGTCACCCTCCCCAAACAAGGGGTCCCACTTCACTTTTTAGCTGTCAATACATCGGAGACCACTCCTAGACGTTGTGTGCCCTGCTCTTGGGACCTCCGGGAACGCGGCTCCCATTCAGTCCACCCGTCGAATGTCCTTTTTTGTGTTGCGACGGGACCCGAGTATTTTGGCAGGTGCGCTACTCCTCGCGGCCCCCGAGGCTTCGAGACGCGAGGCGTGCCGCCGTCGCGTTCGAGGCGCGGGAAACGGATTCGGTGTTCGGATGTCGGAAACCTATATTCGTGGAATGTCGGAAGGGTGATGTGGGCTTCCACTTCGTCGAGGCTAAACGATCGGAAAGTGGAATTTGCGGTATGGGAATCTGACGAGTCGATGTGCGCTTTCGTCGTGGCATCTTTGCCGTGTTCGTTTTTTTTTGTTTTTCTTTAGTAGAGTAACATCACGCAGTAGACAGAAAGAGTTGTCCGGAAAGCCAAAAAAAAAAAAAAAAAAAATAGAAGTAAACTGAAAAAAAGCCGGAATACAAAATTCAGAATGTGTAGATTCAAAATGAAGTTTCGCGGTTGTTTCTGAGACCAATATCAGATTTGGCGTTACGTGTAAAACGCGAGTACCATTTGCAGTTTCCCTGGGTTATCTCGCGCACGGGCCAATTAAAACAAAAAAAATTGAATTATGAAAAGGCCAAAGGTCGCAACGCCAAAATTTAAAACGTATACATATAAAATCTCGCAAAATCACATCGCCGCTAACTCAATATAGAAAAAAACAAATCTCTGATACATAAATATATTTACTTACCGCCGAATTTGGTACAGTATTATTAATAGAAACCAGCTATGCGACTATGAAAACATTCATGATAGGCTTTATGCAACGTTTTTGTTGTGCCCAAAGAAATGTGTAGTATTGGTGTAGTCTAGCAAATGTCACTCGACTGTATTCTGAACAATAACGACACGCCTTGGCACTATGACCTCGTCGGTCGTTTGACGTCACAGCACTTTCCAGTGCGACAAGCTTTTCAAGAACGTTCTACAATAGCAGAAGCATTAATGGCGACAAGGAAAGGCTCCTTGCCTTTCCTTGTCGCCTGCACGCCTGGTGTGAACTCACTCGAGTGCAGTAAAGAACTGTTGAACTACTATTGAACTATTTTGAAATATGACGTATTTTAGCCCTATATTTCGACATTTTCTCTCTTCGGTGCAACGTTTTAACTAATTGACTTTTTTGGCCTTTTAATTTTCGGTCTTTTAGGTTTTAGGCGGTTTGAGTTTTTCTACTTTTTTATTGGTTGTTGAATTTCGGTACACGAATAATTTAGTAGGATGGAGAGATGGGCCAGTTGGTACATCGCAGGAACAAATGTGCCAGGGTACATGGACTGTTTGTCTCCTTTCTTGTCCTTGTTCACTGGCGCTTTCAGAAGTTACTGTAATAGTTCGGCATTCTGATTTCCAGCGTTT
Source organism: Ixodes persulcatus (assembly GCA_013358835.2). Taxonomy (NCBI): domain Eukaryota; kingdom Metazoa; phylum Arthropoda; class Arachnida; order Ixodida; family Ixodidae; genus Ixodes; species Ixodes persulcatus. The sequence goes on from JABSTQ010010120.1 coordinate 882,770, forward strand.
CAAATGCCTCCCCTCGCGAACATGGGACATTTTCAACACAAAGCGAGAGAAAGTTAAGTTGCGAGAATGACGGACAGAATATATGAACAGTATAAAGTGAAAAATTGCAAAATAAATCTTTGATTAATTTGACCTATTTTCACATCACGCGTAGAAAAATCGCTTTGCACGTATACAACACTGGCGCTCATTTGATAAAGTGCGAATTCTGTTTTTTGCAAAATGTTCTTTGGTGGCATGACTTTCAAAGGACAAATGCATGAGAGGCGCTTGCCAAAATAGGCTATTATCGTCAACTGCAATACCTGTTTGCGTGGATGTCCATGTAAATGCACGAGTAACGACGTTGAAATTATCACCTTTGCTGCCTTGTCAGCCGACTCTTTATGAGGAACGCCCCTGTGACTATGGATTCATGAAAATGGAATCTGGCGACCGACTTGCAGTGCAGACTAACGATAATATTCCCTGGAGAAGGGAAACAAGGGGTACAAAGGACAAACACAAATCTCCAAACACAGCTAGGTGACATGGTGCGCGACCGAAAAGGACTGGTGGCAGCTGTTAAAACCTGCTTGCTCTAGTGACGTCTAACTCCTCGTTAGCTCAATTGGTATAGGTGCTCCAGTGAAAATCGAGAGGTCCTTGGTTCGATACCAGGACCAGGCGGAGTTTTTCGAATGCGCACCAGTCACCTAGCTGTGTCTGGAGATTTGTGTTTTTCCTTTTTCCCCCTTCTTACCCTTCTCCAGGAATTGGTATCGTTATTCTTGTCCAGCTCGCTTGCACCTTTGCATAATTGCCTATCATCATTGCATTGAAGGTGGAGAAAAAGGTGAGAACGCCTATACCCAACCGATTGCAAAACCTCCCTCATAGATGTAATGACCGGGTTCAAAGGGCTGGTTTTGATCCTGCGAAAATTGATCATTTTGTTGGGAAGTTTGAGATTTCAGAATATTTGTGATCGTCTTAAGCCGTGATGCACTGACTGGGGATGAGTTGGAACGTGTGGTGCTTTTCGTTTGTAACAGATAAGCATATAGTCGCAAACCTGCAGCTAAACTCCAAGAAGTTTGTGATGATATGCGTAAGGAATGATCCAATTACTCATGCTTAAAGAGTCAGCTGCACTGTGATGACTCACGAACATAGCGAGTGTGCCTACTTTTTATTCTTTGAATCGCGACCCGCGCGTCCGATAATCATCGCCGCTGAGACTATACTTAAACGAATGTTCTTTCCGGAATAAACCTTCTTGCAAACGCAGTTGTTGCTCTCGCATCGGTCACTACAGTGGCGAGGCACGGTCTCGCCCGTGCGGGCCGGACACTAACGGCATGATAGCTTTCGGCAGTCGAGTTCAAAAGTTTGACTTGAACAGTAATTCTTCGTGGGAGGAATACGTCGAGCACATTGAACTCTGCAGTGCGGCTAACAAGCTAAAGGATGAGTCCGATAAGAGGACTGCTCTGCTCTGCTGCTGTGGGCAAGAAACCTACACTCTGATAGCAACCCTCGTCAAGCCTCTTTGACCGCCGGTCGTGGATTACAAGGTCATCGTCGACGCCTTCAAAACTCACATGAACCCGAAGCAGTTTGAACTGTACACAAGGTACGTCTTTTAGAAACATGAGCAGCAAGATGGAGAGTCTCTCGCTGACTACGTCACCGCCTTGCGTAAGCTGGCTGAAAACTGCGGGTTCGGCGAGGCACAGTTTCCGCTTGACATAATGCTGTACGACCGTTTGGTTTTTGGAATCGCAGACGGCGTGGTTCAGCGCCGACTGTTGGCGGAAAAAGAATTTGACGTTTGAGGCGGCATACGAGCTATCAGTCACAGCGGAAACTACTGCCAAAAGGCAAAAAAGGTAATGAGCAACAAACGGCAAGAGCAAGGTCGTCAAGAAGTGACCATGTGCACGACGCCGAAAAACGTGATAAGGAGACAGGCCGATAAGGAGCGGGACTGAAAACAGTTGAGTCAGCGTTCCGACTGGCGTTGTTCTCGATGCTTCGGCAATCACGAAGCGAGGAGCTGCAAGTTCAAAACGCAGTTTGTTTCAGGTGCTCGGGCAAGGGGCACATTTATAAAGCGTGCCAAACAAAGAAGAAAACACAAGTGAAGTAAAACGTCGACGAAGCTGCGAGTCCGGCAAAGACAGAGTACAGCGGGTTGCTGAACATCAGTCAAGTACATACGTAGCGCCTCCCCGAAATACGTTGTCATCGCATACGTTGCTCAAGCATCGGTCACTACAGGCACCATTGCCGCAACCATCGCGTTTCTTTCCCTCAGAATGCTTCCTATAGTATGGTGGCATAGTCCACAGTTTCGCTGTCTAAAATTGCTTTTACTTATGTGGCCATTAGAGCCAGAAACTGGCATTGCATGAATTTGTTTTATATATATAAAAACTAAAAAGCAAATTTAGAGAGCTGATTAGAGTTATTATATGCCTCGTCAGGTGTCAGAGACGCGAGCTCATTGTGTTGAGATGGAAGAACTGCCTCGGTGAATGGACCGCGCACTGCGGAAGTCGTATACATGTTGCACGAAGAGTGGAAACACGCACACTTTCTATATGCTTAAACTTTTGTTGCAGATATTGTGCAAAGTCGTAAATTATGTGTGACACCAATAGCTTACAAAAACAGTTATCGTTTTATTCCACAACCCGCAAAAACCTAAGTAAAAAAAAGGAAAACTCAATAAACGAAACTAGAAGGCAACCTCGATGTCACACAACCTCCAGCGACATTGATGTTCAATGTCGTGTGAGATAAATACGCGGTATATATTTTCCTTCAGAGCATAAGATGTGGCCAAAACAGGTGGTCTGTTCGGGACAACACTGTATTGACTAGCCCGGTGTTCTACCTCCGTTTACTTATTTCTTATTCAAATGTATATCCGGGTCTCGTCCGTTTCGTCCAACCCCCTCCGATAATTTGCAAGAATTCGCGCTGGGCGGCCGTGCAGGAAAGCCATTGCCCAGGGCCGTAACGGGCACTCTCTCGCCTCGGCGTGTGCGGGGTCCTCGTCTGCAGTCTAATCTATCAATGAATACATCCGTACGCATAAGATATTAACTGAAATACACAACTTCTTCGAGTCCCAAGGCGCTGCCAGGTAGTACGTTACTGCCCGGAGGGCCTAACCGGATCCGGTAATGAAACAGAGCCGTTGACTACTCGTCCGCTCCGCAGCCTCGCGTAATAAACGAGGCTACGTGAGCCGAATTCCGCGTTCCATCTTGCGACTGTCTCGTCGCAGAACTGGTTGAGTGTTTATCTCCGGGACCGGGGGACCACCTGCGAGGGGAGGGATGCGCGCGCCCTAAGTGGCCGCGAGGGCACGTCGTCTCCCTGTCCGTCTCTCGACCCGGGCCTCAGCCGTGGCAGGCATCCTGTCAGGTGGCCGAGATATATCATTGGGCGACGAAAGACGCGCAATTTGGGCATGATCGATGGGGACGCTCGCCGCTCCACTCGCCCCGCCGGATTCTTTCTTCCTGGACTGAACCCCCCGATTTTCGCGGTTCTTGTCGGCGCGAACCGACGAAGTCGCCGGCTCGCCGAAGGGTGCGCGTGGGACCGGCGGAAAATGCCTGGCAGATTGCGCCAGCTCGGAATTGGTGCGTTGTGGTGGCCACGTCTTTGCGGAAGGTCGAAGGGCGCGTTCGCACGCGCTTGCACTGCTGCCGCTCCCCGCGGAAGGACAAAGGGATACACGACAACGACGGTTGATTTGTACTTCGCCAGAGTATCATCGTGAGTGGATAACCGAGAGGGGACAATGCACAGACGTGCGCGGGGCGTAATTGTTCATTGTGTATTGTCTCTCCGGGACTGTCTTTCTTTCTCTCTCGTTGGCGTATTTCTGTGTGCGTGTGTTCGCGTCGGTTTGCAGTTTACCGCAGCGCGATGGTGTGTTAGTTGTTGTTGGACACGGAGAGAGTAATTATGTGGGTGTCGTTTGAAGAGCCATTAATCACCGTCTCCAAATTGCTGCTGATTATCGCGTAGTCGTTGACGTGGAGCGGCGGCTTTTGTTTCTCTTCGAGCAATGAGACTGAACATGCGGTCTGACTTGTATGCGATTGTTTGCTTCGGTACTTAGATTGGGGGCTGATTTATCTGTGCAGCGCCTCTTTTGTTGATTTTGTTGCTTTTTTATAGGTGCTTTTTGAGGTCTATATTAAAATAAAAATAGATGTTGCAGACGGTTTTTTGTTTGTTTTTGTTTTCGTCTTTTTGTTTAGTTTGTAAGAGAAGGAAGTAAAAGAGCCTGTGTTGATGTTATTTTTATATTTTGTGGTTTTGATGCGAGCTTGCATTAACGCTGCGCAAGCGTTTTCGAATTGTTGACCTAGATGCAGGGTATCCCAACCCCGGCCCGCGGAAGTCTTCCGACCGGCCCGGAGCTGGCCGCAGTCCTTCCCATGAACCCTTACAAAAAAATTGAGCGAGGGAGTATCCAATTTGTATACAGAATTGTGGATTCAGTGAATAGATTACTTATTGAACGTGTATCCAACTTTTTATCGCGTTTCTTGAGCTAATTGGCCGACCACTGGGTTTCGAAAAGCTATAGACTAAAGTGTCTAAAATTCAGATAGAATGCCTGTAGACTTTCTATCCAATGTTAAGACATTTTAGTGTATACCTTTTGTATCCAAATTGACGTGCCAATTAACTGAAGAAAGTCGTTAAAAAGGGAGATACATTGTGGATAGCAAATACTGCTAGAATGTCTGTAGATATTCTATTCAAAGTTCAGACACTTCAGTCTACAGCTTTTCGATTTCGAGTGGTTGGCCAATTAGCTCAAGAAACGCGATAAAAAGGTGGATACATTGTGAATAGAAAAGGTTTGCTAGAAATCCTGTAGACTTTTATTCGGGAAATTACAGACATTTATGCCTATATAGTTTGTATCCAAAGTGACCGGCCCCGGCTGATGTCGTCCTCCGTGTCCACCGCAGCCATCTTTAGGTTGTACTCCAGAAGCATGTCATCTGGGAGAGCACGACGTAGGACCGGGCAGAGCATTGCACAGAAGGAGTCCTCGCTCACCCCCAACGCCTTGAGTCCTCGAGAGTGCGTAGGTTGTCTGAGGCCTTTAGTGTTCCGTGACGACGACACATGAGGAATATCCATTAGGCCCTCCATGTGGTCTTGGATGAGTGCTCCCTGGCTTCCGCAGGAGCTAGGTCCACGGCGTCGGAGTAGCACTGTGCGGTGGGCTGTTAAGCCGGCAATGGCAGCTGCTCCATCGCCACTCATCGCTGATCGCAGGTAGTTGAACCTTTCCGCCGGCGATAGGTCCGAGTTCAGATGGGTGGCGTTCTCGAACTGGTCCCAAAACTGCTGCCATTTCTTCTGTTGACCGTTGAATTTCAGAAGTTAAAGTTTTGTGAGTTTAATTTTTCGACTTCGTTGGCGTTGGCGATCTGTTTGCGCTTCCGATCAGGTTACTCTCGTTGGATGGATTGCCGCCTTCGGCACTGCATCTTAGCTGGCTCTTCAGCTTTGTCAAGTATAGGTCACGATCTTGTCCGCATATTCGAGGACGTGGGTGAATTTGAGGTCTCCGTCTTGCTCCGAAGTGAGCGGCCCGACGGTGGCATCGGCGGTGTTAAGTTGACCCTGCTCCAGGACCAGTCGTTCGATGAGTAGCTCTAGGTCCTCGCTGATGGGTTGCGCGGACTGTAGGAACGCCTCAACGTCGTTCCCTATACCGCGTCACTTGTGACCGAATCGCCTTGCGCTTTTTTTTTTGTGAACTTCCGTGCTGTCGTTCTAGTAGAAGGAAGAATCAGTCACTTTTCTTTCGGGGTTCGAAGTGTTCGCAGTGCTGTAATCCTGTAATCCCGGGTTTCCAGCACCAACTCTTCTGTTGCAGCTGTTGTCTCTTGCTGGCAGATGAGGCGCTCTGTTCAGTAGAACAACACTTATCTCTATTGCGAACAACTTTCGTTCAATAGTCAAAATGGCGTGCGCACAGATTCGTCTTCCATTCCGTTCTGTGCTTCTTTGGCCGCCGTACCCTCTTTGTCCTTTTTCCCTCCGCTTCTCCGAGGGAGAGGAGGACCCCCACCGCCACAGGCAACCGATGTCACCGTATACGCGGGTAAAAACCGGTTTTCGGTGACACGGACGGGACGGCTACAGCGCGATAGAAACCGCTGTCCAGAGGGACTCGCTTTTCCCCAGCGGTTGCGTTCGTCCCCGAATCTGGGAGTCTCTGTATAACGTCAAAACACAGTGTTTTTTGTTAGCTACGCCCAATTTTTAAATAAAGGGGGAAAAGTAATATGAATGCGGTTTTCACGGCGAGTTTATATGGCTGGACGGACATTAGACGGGAATATAACCATCATTATTATCATAATAATGGACTAAAATTTGGTATTTAACTTTTTAATTACTGTAAATATTATATATGTTTATATTACAAACTTTGAGGTGGTCGTATGTCAAGAATTTCATTTTGTATGATTCGCGTAACCAGCGTTTGTTCCGCGATATTGCACCCCGAATTTCGCACTTTTATATGGCTAATGTAGCAAAAGTTTGCCCGATTTAGTGGGAAAAAAAGTCGGATTAAGGAGAAAATTCGGAAACAGATATCTCGGAACACGGAAAAAACAGAAATCTCAAAATGTGAAAAAAAAAAAAAATTGTAATGGCAAAAAAGAATAGAATAGTTGCACACTAATAACCGCGTCCGCCCTTGTCTTGTCCAAAGCATGCCTTGCGTCCATATCTCTGTGGGTGTTGCTCTTTACAACGTAAAATGGTTATATATGGTCTCAATGTAACCCTCCATCTTGTGAAGTGTGTGTTCATTTGGCTAAAAAGAACATCGGTCTACCCAATGTGTATTTATAACTTCCGTGTCCATAGAAAGTGTAAATGAGCTTACTTCTTTACACTTTACAGATATAGTTAAGTTATCTAGCTTTATAGACCACTGATGTTGATAAAAATATATTAGATCGAGAAATAAAACATTAATTTCAATTTGACACATAAGGGAACAACTGCAGTGTATAGGTTTTGTCTCAACAAAGGCTATACAAAGTCTCAACGCTATCATTGAATTGAAGTATATAAAAAGTGGGTTATAGAAATGAATCCAATCTCAATACATATTATAACAACTGCAGTGTATAGACGTTCTTCTCAACAATGGCCATACAAAGTCTGAACACTACCATTGATAAAAAGTATATAAAAAGCAGGCGATAAAAATTAATAAACTTTCGATAAACATTGTAACAACTGCAGTGTACAGACTTTTACCTCAACAAAGTCTATACAAAGTCTGTACAATGACATTGATAAAAATTATATACAAAGCGGGCGGTAATAATGAATCCAATTTCGATAGAAAGTTTAACCACAGCAGTGTATAGACCCGTGTCTGAAAAAGGTGTATACTCAATGTATACAAATAAGTTGTTAGAAAGTGGGTAGGGAAGAAAGTCGCAAGGATCGTTAAGAAGTCGCAAAGATTTCAATAGACTGGGCAAATTTTTTTTTGTAAGGGAAGCTTGACCCGCGACCCGCTTCCAGCAGACTTGTTGCTTACCGGCGAAAAAAAAAAGTGCGCCTAAAGAAGTGGCGCCGCGACGCGCTCCACCTGCTCAAACGAAGACACGAGAAATAACTAGAGAAACTGCATCGTAACGCGAGTCCTCTCGCCATATTATTTATTGAACATTGTCATCACTTTCATCATTATCCTTGGTCCCCCTTCGAGTCTGTTTAACTATGCTAAATTGCCTTTGCATTATCACGTACATTGTGCTTAGTGTCATCTGTCATAACTCTTGCATATTGACAGCATTAGTCTTTTTACTCTCCTAAGTCTTTTCCACTGCTCAAATGCACTAAATTTCCGTGCGCTTTGAATTGTGCCTGGGGCGTTTCCTTGGCCACAACTGTCGTGTAATATCATAATTAGCTAGATATTAAATTTGAAGTTGAAGTATATATATATATATATATATGATTCCACATTAGGTGTTTTTTTATACTTACTGTAACAATAATTTTTGTTTTCGAATGCTTATTTAGTTTTATTTATTTAGTTTTTTCTCGTTTATAATTACTATATATTTCTGGGCCTCGAGACTGCGGCAGATACCTAATCCGATCCCTTATCCACAATGTTTGGAGACCCCCGATGTAGATGCTCAAAGAACGTATTGAAGTAGCAAAACTAACCTTTATGGCGACGTTGGCACTCTTCACTCCATGTAGCTTCTTCAGCGCAGGCGCACCTGGCCGCCTTGCTGCAGAAATTCGCTCAGTGAAATGTGATTGCCCTCATAGACTCAGGAATTTAGAATACGGTGGGTTCCAATTAAAAGTATGAATTCAAGTTAGCACCTTAGTCTCGAGCTAGTCACACGTGATCACAGTTGAAAACGGTATTGTTTCTGCTTTTCTAATAAGTGAACCAAGGACGCAGGTCTGCATGTAGGAAAGACGATGGAACTCAACTATCGAGACTTATTCGTCAATGCTCTTTAAGCAAAACCATACGCAATATTAAAGGGGTCATGAAAAAAAATATCTACCTGTTCTTTATTTTTTTTTAATACTCATTAAACTTGAAGATGTTGATTCCTAAGTATAATGGCGAAATATTATGTTTGCATTTTATAAACCGCGTTTGAAATTCGGGTTTTTTGGCCTGTCTGAAACGACCATGCGACAAACGTCACGGTAGCTATGTGAAGAAGTTGAATAGATATTCAATGTTATTTAATCTTCGTATGATTAATTTAATTATAAAAATAATTAGGAATTTATTGGTGTTCCTGTATTAGTTGCACGACACTATGTCATGCGATTGCGATATAGTTTCGGTTTCAAACACATCAGTTGAAGAAGACGACGAAGGCTGGAGCCATTATCGAACGGATTCTGCAAGGTATGAACCCGGTGTACAGTGCTCTTAAAACTTAAAAGTCAGTTTATCTAAACGACTTATCTGATGTTGGTGATCCTTTTTCTTCTCATTCAACGAGCGCATTTCAATGCGCGAAAGTGGTCCCTTTTCTGCGAGAGGAACAGCATTTTTGCGGTCGAAGCGAGTTAGCATTCGACGGATTCGTGGCCCGTCATTTGACTATCATATCCGGACACGGCTGAACTTATTCGTAGCTTGCAGTGTCACGATTGCTGGGTATTGACGGTTATTTCTACTTACTGGTTCCTTCGAGCTATAGAACTTTTGCGGCGTAAAACTAACACGAAGAACCGAACGCTCGTGGCGCATAAAATACTGGCATGGTCGCGGTTGACGACATATTCAAGCTATGTATTGAAGTTGCAAACGGTTCCTTCAAGATCTCCTCTGTAGCAGGACATACGGTAGCGCAAGCAGCATATACGGTGTCGGGCCTCGGCGTCCGTCTCTAAACATAAGAGCCGACCTCGGTTTCAATGGGCGACGCTTGAACTCAAAGAGGTCGACAATTATCTGAGCAAAATATCAGACGTTGGATGTCACCCGTTGTCTTGAATGCGTTACGTCATCATGGCGCCGCAATCGAAGTGATATCTGACGCTCTGACTTCGCTCGTCAGGTCCGGTCTACGTCGTCATCTTGTGAAGGCAACGGATATGTTCTATTGGTCACTCATCGTGACGTATTCGAAGAACTGAAGGGGGAAGGTCTCCAGGAAGGCAGCAATTATCTGTTTTACGATAGTAAATAAATTCGGACCATCAAATAAATGTGCGATTGTTATCTAATGAAGGACCGGGGACTTAGAATAAGCATATACCCAGAATTGTTCAAAAACGTTTCACGACCCCTTTACTATCAGCTACAGGGGCAGCTTTAACAACGTAAGGTTATCGCGGAGGCAATTTTTCGACTCGAATTCACAGACGCGCGCCAAATTACCGCTGTCGAAAGACAGGGAGTTCCGATTATGTTCCAACCCTTACCAGTTAAAGCTTAGAACGCAATCGCGTCATAGAAAAAGGGCTACAAAAACTTGGTTTGAGCTCCCCTCCCGCTTCCCCTTCCTCTTCTACTTTGTTTCATCACACACACAAAAAAAGGAAAAGCAAAAACAAGAAATATCAATGGGGACCTATTACGGCTGTGGGCATTTTCCCCTGTCGAATCCGAGCGCCGAAGCGTTGCGGGCTTCACCGGAGGGCAGAAGCGCACCCCGAGGCCGCGATCCCGGCCGTTTATAAAGCAACCTCCCCGTGTCTCCGTGTGTCCACGCCGAGGCCCCGTAAAAAAAGCCTCAACCGCACGATGTGCGCTCGCCATTAGCGAGCGCTCGTTTTCTTCTCGTTTTCGCATTTCTATAGGTGTGCGCGCGCGCACTCAGGACCCGGTTGTTTGCGCGCAGGCCCGCTGCAATGGTCGCTGGACATGGCCTAATTGTGCCGCATATTTCAAAAGCAGTCGGTGGATGTCAAGAGGAGCAATTTCGGCGTCGTGCCCCCGCGTATAGCCCGCGGCCGAGTCGGGCTCATGGCACGCCTGCGAGGAGGGGAAGAGAAAGAAAGAGGGAAGTGAGGAGGTTACGGAACATTTATTTGATTCATCGGCACGGTAGCTCTGCCGTGTCCTCGGGCGAGGGTTTGGTCAAAATTGGCTCAACGTGATTGTGAGAACGAACGGTGCGTGTTCCTCCGTAGCCCCGAACCCCACGTGTGAGCGGCGCACCGTTGCTTCCTCGGCGATTTCGAGTTGACGTTAATGAATGGAAGTTTCGGAAGCGGGCTTCGCCTTGCGCTTGTTATGGAGTTGTCACCGCCGTGAGCTTAACGTCAGGAGTCCGCTTTCATTTGTTATGGTGCTTAGTTTGTGACTCCATTAGGGGGAGAGAGGGAAGTGCACTGTTCCGAAAGGCTACCCGCGTTCGGTGCGGTCAACGTGTGGCACTACACGTATAATCGCTCGGATCAAAACTGCACGTCCGTAACTTCGGGGGTCGTTCGCCTACACGGCCGCGAAACGTGTTCGACAGAATTGGACAAGCATCGGGCACACGGCACAATGTGCGAGATTCTCATGACCCGAGCCGAGCCCTTGACTGAGAGATTAAGGTCAGATAAGAGGCGAGTGATGAACACCCACATTCTTCTTGTTACGAGAAATATGTGGCGTTGATAGTTCGCTTCCTTCCGTTTGATATCCGGGCGACAATGTACGCTGTCCGTAATCTCTGGGTCAATGGTGCGCCATTGATTGTAAGTTGCCTAACGCTAAACTCGTCAATTCCTCCACTTTCCCATTTGATCCTCTTTAGCGTATTTTTGAAATGAATGTCAGTTATAGTTACCTTCCGCCTACGAATACACGTCGATACATTTCATCTCAACACAAGCATGGACAGTTAAATTTCTCCCCCCCCCCCCCCCTTTTTTTTTGTAGCAACTGCGAAATGCAGTTCGAAAGCCCTTCCCACACACTCCGATATTGTACTCTCTTCAAAAGTCAGCCTTCCTTCGAAAATGTACGTCAAAGATTGAACTCCTCGTGCATTTCTTCGGTCATTGAGCTCTCTCAAACGATCTTGAATAGGACGCGCAAAGATGCCCCGATAGAGATACGCCACGAGCGACTCCCTGTTTCTGTTTCCCTCCTGGATTCCGTTTGTATATTTCGCTTTCCCTTTGAGATTGCAATCTTTGGCAGTCAAGGAGAAGCTGCTGTCACACTTCAGTGATGGCAAAAGTTGCCTTTGTCGCCTCTTTCTTTTGAGTGCACGCTTGGTGGGGAAGAAAGCCCTGATTTTTGCACCGTGATCTCGCGGGCGACAAATCCTGGTGGAGTCACGGCACCACACCTGGCGTCGGAGATGGTTATCGCCTACGTCAAACTGGGCTCCCCCACCTCGAAAAAAAAAAAAAAAAGGAAAAAAGATGCTTCCAAACGACTTCCATTAACAAGTTGGCTCCTTTATTACCCCCGCGCCGTTCCGTGCTCCGTTGAGAAGTGACCCCTACTGTAGGTGCGACACATACGCCTCCAAAGGGTGGGCGCTCCTGCGTGTATGGTATCGCTAGATCTACACAACTCCGGAAAACGGTTTCTTCATTTTTTTTTTCGTTCTTTTTGTCGGGGCTGAAACGTCGGGCATCATCCTTCATTGTGTTTTCCACCTCGCTCGCATTCTGAAGTCAAGAGTCATCTCGCTCTACGTTTGTCGAGTGCGACAAAGTGTAAGGCGAGAACTGTTTAAGGCGATCACAATGGTCAGGGGGAGGCTTCGGCAACCTGGGTGGGAGGAATCGGTGCTTTCGATGCCGCCGCTTGGTGGGGCCGTTCGAGGGAGCGGCGCCGAGGCCGAGTAGCGAACCTCTCGGCCCGCTTTGAAGCGCACGCGCACGGTGATTTATCTACGCCTGCCTAAATGGCAAAGTGCGTCGCCGTTTGCCCGTACGTGCCCTATATTGGAGCGAGAGAGTGAACGAGTTTTGCATCGATGGTTTTATGGTCCAGGAACGGAGAGCTTTCGCGTCATTGCATTCCTTTGTATGCGCTTACTTCCATTTTTCTTTCTTTCACTTTCTGAAGGAGGCTTCCCATTTGGTGTTGTTATTCGTTAAATCATGACCAGTGGGCAACGTGCAGTATACCTCCTCCCGTAGCTCGTTTTGGAAGCGTGTTTGGTTTCATTTGGTCTGTAATTAAACCCGAAGGCGCTTGTCGTTCGTTCCTTAATGCTGCAAGTTTAATTGACAGAAATTATGGGTGCCATCGAGAGTAAAAGCAGATAGCTTGGTTTGTGCATTATGGCTAAATTATTGCGGGGAGGGCTGCGGTTTCAGATTTACCTGTTATTGAGCTCGTGTAATATGTACGGTTTGTATAAGTGTTTTATATATAAAGCATTTCTAATCGACACATTTAGGGTACTTTAAAATGCATAAAAATCATCTTATAATTTCTTTTTTTTTTACGCATATTTAGAATTTTAGGTCAAGCGAAAGGAGTCCAGATGAAATTTTAATTTATTCTGAAGGTTTACTTCTTTCGAAGTACATCTCACTTTTATCTTACGTCGCGTCCAAAACTTTTTAAAGGTGACTAGAGGCAAATTTTTTGAAGATGGCCATTATCTAACTCCCACCTTCCCTTCCGCCCCCCTCAAAAAAAAAAAAAAAAAAAAAAGTAGACAGACTGAGAAAGCGAAAAGAAAGAAAGTAAAATGGCTACTCTTAAAGATGGGACACCGAATGCACGATGCTTGCAGGTTAAAAAAAAAAAAAAACAACAACAACAACACCAATGAGAAGCAAACGGTCAATACGTGCAGCAGCCGAACATGTTTCACAAAACAGAACTGTCAACAATATCGCACGGCACAGTTTTAATAAAATCACTGTCAAGGGTAGAACTCGGACAGAATAGCGCTAGAGGACAGGGCGGTCTCCTTATTTCATTTCGTGAAGAGTGTGTGCCGTCTATACGCGCCTTTGTCCTACTGTCATATAGAATGCCCGAAATTGGATCAATTTCGTTTTATTGATTCCTTTCATAATATCGTCAAACAACTTGTACACCGTAGGTCACCGATGACTCTGTTCACCGGTGATCCGGTGTACGAGCAAAGGCAGAATTAAGCCAGCAAACGAGCGGCAAAGGATGACAGTATTCGGCCAATATGCGCCACTTCTGAAAATGGCTCGCGGCGGCGTCAAGCATTCGCCTCACACACCGAGCGAACGACGGAGAAGAAAAGAACACGCCATTCTACGAACACACCCTAAACAGGGCGCCAAACTACTTCAAATGGCGGGGCGCGCGTGATTGTGTCCTTTAACGTGCATACTGAACGTTTCGTTTGTCATGATATATCGATGGCCAAGCGTGGCGGGCGGCTAAGAGGCGAGCCCATTTGGTGGCAACACGAAAGGGCCAAGATAAATGATGCCATATCACGGGGTCAGGGCTTGGACATCCAATACGAACGTGGAGGCTCGTCTTGTTCCGGATTAGAGCATGGCCACTCGGAAATTAACCGGAGCAAGGTGTCAGCTGCTTTCTGCTTCCTGCTCCCTCTTTCTCTCTCTCTCTCTCTTTTTCTTTGTACATGCTTCTCATTTCGTTTTTTTTTTTTATCTCGTATGCCGAAGGATAGCTAATTACCTCCTGAAATAAGGTTGCGATGATAAGGTTGTCTCCATTTTGTTTATTTTCGGAGTCACGCTTGGGGTATATAATGCTCCCGCTTACACGCGACTCTGCGTGAAGTGGATAAAGGAGGGCATAATTTTTAAAGCGTTGTCGTTGCATAGTATCCCTGCTTTTCGAATCGAGACTGTGCCTGCGTTCTGTTTCCCATAAGGTCCACACTTCCTAGGAATAAGCGCACTAAATCATGTTATCATAGATTGATTGCATCAATTACAATGCTCTTTCGATTGAACTTTGTATTGACGCCAGGGGCATATGCTTAATAGTATTGACGCACGACTTTGTTCTCGCGGAATCAAACAGCTGAGAAAGATCATGCATCGGCACCACCGATGCAGAACTGAGTGAAGGTTGTATACGGGGACAACGTTTGAAGTTGTGCAGTCGCAGCTATGGACGCTAATTCGCTGGCGTACCTTGAGCGCAATATTCAAAGTTTCCTGAGTATAGGAAAGAGCAGAAATGCTTGGCTTGGGAATGGCAGTCTTCCGCAGTTTTCACTTTGCATCCAAAGACTTTGCTGTGCTCTAAGCTTAAATAAAACAAAGCGCAGTATGTTCTTTCACCGCAGTGCGCGTTGTGGGCGAATCATTGCAGTGAATCATGGCTGCAAGATTTAACTAGGCCACCCGTGCTTCAATTCACAGCGTAACTATGCTTCGTTCAATCTTAGCATGAAGCACTATGAAGGCTGTGAACACGTTTTCAAAGTCATGGACGGCACTCATTAGGCCTGCAAACCTCCATATATATTTCCCTGTGTTAGCCTGCCGCTAGTCTTCCATGCTATCCACAATCAGTAGTGTATATAGTCTGCCTAGTCGTCACCATGGCTGTGTGAGATTCGCACCAGGCACGTGCGAATTCGTAGACAAGCAAAACAAAGGGAAAGCTCGGATAGTTAGTAATCCATCAGTTTAACGAAACAGCGGGAAAACACTGTGACACGTGAAGGCCCAAAAATACTCCACAAAACGAAGCCTTTCACACAAAAAAAACAAAAATAGGTGGTCACAATATTGACTCCACTACATGTAGCCGTAGCTTCGGAATTTCTCGCCAAATAAAATATATCCTAGTCAACACGCCGTTGCACTTATCGCAACCTCGTCGCCTGGTCAACATCAACGTTGAAACGTTGCAAATTCCACGCAACTGATTCTCGGGTTCAAAACTTCTTTCTATTCCTCCGACTGCCGCTGCTGGACTGAGGCCACCGTGGACACGCTTCTTCTGCGTCGGAGAGGGGAGGCCGCGCTCTAGTCGTCAAAGTTGGCACGGTTATGTGTGCGTCCCCGCTACGCGAGGGGTCACTCGGCTCATCTATTAAGTGCAACGCGGGTGACGTGGTGATCCATAAGCGAGTGACGTCTGATTGCGGCCAGGTCAGGCACGGTCGGTAGAGTCCCTAATGTGGTGGCCACTGGGTGATTTACAGCGTCCCCGACGCCGTGATGTACGACGCTATATGGGGATATAAACGCAACACGGGCGGCGACCGGGGATGCAACCCTACCGGGTCTAGGGACTCCCCGTGCCGAGAGGAACCGCCGCGGAGGACAGATTCCCCCCCCCCCCCCCCCCCCCTCCCCCCGCGCCCCCACCGCGTGTTAGCCATGCCCGTGGCCACCGAGATGGCAGGTCTGGGTGTCGCCTCGTTAATGTAGCCCTGATTTGTTTCGCTGATTTGGACACCGCGGAAGGGACACCCGATAGCGATATGAGGGCCCTGCCTAGATAACAGATTCTAGTGTCGAAAACGACATTTGGTTTTTATCAAAACTAAAACAGAATTTTTTTTAATATAACTGCCTTGTTTTAAGCATTTCTACACAGTAAAATGTACTACACGTTTAAACTTTAAAGCTTTACAAAGTACTGCATATCTTCCTTTATCAAACAATCGGTAAACAAAAAAAAAAAAAAAAAGGTCAGTGCATATATGTGCACTATGCTGCATAAATTTCCGTAGAACTACGCGTGGGTGGTGCAAGAAATGGGAGGGGGTGATACAAGAGAGGCCGTGCCTTGCCCACTCGTCCCATATGTTTGTGGCAGCTGGAGATACGTCCATGGGCTCGTGCCGCATGACGATGGCGGGTGCTCAAGCAGTGAATGCCCGTGGCTCAGAGTCCCGTAGAAGCAATTTTGCAGCCTCCCCCCCCCCCCCCCCCCCCCCCCCCCCCTCCCTTCTCCGCGCAGTCATTTCCGAGTCGGATATGCAGAATTGCGTGCGAAGTCGACGGAGAAAACCTTGGTGCGTTATTGGGTCATTTCAAACACACGATACGAAGTTTTTTTTTTGGGGGGAAGTAGAAGCAGACACGGATGAAAGGAGCCGACGGCGCCTCCGTGCAATACCTTCTAGAAACTAGAACTGGGTGTCGATTAAAAATTCTAACCCGATTAATCGGCACCTTTTAAGCGATTAATTAATCGATTAATCGGTTTCATTCATTCCTATGCGAAATAGTGGGAAAAAAGTCAAAATTACATTTTGTTTTTGTTTCTGATGAATACATGTGATAGACGGCAAAATGTGCCATTTCCAATTTTTAACTAACCTTGATGTGTAGTTAAGAACAGTCAAAAGACACCCAGACCCGCAAATTATTTCTTCAGCCGCAGAGGCAAGGTGGTTCGTTGATATTTTCCGGAATAGTGAACTCCTTTGATTGTTCACAATAGTCTCTGCTGCACTAAACGGACACGCGCACGGCATTGAAGTGACCAGGGCACGTATAACCTTCTACACTTGTTTGGAGTTACAAATCTCGCCTCTACAGTTTACTTCAGGTCAAAATTTCCCCTAATGTTTGCTTTAATTAGGGAGTTTCAGAAGATCGTTTTCAAAGGCCCGCTACTGCTATACGGGTGCGAACTTCAGAGCATGCATCGAAATTGCAGCGCGAGCTCCCGCTACAAATAGCGTGGCCTGAAAACACGATTCACTAAAACCCTCTAATCAGGTCTACATCCTTCGTGAGGACAGGAACTGTATCAGCGTTGAATCAGTAACGCTATCAAACAAGGAAAGGGAATTCCTTGAACAAACAATGAAGGGCCCACGCGAGCCTGGGTGAACTAGCCGCTATCATTCATGGGGCTGTGGTAGATGCACGAGTCCGCGACGGATTATTTGGGTTTTTTCTTTCTCTTCCTTTCTTGTCAGTAAAGCTAGTTGTAAGTAGCGCTCTTTTCTGTCCTGTCCTTCTTCTCTCTACCTTGTGCGCTAAATACCTCAATATACTCGTCCACACTTGCGTAGTGAAAGCGTGAAATGTTTACTTTTTGTGGTTAAAATTAAGCCGATTAAACAAATTAACCCCGATTACAGCATTAATAGATTAATCCGTAGGTTAGTTAATTAAGTGCCCAGCCCTAATTTTAAAGCAGCAAAAAAGAATATAAAAAGTAAGCAGTACTGAGAACGAAAAGCAAGCACATGACGAAAACTGCCAATATCTCTATGTTCGGTGTAAAAATACTGATTGTTCATTACAATTAACATGCTATCCATAAAGAACGTGGAATTTTGAAGTAACCCGGACAATGTTGCGATGACTTCATTGGGAACACGCGCAGGTCACATCATCACTGTTGGGCACCACAAATTAAGTATGCATAGCTAGGTCCGATTTTTCTTGAACATACTCGGCGATTGGTTGTTGGTACGATTTTCTTCACCAAATGCAGCAGCCAGGGGCCTTGACAAATAATAACCATAAAGCTCATTTTGTAGAATCTCAGCGGACAAACTGGCCATTATAGCGCGCGTGGGCAGATGGACACTGAATACAGATATTCAAGGTAGGAGCTTGCCTAGGAAATGCATATCGTATATATAGTTTTCCCCCGTTCGGTTTCGTGAGTGTCGCCGGGTATATAGTTGATATAATTTCACGGTGTTCGAGTCTTTCTAATACTTAGATCATTGCCGTGAGCAGAACCAGCCTCAAATTGAGGATATACTAAGCATTTAAAGATCTATACCTCCATCCATTCGGTGAATTTACGAAAATTAAATTTTGTACCTAAAATATTGTGGATAATTGTTATGGTTTTTGGGTAAAACTAGGACCACTACAGGCCGCAACCGCGCAAACATCTCACCCAAGTCACCAGCATCAGTTACTATTTCGAGTTCCAGATGTGTATTGTGAAAGAATTTGACAGCGCACGTATCATGTCCGAAGACATCTGCATTATTATGCAATTAAATGCAAAGGTGCAAGTGAGCTGGACAAGAATGACCAAAATAATCCCTGGAGAAGGGGAACAAGAGGGACAAAGGACCAACACAAATCTCCAAACAACAGCTAGGTGCGCGACGAAAAAGTCCGACGGGTCCGGGTATCGAACCCGTAAAATGGAGAGGTCCCTGGTATCGAACTCGTGACCTCCCCATTTCCATTGGAGTGCTCTACCAACTGAGCTAACCAGGGGTTAGATGTCAGTAGAGCAAACGGGTTTTATCAGCTGCCACCAGTCTAACACCAACAAGGGTGAAGCTTGTATTTCAAGGTTATGATTATTATGCAATTAAATGCAAAGGTGCAAGCGAGCTGGACAAGAATGACGAAAATAATCCCTGGAGAAGGGGAACAAGAGGGACAATGAGTTTGTTGGTAGGGCGCTTCACTGGAAATAGAGAGGTCCCGGGTTCGATACCAGGACCAGGCGGATTTTTTCGGTCGTGCACCAGTCACCTAGCTGTTGTTTGGAGATTTGTATTTGTCCTTTGTCCCTCTTGTTCCCCTTCTCCAGCGGTTAATTTCTACATATTCATGTTTAACATGCACGTTCGCGGTCCCGAATTCGACATGCACGTTTTGCGGTCCCGAAAGAAGCAGTTTTCCTTCATATTAAATCATTCAAACATTCAGGTAATGGCGCTAATTAGTCATTGAGACTCATCGTATATTTTGTAAACTTTCGAATATTTCCGACACATGTACATAGGCAAGCATCGTTTTTTTTATCGCAGAACTTAACATATGTTTTGAAATCTACTAGCATGTTGCAATATGCATATATATAGGCACCAAGTAGGTGGTAAATTGTGATGATCGTGAGTACTCACTCACATCAACATAATAAAAGAAGAGCCCCGATGCCGTTTTTGAGGTAAGTGTTTGGCGCAGTTTGCTTCTCGGTGTTTAGAGATTCCTCATCTGAATACTTTGAACGACATAATCTTCACGAGGACCTAATTTCTGGCGAACGCGTAAATTATGTTTACTCCGAAAAGCGAAAATTGTCTCCCGAAACATATTCCCTAAACCCACACAACCTTGCAAAATATCAAGCCCCGAAAATAAAGTTGTCTACAATATTTAACGAGTGGAAAACTCCAACGAGACAAGGATTCATTATTGTACATTGATACACAATTCACGCGATCATAAAGGTACATTTATTTTGCTGAGGAATCTTTATTGTCGGCGTCGAACCGTTCGCGATCCTCCGCGCGTGTCATGTGCTTGCGATCCAAAAGCACGGGCTGATTTGCCGATTTCAAGGGATCCTACGTTAAAAAGGTACCATTATGCCGACCATGTGAATGGGGTACCAGACTCCTTGGATATTCAGGCCCGTTGGACACTGAGGTCTAGTTGGCCCTTCTGTCTCGTTGGATATTCAGACTCGTTGGACAATCCGACGCGACTGAATCGTCCGTCTCGATGGATATTCCGCCTCGCCTGTCAAGTGAACTATTGGATGTTCAAATTCGCTTGATATTCGGTTTCGTCGTACATTCAGTCCAGAAGCGGAGGAAGAAAAATACTGCTCGTGCGGTAACAAGGTACGCCGCGATAGGAAGCACCGAGACACACGCAATTACATTGCACCGGGACGTCATACTTTTGGGGAAAAAGAACACTCGGCTGATGATTTGGTGCGCAACGCTCCGCTGCATGGCCTTTGTAATCCATGTTTTTTTTTGTTTGTTTTTGTTACAACGGGTTTACGTTTTTGAAGCAATAGGTTGTGGGGTCAATGAGGCACGGGCCAGAGTAAGAAGGTCGGTGCGAGGTTGTCGCCGCACGTGCAGAAATGCGCAGAGTAGAGAGCGCGCACCCCGTTGTACGGGGGGGGGGGGGGGGGGGGCGTGAGGGTGGGAGGGTGGCCTCCCTCGTGGCGCGTTCGAGTGGCACGAGGCCGGCACGCGACTCGCACCACAATGGACGCCGTCATTAGGCGCGCATTCTCTGGAAATGGGGAGAGAACGGGAGAAGAGCCCAGATTTCTCTGTTCCCTTTTAATTTTACGTGGGAAATGTGGCTACTTTACGATTATTTCACGACCGGGTTTGCCGCTCCAGTGGTTTTTTTTATTGCGATTACATTTTCTTCGTACTTTTCGCGTTAAATCCGGATTCGCTCGCTCTTTGTTGTCGCGGTCGTCGGGCATGGGCTCCATATTTTTTTATACGCAGGGTGAGATCTTCGCCGAAATTTTCGCCGAGTTGTACTTTCCTGTGCTACTGGTGTAAGAGGGGCGTCACCCCACGTTGGAGTGCAGAGTGCTGTATTGAGTGATTGCTGTCTAATGCGCCATGATTCTTTTCCTTTTTTCTCCCGCGCCTTGAAAAAAAAATATATGTATATATACATATATATATATATATATATATATATATATTTTTTTTTTTATTGTAGTTTTTATACTTTCAATTCTCCATTTTAACAGTTGCAAGATTTTAAAGCGAAATGTTCCCGTATTTCCTTCATATATTCCTAGAACTGAATTCAATGAGTGTCTGATTTCCAATATGAGTCACTCTCTTCGCATCGTTTTGGTTGTCTTCTCGAATTATTGTATAGAGATCATACCTAATCTTTGCGGCTTTCTTGCCTGCTAAAAGCGGTTATTGAGGGGTCATTGTCGAGCATTAAAAACGATTCGCTCCTCCCTCGAAGGAAAAATTTCATGTGACACACATCACAAAGAAACAATTAGGTGACCTTTTGACAAGTAACCCAATCTTAGAATTTCGTGTTTGAAATATTTTTAAGACGAAATAGTTAATTTGTGAAAACACTGAAAAGATGACACAACGGGCTTTTTTTCGTTGTGTGGAACTAAAATCGATCTTGCAAACTTGAAACGTAGAGCCCACAAATATTACCTATCCTGAGAGTTTAGCACTGATACCTACAGAATATTAATTCATTGTCGTTTTCTTGCAGAATCGTCGTCTTGCAGAAAGTTTACTGTATTTGTTTTGCCGGCTCCATCCTAAGTGTTGCACAACTGTGTTAAGTCACACTTCAATGTGAAGTCCCGTACATGTAGTCGCTTTTTCTTGTTGCGGAGGCTCGCGTTTTATTTCCTACCACTTTTATTCTGCGGAGATGCTGAATTAAACTCAGATCCGACTCTACAGAATACTTTGGATGCGCAAAATGAAATTAGGGCTGAACTAGATATCATCAAAATCAATCAAACTGAACTAGGTGCCACTCCAAACCACCTAAAGGCACGACTTTCATCCTTAGAAACTCGGGTGGAAACTCTTCCAAATTTAGAGGCAATCGTGACAGAGTGCAAAAAGAGCTGCGAAAACCAAGAGAATGTCAAGCAGTCCCTCGTGTCAAAGATTGATGACCTTGAGAATCGCAGTAGGCGGTGTAATCTTTTATTTTACAATATAATGGACGGAAATTCTCGCGAATCATGATCGGTAAAAGAATCACTTGTTCTGTAACTGTGCGAAACGAGGCTTGGCGTAACACCGACCACAATGAAGAGAGCTCATAGGATAGAAAAATTGCGGCCAGACAGAAATCGACACTTGAGTGCAAGATTTGCGTCATTTAAAGAGAAACAAACCGTCCTAGGCAACACCAAGAAATCGAAAGGGTCCGGTATCAGTATATCTGAAAATTTGTCTGAAGCAGGCACGTAGCCAGGATTTTGTTTCGGGGGGAGGGGGGGGGGGGGGGGGGGCGCCCATGACAAAATGCTGTATGAGGGGGAGGGGGGAGAGGAGGTCCCAGCAAAATGGAAGGTTTCGGGGGGGGGGGGGGGGCCCGGGCCCCATGGGCCTCCCCCCTGGATACGTGCCTGGTCTGAAGCGATACGCAACAAAAGACGGCATTTATAGGATTTTGCCAGAGTCATTGGAATGACGATACGTCTGTTAACCTGAGGAATGACGCACTTTATCTTAATGACGTAAAGTATATTTATGATGACGACATCAACCAGGTAGTGCAGTTCAAGTGACCATGCCATGACTCGTCCACCACCAACAGCTTTCTTGTAATTAATTGTCGTAGCATTAAAAATAAGATTGATGATGTTTCCAGCCTCATAGATACGGTTAAACCATCGGTTGTTTTCGGTACAGACGTGTGGCAAGCTGAAAAGGTAACACATCGTGAGGTGTTTCCTGATCACTTAATATACTACAGGAAATATAAAAACAGTCATTGCCCCCGGAGGTATGTTTATCCTCCTAGACCAGCGTATTCGAGTAAAATTGAGGTTGTTGAGGGCTCGTGCGAAGCGGTATGGTGCCAGTTAAAACTTCTCTATGGTATAACCCTGTCGGTATGTCCTTTTTACTGGCCGCTCGCAACTTCTGTTGGTGTATTATCAAAATTCCCAGTGATGGCGGAAACAATTAAATCTCATAGTATTATTATAGGAGGCGATTTCAATTTGCTCCGTCTAAACTGGCACGAGCGAAGGTATTTTCTGGGGCAATCTGTGGAATAACCGCACTAATGGCAAATTTTGTTAATTTGTTCGCGCTGACTCAAACTGTGTTAGAACCTACTAGAGGGGGCCATGTTCTTGGCCTTCTCCTCACAAATAAGCCAGATCTGATAACGTCTACTTTAGTAATGCCGGAAATTGGTGTTTACAGTGCTGTCCTTTGTGAAATGAATTTGAGCATGTCAAAATGTGTGATAGTGAAAGTCGACGTATATATATAATTACAAAAAAAACAAACATTCCTGAAATCAATGCGGCACTCGATGCATATTTTGTGCTTTTTGAAGCACTTGGAGAATCCTATCCCTTAACTGAACTCCGGGTACTTCTTAAGAGAAAGGTTTTGGAATTGCAAGATCGCTTTGTCCCGTCGTGGATTTCGACCAAAATACGTAATAAGAGTTAGCCATGGTTTACAAAACAACTGCGAACGTTGATACAGCGAAAACAAAGAATCTATCGCGCTTTTAAAAACACTCCGCCAGCTGAAAAATTGGAAAACTGAGAGTTATAACCAGTGAGCAAAACATCGAAATAGCGAAAGCAAAATCTTTTTTTTTTTTTTTGTATCATTTCAATCTTAAATCAAGAGAACCCTAAAGATCTTCGGAAATGCGTAAAAGGAAATCCGTAAAAAACAAAAAAAAAAACGCACATCTCGAGTTCGAAGTTGAGAAATCTGTTCGTATACGGACCGCAGTAACCTCAATGTCAAAATGAGCAAACAGGAAAGCCCCTGCAGAATTAATTCGCTGTTACTTGAGACAGTATATTTTCTCACTGGCACGGCATATCAGCGAAGAGAACGATATTGCATAAAAAAAATCCATATTGCATAATACTGCGATCAATAAATCAATAAAAGAGAAAACAAAAAAATGCCACGATTGGGCAAGTATCAGTCGCAATAAAAGTGTCTCCAGGATTGGGCCAAACCTACAGACGGCTGTCCTTCCATTAACTTGGTTTTCGTGCAGCAAAAAGGGAGACAAATGAATTTCTCCTCTCTCTGTCATGCCGTTCATGTGCAAACAGGAGCGCCAAGCGATCGACCACTCATTGTTCACAATAGCGTCATAATTGTCGGTCCGGAAACCGGGAAAATGGTTTTCCCGTTTCCTCGCCGTTTTTATTCCCATCCCGGCGAAAATCGGCTTCGGTTTTCGCTCTCACTTTGTTTTTGTGTGTTCTTCTTTAACCGTTTTTGTAGAGTTATTTAATGTCTCGTCTATGTGCGTCTGTGCTTCTGCTGTCCATCCACCCACACTACGCGCTTCTCGTGCCCGTTTCCCCATCTTTGCGGCAAAAACGGTTCCCCTCGCGTCCGTCCTCCTAGAAAGCGGGAGAGAGATTGCGAGAGAGGGAGAGAGAGAGAGAGGGGGGGGGGGGGTCATTTTTCACGCAGCCGAAGGGAGGAGGTCTTCACCGCGATGCCCGTCTGGCAGCATTGAGGAGAAGCCCTCCCGTGCCCCGCAGCTTCCCCCCTTAACTCCGAGCATACTCCCTACCACGGAGTCTATGGCATACGGCCTCGGACGTGCCTTTTCCTTTCCTCCCCTCTCTCTCTCTCTCTCTCTCTCACGTTGTGTATTGTCTTTGGGGGAAACCCCGTTGCTCTCCACATATGTGGCCCGGCGGTGACGATCTGCCGTCCTCGTATAGAGCGGTGCAAATCGCTGCCTTCCGGGACTCGGCCCCGCGACCGGGCTGAAAGGGGCATTACTCAGCGGCAAACAACAAGCCGAGAAAGAAAAATAACAAGAAGCCCGGGGCATTGTTTCTCACCTCTCCCTCTCTCTACGCGTGGTCACTGAGTCATTCCGGTTAAGGGTTATGGCCTCCGCCTGCCCTCCCCCTTGCCCCGTACACCGCAAGCAAGCAACCACTCCGCACGGATCCGATAGCTAAAGGGTTGCTTTGCGGGGAGGAACAGGATTAAAAGATGGAAACGACCTCGATTTTTCCTTTTTTTACATTTTTTTTTGTTTCGTTTTATGTTTAGGATGGTTGGGGACGTGGGTGGAATGTCAAAAACAAATGCTCAACTTGCACCGATCCTTTTTTTGTCTTTTTTTTGCGTATTAGCGAGGGGAATTAATTAAACGTTGTGTTGCTTGTATGTTTATACAGCCTTGATGCTAGTACACAACTCAACAGGTGACCTGTTTCTTAGCTGTAGATTAGAAATTTAGCCAGTGCAGTAAAATCGCTAACGTGTTTTTTTTTTTTTTTTTTAACGCGTATCGCACAGCAGGGATTGGACGAACACGTGCCGGTACGAAACTCATCCAGATTGAGACGGGCGGGGGTGGGGATCGAACCCACGAGGTTCTGCAGCGCAAGCTTTGGCACCACGCTCCGAGCTGGGACTAGAACCGTTTGCCCTCATAGACTTGGATGAAGTTAGGCGAAATCTTCAGGCGGCGGCATTTTGTTGCTCTCGCACAAGTTTGGACCCCGCACTTATTGGAGAGAAAATAATGCGTATTCAGGCAGAAAATAAATCGCTGTAGTAAATAAATAAATCGCTTAACGGGCAGGCGTCGAGGTTTGGCAGTGGCACTGCCTTCTTCGCGACTGAGCCCGTTTGAGAGAGAGAAAGAAGGGCTTGCGAGGAGCCCTTTTGAGAGAGAGAGAGAGAGAGAGAGAGAGAGAGAAGGGCTTGGGCGAGAGAGGAAATACTAACGTGGTTGTCACAGTCAGAGGCCGGACGGTCATCATTAGTTGGGGGGAGGGGAGGAGGGGATAACATGTGACAGAAGGAACAATTGTGAAAGTTTTGAGAAAAAGGGGGAACCTTTATCGCGAAGTTTGAGGCCATTTAATACACGGTAGTTTTGGGAGAGGGCATCATGCTGCTATCTGGGTCAAAATGTTGAGTGAGGGGAGTTGTTTGAGGGTACAGGTAACGTTGGAGATGACGGTTACAAATTTCGAACGCTTTTCTTTAATACTAACTGCCCTAACAAAAAAAAAAAAAAAAAAAAAAAAAAAAAACGCGAGAGGGGAGCTATAGGGGCCCGGGGCGGTGTGTCAATTGATTTCTCTTTATTTACTTTTACACTGAAATTGAATAATGAAATACGACTGGCGGATATCTCCACCCGCTTGAATCTTGAAATCGTTCTGCAGAGTAAGTATAGATTCGCAGTAAATAAATCTCCTACGTACACGACATTCTCCGAGTCGCGATCGACGGAACTTCCGATTCGATGGGA
This sequence comes from Ixodes persulcatus, assembly GCA_013358835.2. NCBI lineage: Eukaryota > Metazoa > Arthropoda > Arachnida > Ixodida > Ixodidae > Ixodes > Ixodes persulcatus. The sequence goes on from JABSTQ010010120.1 coordinate 908,909, forward strand.
AAAGTTGGAGTTTGAACGGGATGCGGTGTCGGCGGTTCGTATTTGACGGCATATCTTACAGAGCACTTTTTGACATGGTTTATATCCTGTGGATTTTGGAGAACTGGGTTTGCTTAATTTTGCATGAACTAGATTATCGCGAATGTTTTGCGGTTTTCTATAAACTACTCTTGGCGCGTCAGGGAAGATTGTTTTTATTTCATCAGATTGTTGTAGCAAGTGATGATGTTTTCTTAAAATTGAGTTGATGGCAGGAGGGTTGTTGTTTTACGTAAGTGTGAAGTTTACAGGACTGGTCTATTTGTTTTGTGTAGTCTCTTTGAAGAGCACAGCTTTTCGGTCTGTTGCGCGTGCCCTGTTTACTGCATCTTTAGCTATATCGGCAAGATAGTCAAGCTTTTTAAACTCTGTTTAAATTTGTCTAAATCGCTATCGTTCGAGCAGATTCGGCGGCACCAAAGGGCTTGACAGTAGGGGGATCTAGGATAATTCGTCGAAAGTCCATTCTTTGACGGACAATTCTTCGAATGGGGCAATTCGCACTAAGCGAATTGGTTGAACGGGAAACTTGTCGAAGCGGCGCGTTCGCGTAAAAAATATTCGTCGAAAGAAGTACAACAAATTTGGAGTGATGTGCTTTTGAGCCTAGAAGGAAATCTCACCACGATTCGCCGACTTGCAAATGCAAATATGATTATCGACATTGAGAAAAAGAGCGACGATTTCCAAACAGAAACTGCTTCCTCGGTGTAGTCGTTTTGTAAATTCGTGACTAAATGATGTCGCTAAGAAATTATGTAGGTAAAAAAGAATAATTGCAAGTGAGCCTTTTCTAGTTCCGTACAAATTTTGTCTTTACGAAGTTGTAGAAAGAATAATTACGAAAACAGGTTTTATTGTCTTATTGTGATAGCCGTGCCTTCGAGGTCGTTAGCCAACGTAGCCTTGCCGACTTTGCTGACAAAGTTAGTACGCCGTGGAGGCCGTACCAACAGCAAGGCGGTGTTGGCTGTGCGCGTATTACAAGTGTACATATGACCATCCAGGATCAGAAGATTTGCCCTTCGCTCGGTCTTCCCAAATTCCATGATGATAGAGTCAAGTGAACGTCTTCACGCAGAGCCCGACTTTTATAATTTTGAGCGACCCGAATATTCACGATTCACTACCGCACCCTTGTAAACTCTGAGAACTGAATTTGTAATTCTTTTTTTTTCTTTTGGCAGACAGGGACCTATTGTTGACCCCCAACGTCCACGGGTAACTCTAAGACACCCTGTGTAACCCTTTTCAATCGTTCGACCTAATTCGACGAACGGACACTTTCGCTCGATTCTCCGTTCTCCGAATTGGCCTAGGGCGAATTGCACTATTTGACGAATTGTCCTTCTTTGAGTTGTCCGTCGACCAATCGGCTTTCGACGAATTAGCCGGATTCGACTGTAGGGGATAGCTGTCTTTGAGTGCTGGGGTTGTGAATTTTTGAACGAGAGATATTGCTGTGAATCGGCTGGTTTCCGGTAGGGTGTGGTGCTTAGTGCACCATCAGCGAGCTTTAATGATACGTCTAAGAAGTTTACTGCTATTCGAATGGGAACTAGTGAATTGATGGTAAAGTGGAAATGATTGAAACGGTCAATAAAGTTTTCTAGGTCGCTAAGGCTGTGTTGCCAGATCATACATATATCGTCAATGTAGCGTGTGCACAAGAAAGGCACCTTTGTGGATTGTTTAAAAAAAAAAAAACAACTGTCATCGAGATCTCCAATGAATATATTTGCATAGTTTGGCGCCATTTTGGTTCCCATTACTGTGCCGTTAATTTGGATATAATCATTGTCATCGAATTCGAAGTGATTGAAGTTTAGAATGAACTCTAAAAGTTTTGAGAGCGTTTCCAGATCGACGAGGTTTTCTGATTTACGTTCATAGACTGACACAGTGACCTTGACGCCTTCGACTTGCGGTATATTAGTTTAAAGTGACGATACGTCTAGAATTACCAACAGGGCGTTTTGTGGCATATTTGGGCAAGAGCTAATGTTCAGGAAGTGCTTAGTATCTTTCACGCGCTATGCGAAAGTTTCGGGGAGGTCCTTTATGAAGTAGTCTACAAAGCTAGATGTGTTCTGAGTTATGGTGCCGTTGGATGAAACAAGGTTCTTGGGAAGAAGATAAAAGCGTCCTGTTTTTCAATCGGTGGGCGTTAAGAAAGCTAGGAGGTGCTCGTCTATTTTCTCTATCCTTATGTAAGCGCTTTAAGATTCGAGTGATGATAGCAGCGTGCCTAGTCGGATCGAAAGTTAGTGTAGAGTGAAGATACGTGAAAATATCTATTATGACAATAGCCCTTCCTTTGTCAGTCGGTTTGATTACAATATCCTTTCTTTGTTCAAGGCTTTTGAGGCTCTTTCTTTCATGTGTTTTCAAGTTACTTTTGGTGGCATTCTGGATACCGCGTTTACATTGCTTTAATACGTCTCTCTGAACGGCCTGCACGTACAGGTCTTGGTTTAAATCTTTGCTGGCGAAGGGGGTAAAGTTACTGGGATGTCTGAATGGGTGAGTGGGGTGAGTGTACGCATTCTCAGAAAAATGCTTCGAAAGACAAAGACTTCGTGCTAGGTGATGCAACTCGCGAAGTTGTTGGTATTCATTTACCGGGCTATTATCGGGGCAGAAGGAACGTCCCTTTCGGAGTAAGCGGATGTCCGTGTTGGACAGCTCTACGGAAGATAAGTTAACAATTATGTGTTCATTAATGCTAGAGGTGTTGACAAATTCATCGTTCTCATTCTGGAATGGTGATACTAACTCCGGCGAAAGGTTTGAGTCTTGCAAGCGCCCCGGTAGCATATCAGTGACAGTTCGATCTCGGTGAGATTGATAATTATCAAGTGGAGGGTCTAAAGCGCGTAGTTCACGCTCGATACAGTCGCAAAAAAGTTTCTTAGTTTTTTTGTTTTTTTTTTGCTGTGAACTTGATTTTTAGCAATAAAGCTCCATAGTTCGCGTTTATGGCTCGCAAAAAGCTGCGTGCTACTAGACAGGGGTAGCTCTTGGTCGGTCAAGGAAGCTATGTTGGATTTACATTAATCGATTAAGATGTTAACTAAGTCATCGGATGCTCTCGAGAGTGACGCGTTTCACTGCGACGTGCGCGTGGGGTTGGGGGGAAAAGTGGGAAGTACGGACAACGCGAGGCCTTTGGCGTGAGTCTTGTTGCTACGATAGCGGGATAGGGTTAAAAGATGGTTCTCGTAGCTAAGGCGTTTCCCAATTAGTTTTAGAGTTAAAAAAAAAAAAGTTCTTTAGATATGCATGGGTCGTAGGAAAACAGAGGGGGGCATGAAATTGGCTCACCTGTTGATAGTCAATTTGGTCGCCGAGTGCGACGGAGCTGTACGTGATGTGGCTGGCGGGTCCGTGTCTCCGTGTGTTCAGTCGTGCGGCCTCCTCCAGTGCTGTCCAGTAGACGTCCGGAGCCCGGGTCCCGTGGGGCCAGGTGAGTTCGCTCATGAGGTGCGGGATCAGAACCGGAAGGTTCCGGCTCGCGGTGTCCACTCCCGCGAAGCTGGGGTACAGGCCGTCCGCGGCCAGGATTTGGGACGGCGAGCATGCACAAAAATTGTGGCTGCAGAAAAGCAGACCACGAAGGGACATGCAAATATCAGTCAAGTTTCGGGTTAAGTGCGCAGCTCGCTCCTTAAAGCCATCCGTAAAATGCCGGGCAGGGAGACGGAGGTTACGGTTGATACAAAGGGGATGATGTGGTTGCAGACCGCCAAGTGGAAGCACGGTCTTGCCTGGAGATGATTAACTAGGTCGAGGTAGCGCTGGAGTCCCGAAGAAGGCAGCGCCACTGCCGAAACGTCGACGCCTGCCCGCTAAGCCCCCTTTCATATTTTCCCTAAGCTTTATATACAAATATATAATGTGTGTACGGCAGAAAAACGCACTTGAGACGGTTGTTGGAGTTTTTAAAACATATTATTCGGAAAGTTCGTCGACGCTTCGGCCTGAGACAGACCTTTTTCCTGTCTCAGGCCGAAACGTCGACGAACTTTACGAATAATAAGTTTTAAAAAGTCCAACAACCGTCTCAAGTGCGTTTTTCGGCCGTATATACTCTTCGTCATCCTCCGCTACGTTCTCTCTCTCTCTCTCTCTCTCTATATATATATATATATAGGGTGTTTTTTTATTCTTGCACATTTATTTTTAAAAAAGCCATGAAAGCTACACTTATGCGGTTTGTGCGAGTGAGTTATACGCCCAGGGGGACATTATTTTATTGGCTAATCTTTGCGATAAGTCGGCTAATTAATTAAAATTCACTAATTAACTTTTTAATTAGTGAAAATAGACATATGATTCCAATTAGAAACTTGCTGAGCGTCGTCCAAAACCCCTATATCAGTCATTTTCAGAAAGACTTTCAGCGCGTGAGAAGCGTAGTAGTGCACTAAAGTAGTTACCACTCGTGGAGCACGTATAATGCTAGCGGTTTCGGTAAAGCGCCCGCGCAATTTTCCGTCTCTTATCTAGCCCCAGCCTTGTACCTGCTCCACGAGTGGTAACTTCAGCGCATTACTGCGCTTCTCACGCGCTCAAAGTCTTTCTAACAATTACTGATTTAGGGGTTTTGGACGACGCTCAGCAAGTTTCTAATTGGAACCTTATGCCTATTTTCACTAATTAAAAAGTTAATTAGTGAATTTTAATTCATTAGCCGACTTATCGCAAAGACTAGCCACCCACATAATGTCCCCCTGGGGGTATAACTCACTCGCACAATCCGCAGAAGTGTAGCTTTCACGGTTTTTTTAAAACAAATCTGCAAGAATAAAAAAAAAAAAAAAGAAAACCGGTATAATATTAGTATTGCGGGATGGGCACCACCATTTCATTCCTCTAATTCATAAACGTAAAGAAATGGCCATTAGCAGTCAGATTGTGTTACTGAAGAAAGAAACGAAAAAAAAAAAACAAAAAAAAACAGCATACGGTTGTTGACGTTATCAAACGCGGAGACGACTGCAAAACTATGAAAAGCTTCCTCAAAGCACTCATTCTACTAATGGTGAATTCCACTCGTAGATCCGGAGCGCTTTCCAAAATCCGCGAGGGAGGCGAAATTCCGCTCCGTGGGACACGCTCCGAATCGACGAGCGGAAGATGAACTCGCCTTTTTGGAGCGACCCCTCCCCCGCTTCCCCTGCTCCACCCTCGGTCCTCCAAAATGGCCGCTGCTCGAACTTGACGAGCCCCCAATGCTTAGCCGACTGATCTTTCCGACGACCAGTGACAACTGTCATTCCTTAGCTGCAGAAATAACACACGACACAGGACGGGCGAAAATATCCACAGCACGGAGCCCATGTCACAAATAACGAGGAAGACGTCCGCATTCGGCACCGTCACATACCTTTCGGCCGCCTCCAAGCGGAGGGGCACGCACAGCGATTGCCAGCGGTGGAGTTAAAATTGCTGGTACGGCTTTATTAAACACAGAGGTAACAAACCACCACTGCCACGGTCGTTGCCTAATCTGTAATTGCTTTATTGCACGAGAAAACGCCGGCGGCATGCAGCGTACAAAAAACTAAACAATCAGTGGCGGCAAAATGAACAGGCCTAACCTTGCGTCTGCCTCCTTCCGATTTTCTGCCGTTCTTTTTCTCGTTCTTCCTCTCACGATCACAGATGTCAGCGCTTCCGATTTGTCACGCGCCTGTCCCGGCTTTCAACACGAGGTAGAAGCGTTCGAGCCGCCACAATCCCGCGTAAAAAACCGACGCCTCCGAGAAAACCCTGCTCGACCGACTCGACTCCGTCCCTTCGTCGACGGCGCGGCCGGCGCGGCCAGCGCGGCCGGTCGCCGGCAACGCCTCGTCGCGCATGCGCCACTGTTGAGGGAGGGGAAATGACGTAGCGCGCTCTGTGGCGCTCTGTCAACTTCCGCGTAGATCTCTCAAATCCCGCAGATCAAGTTCGGCGGAGTTGGAGGCGCTCCACGGGGCGGTAGCTGCCAGAGATCTACGAGTGGAAGATGACCAAGTCGAGCCAGATCTGCGAGCGGAATATGCGCGCTCCAAATGGAGCGGTTTTGGAGCGCTCGAGATCTACGAGCGGAATTCACCATAAGCCGAAGGGTGGTCGCAGGAAGAGCTTCGTGGCACTTGGAGTCATTGAAAACGTCGATTTCGGTTTCGAGTGTAAAAGAAGCAATCTTACTCCCTGCTTCGAACACCTGAGCAACCGTACGGCTAGTGCACTATTAGAAGCGACGCCAAAATCTCCATGCATTGCGGCAAAAACAGAAAACCGCTGACCAAGTGCAATCCAAGCACAAGGGACTGTAGCACCATATTATGGGACCTGCCTTAATACGTAAATTTTACGTTTGCCGTGTGATTCTTACGAGTTATTAACCTATTTTTTTTCGATTCTTTATTTGTGTTCCACGCAAACACTAGAAGATCGGCTGGTTAAAAGCAGGGAGTCTAACCGGTAATTATTCCGGTTCGATTCGGGTTGGGGTTCAGTAGCTTTGCGTCTTGTTCCGGTTCGGTTCTGCTTCAGTGATGCTTTTGAAATAACAGTTCGGTTACCGGTTCCACCAAGCGCAAACCGATTCAAAACGGTTCTTAAAAACGAAAAAAAACCCTACAGCCACCAGTCGTTAAGAAAAAAGGGTGAGTTCAACATAGCGTCATCTGCATTGAAAGAAATTAGGTCATCAGAAGCCGTGTTGGGAAACGAGGACAGCAAAACAATTATATGCTCAATTTCGTTTTGTGATCTTGAATTTTTAACGAAAACACTATTTTACAAAAATAAAAAAAAAAACATATACAAGCACTTGGTACCAAAGTACAGTACTCACATGCGAAGTCAATCAGACAGCACGCATAGTGACACCATGACGGTAGCATGCGCCACTCACAAATTACCCACAAAAAAAAAAAATAGTCGTTAGTTGTAGACAGCAGGAGCTTAGTCTGTCAGAGCATGGCGACACTGTTACCCACTGTAGATGAGCAATTTAGCCAGTGCAGTACAACTGCTAGCCTGGGGTTTTTAACCAGCACCACGCAGTACTGATACACGACCGCTCGCCGGTACGAGGCTCATCCAGATCGAAACAGCGAACTACCCACACGGCACGCCCGAACGACTTGCTCGAACGACTGAGTTGAAGAGGAGAAAGACAGCAAAGGCCTGTCGACAGACGATTAAAACAAAAAAAAAACGACATAAAAAAGACAACGGGCGACTTGCTGTTACTAAAAAAACGCACACATTTTTTTGTCTTAAAGGGTAATTGCAAAGAAAAAAATGTGTTTTTTTTAAACAGCCTAATTGGGACAAGCACGTCACAAAACAAATCTTCCGCGAAAACAAAAAAATTTTTTTTTAGCAACATTTACGCCACAGGACGTAATTTAGTCGGAGTCACAACCTCTCCCCATTTGAAACTCCCGCTCTTTTGACACGGGCGGAGGAAAAGCACGCCACGCCCTTCACTCTTGGATTCTTTTGGATCGATTTGGCTGCTGAGTACGCAGCGTCTTGACTTCCGGCCGCGGATCGGGGGGGGGGGGGGGGAGGGAAGGAGGGAAGGGAAGAAGGAAGGTGCCGTCGATGTACGCTGGAAGCTAGAGCCGGTTTGCTTTTGTTGTATTTGTTTGGTCGGTGAAAATCTTGCAACAACGCACGTTCAACATGGCGACGGTATAGTTTTGGTTTGACGGGACGCCAGAAGCCTCCGCGGTTCGCAAGCACATGTAGCGAAGACGCGACCTGAGAAGTGCCCCTGAGATGTTCCAGGAAGACGGAAAGTATCATTCGTAATCGTCGTGTGTGCTTTGAAAGCGAAGGGAGTCAGAGGGTCCACGAGCGCAACCACAAGCCAACGTTCACGACAGCGCTGCTTTGACTTCGGCGATCTCGTTCTGTTTGGTGCGACACCTCGATGCGACAAAGAACTAAAACGTTCGTGGTGTGTGGTGCGGGGCTTGGAAGTAGAAACCCACACTAACACGGAGCGCAAATTGGTTGTTGTGGGGTTGACGTTCAACGGGTTCAGTCCCGTCGTCTTCGGCTGGTCCGTTCCAGCTGGTCCGATAGGACGCAGTGAGCTGTAGCAGCGAGCGTTTTTAAATCTTCTTTCGTTTGGTTTCAAAATGTGGAAGATTCCCGACGCATACCGTGAGTAAAATACTGCGGGGCGTTTTCAACAAAATTACGTCGTTTTAATTGAACAATGGACTCCGGATTGCTGTCCTAAATCTGAGGTTTTTATGCTTGGTGTTGTAAGACTGCGTTTGCACAGCGACGTGTTTGCACAGCGACGCACACCGCTCGAGTAGATGATTCGGTCCTGCAAACGACCGGTTATACAGAATTTCAGGGAAACTTAAATCACCACCAATATTTTCCTGTAAATCTCGTGCGAGTTTGTAGCGCTCATCATGCGGTGTGAATAAATTTGGGCAAGATTTCCTACCTGCCCACAGATGCATGAACTGAGACCATTTTTTACGTAGTGAACATAGTGGTTTTCTTTATCTTGGAAATAGGCGTTGGCGCATTTATTATGGTACAATCACTTGAGAGTTCAGAAATCGGGGAGGGTGACCAAGCTTTCCAAAGATTGTCTCTTTCCTCTATGGCACTGCCCCAAGTTGCAGTTTCAGCAGGCATAACTACTAGCTGGTACAAACTGCTCTAAAGCAGGTAAAAGACTGGGAAGTCAGGTCGGTGCGAACTCTGTGTTTCGCAAGATGACTGGGGGAGTTCTTTTGCGAGGTATGCGGAATATGCAAACGATTTTGTTATGCCCGTCGTTTGCGTCTCTCCAGCAAAACGAATAAGATGATCTACAAAGGCGTAATCACAAGCCAAGAATTACGATAACAGAACACATTCAATTCAAACAACTTTACGTAAGATAATTTGGAAGCCGAGAAAAAAAAAAAAGAAGAAAAGATCTGTCTAAAGCAGAATTTGGATGTCCGAAGGCTTCTGCGGACAGCTGTTTCGTAATAACCTGGCTGTGCCAAGTTTTTTATGTAACAGCTGTGTCTCAGTCGTGGACGTTCGGTGCACCCGGCGCGAATCTCGAAGGCCTCCGGAGCGCAATGACGAGAACATCCCTGGACTCGTTTGTCGCTACGCGAACGCCCGATTGCCTGCAGCCAAGTAGCATTCAACTTGTTATCTTTCGGGGCGACATGGCTGCTGAAAGACTTGCTGTCGCGATCACTGATTTCGCAGCACTTAGCAACGGCGCCGCTCTACAGCAGCTGACATCTCCAAAAAAAAACCGGCATTTGCACGCGCAAGCAAAAAAAAACAAAAAAAACAAAAACACGCCAAAAAAGCAAAGAGGAAAACGACGAAAATAATCCCTGGAGAAGGGGAACAAGAGGGACAAAGGACAAACACAAATCTCCAAACACAGCTATGTGACTGGTGAGCGACCGAAAAAATCCGCCTGGTCCGGGTATCGAACCCGGGACCTCTCCATTACAGGTGGAGCGCTCTACCAACTGAGCTAACCAGGGGTTAGACGTCAGTAGAGCAAACGGGTTTTATCAGCTGCCACCAGTCTAGCACCAACAAGGGTGAAGCTTGCAATTTATGGTTATAATTATAATGCAATTAAATGCAAAGGTGCAAGCGAGCTGGACAAGAATGACGAAAATAATCCCCTTCTCCAGGGATTATTTTCGTCATTCTTGTCCAGCTCGCTTGCACCTTTGCATTTAATTGCATTATAATTATAAAGGAAAACGAACCGCGCTATGAAAGCCAAAACCCCGCGTCGCTTCCTATCACTAACACTGGTGGGAGCTGCTAAACACACACTGCTTCACTTCAGGAAGTCTCACTCAAGCAGGTGGGTCAACACGAAACACTGATCACTTCGGCGAAACGACTATAGAGGTAGGGGAGACAGGCGGGTGCAGAGACATAGGCGGCCATGCTTGTCCCAATTAGGCTGATTAAAAAAATATATATTTTTTTCTTTGCAGTTACCCTTTAAAGCCACGTCTAGGGCTCTGGCCAACTGGCGTCCCGGCGACCGGCACCGCCGTGTTGTGCTCGTCGCGGCTTCGCCTCATGGCGCTCCCAGATTTCGCCGCTGCGGTTCAAACGCACCTACAGCCGTCAACGTTTTGTTTTTATTTTGATGTTTATGATCGATTTCTGTTTCCTTGAGGAATATTGCTTAGCAGCAAGGTCTCTTGGCATAGTCAGGTATAGTGGCGTCGTCAGGGAGGGGCGGGGGGGGGGGGGGGGGGGGGGGGGGGCGCTGACTGCCCCGGGTGCAGCACTCACTGGGGTGCTGCTGGCAGTGAAAGGGGGAGGGGGGTCGTGGTGGGCCTTCGCCCGGTTTCCGCTGACCACAGTGACGCCACTGGTCAAGTATACTCTGTTTGACCTTGCGACGTACCGCGATGGACGCTACGAGCCACACGAGCCAATCCATAGATCGTAGCTTGTCTCGTGACTTCGCACTCCCCGCGTCGCTCCGCCCAACCGGGAAGACACGTGACACCCTCCGAACTATGAATTGGCTCCGGTGGCTCGTCTTTTGCGGTTCGTCGTAACGTGAAACAAAGGGTGTATCTCGAAACAACCCATTCTGATTTGAACCCTTCTCGTTTGAACCCATTCCCAAAACGCCCTTCGCGTTTCGACCCTTTCTCATTTGAACACGTTCTCATTTGAACACCATATTTCAAACCAATCGCCTAACGCTCTTTGCGCTTTTACCATTTTTTATTTATGCCCTTCTCGGTTGAGTCCGCTCTCACTTGAATCTTTATTGTTTAATTCAACTCTGTCTCAAAAGACGTAAGTGGCGTTTCAACCTTTTAGAGTGCTCTTGGAATTTCAACCAGTTTCTCTTTTTCTGTGTTAAAAATAAATGAATAAAACTATTGGAGATGTTGGCACTGTTAATAACAGTGCCGGTTACTCCATAGCAATTGTTATTTGATAAAAAAATAACCAGATCTAAAACAAAACAAGCACATAAACAAACAAAAATTCCGCCAGAGTTGCCATTGTATATATTATTACAATTCTAACATGTTCGTCGATCCATTTTCGTGGACTACCTGTGCCAGTGTGCACCGATGCGAACACTTAATGTCATGTTCCACACCAAGGCTAACTGGCGATCGCTTACCGCCCGCACCGGCAGCATCACAAAGCAACAGCCGCGGCAGGTCCCTCGCCCTACTGTGCACCTCGTCGCTCACAAAGCGCCGCCGCCACCACTCAAGAGCACCACCAGCAGGGAGCGGCCAACGATCCTGTGCCCACCCCCGCATGAATCAACACTTTTGTATAGGATACATTGCATTCGAAATTTGTTCACAGAAATATTTTATTTTCCATACCGTCACGTTGCAAACGATTCGCAAAGCATTATGCCATTCAAATCGTATGGCTAATCGTTAGGCTACTGAACGGCTCTTCTCGAGACGCATGGTACAAAACGTTTTTTGCCGCAGAATCAGTCATCGCACCTCAATGCGATTCCATGCTCGGTAAAGCTTTATTCTGGAGCTTTGTTCTCACAAGATGGTAATTGGTAAAACTATCTAAGATGACCGCAGCAACAAAACACGGACCATTCAAAGGCCAGAGAATGCCTTCGCCCTCCTAAACCTGCAACGTTTTTTTTTTTTTTTTTTTTTTTTTTTTAAACGTGCGGGTGCGGTGATGCGTCGCTTAAGGGCTTACCTACCAGGCACAGATTGTTTTCTTCATTTCAGTCGTGAATCATCGGATGCAAATTATGCTAATCTGGCATGCCCTGCGAGGATATTGAATTATTTACAACCGGTGCCGGAGTGATCGTATAAGATCTACGATCATTGTATATTTGCCTATGTGTCGTCCGCCATGCCGTGGATTGGCATGCACTCTAGATTTCATTCTCCAAGTAGCATTTAGAGGCGTAATAAAGCTTCAGGTGCCTGGACTTCATAATGTCATTTGTTCCTTTATTTTGGTTTCTCGTGAGTGTATGCTGAAATTGTTGCTTTTCCCTAGCCTGATCATGTACAAGGTTAAAATGAGAAAAGTAGCTTTGAGAATGGTCAAAAACAGAAAGTATGTTTTTAGTAAGTTTGAAATGAGAAAGATTAAAATGAGAAAAGTCTTGTTGAGAATGGTCAAAACCAAAAAGTATGTTTTGAGAAAATTTGAAAGGAGAAAGGGTAAAATGAGAAAAGTCGTTTTGAGAATGGTCAAAACGCGAAAGTTCGTTTTGAGAACGGTTTAAGTGAGAAAGGAAGAAAAGCGAAAGTTGTTTTGCGCAGGGTTGAAATGAGAAGGTCAAAACGAGAAGGTAGAAGTGCGAACGGGTTCAAATGAGAACCACCCGAAACACAAGGTATTGCAGTGTAGGCCTCCAGGCTGACTCGCGTCGCCGATTCATGCTGCACCTAGACGTGAAATATACTTATTTGTTTCTTAATTACGGAGCTGTCTCCATGTCATCGCTGCCGTTTGTTTAGTCAAAACTGAGCCGCTGACGCCACCGTCGCGAATATTTATATACTTCGCGCTACATCCAGCAAGAAGTCGCGGCTCACATTTTATTGCGCTAAACCGTTTCCAGTAAACCGGTAACCGACACATAAGATTACGGTTCCGTTCCGGTTCGGGTTCAATGTCAAATGTTTGAGATGAGTTACAGTTTTGTTCCGGTTCAGTTGAAAATAGCAATCTTGTTCCAGTTTTCGGTTCGGGCTCGGTTCGACAGTATGATTAAAAGCTACCTGCTAATCTCGTATGATTATAAAAGCCGCTTTATCGCGCCTCGCGGCGCCAAATAATACCTTATCTCTCTACAACTAATCGATTTAAGTTGATTCCTGCTTCACGCAGGGTACGCCATTTTCATATATATATATATATATATATATATATATATATATATATATATATATATATATATATATATATATATATATATATATATATATATATATATACGGGGCAGGGACGGGTTCGATCCCTGCTCGTGGACTAATTTTTCGCCAGATCTCTTTTCTTTCCCTTCCCCCAACCAACTTTAATGCAATAAATTGAAAAATCACTGTCTCCCCTTTTCGTTTACAATACTACTATGACTGCACTTGTCAATCTTTCCTCACTCTCAATATTTATATGGTGCAGCCTGTCCCCATGGGGAGGGGTGAGTCCCTAAATACCATGGAAGGCGTGTCCCTTTCCGACATTTGCAAACTGAAATGACGTGCTACGTCATTGCCGCCACTCGGAACTGGCATGGGCCTTAAATCAGCAACGGCTGTCTTATACCCAGTTAAGAAAATTGGAAACTAACAGTACACAAAGAGCTGGTGAAAAATTGAGTCCGCGAACCCAGTGGCCGGGATGGTCTAATCGCCCAACCTCCTGTTTCCGGTACTCGCATGGCTGACTTCTCGGGAGCCGTGATAAGGGCCTTATCTGGCCGCAGTTTTGAAACATCTGATGTTCCTCAGGAGTATCGTATTGGACTGCCGCCCCCGCCAACAGGTATCATCATGCACAACAGCATTTGTCTGCACTGCACTCTCCCGAGAAGGCCCTATAAAATATACAACCTTAAACAAGGGCCTCAGAGCGTCGGGGTCTTGCGAGACATCAAGGCATTTGGTTCATACCAGATGAACCATCTTTGAATTTATACCTTCCGCTCACTGGCGTTCAAGAAGAAGATCCAGGTCGCAAAAGAACTGCTCGTCAAGGGCAAGCGGTGCCTCATGCTGGACCTCAACAAGGCTGAGGTACGCTTAAAACTGCATTGGGTGCCGTGTGACGTCCCTGATGACGGAATCCGGAGGGCTCCCGAGCCTTACGGGACCGTTCAAGGCGTTGTTCGTGAAAGCTGGCATGGAGACGGCTTCCGAGGCGTGGAGTGTACTGCTAGGGTGGTCCGTCAGAAGCTCAAGGACAACGTGACCTTAGAAAGGCTGCCGCACCAACTGCGCATGCAGCATGGCTCAGTTCTAGTCATCGCCCTGGGCGTGCACCAATGTGCTTGCGTTGCCGAAGGACAGGACACGTTCGACGTGAGTGCAAAGCGCCACACTGCGAACTGTGTCGGCGCTCTGGTCACGAAGAAGACGACTGCGTCAGGAGCTACGCTAAAGTCACAGAAGGTGCGGCCGGAAAGGACGAATTTGAAGACATCATGGATGAGGAAGAAGCTGAAGTCGCAGCAGGTGGCAGCTTGACGGCCAGTAGCAACACTGACGTGTCGTGCTGCTTGGAAGCGGCAACTGCAAAGGACACCACCTCATATCCGCCTGCCACTCCCTCAGAGTACCCGGTGTATATCGCTCCTGCAAAGGAAGACACCAAGAACAGCAGTGCAGAAGTCAGCGCACTTTCGAAGGCTGCTCCAAACCGCCAGGAGGACCGCCCCACCGAAGCACTGACGTCAAGCCGATGCAAGCTGCGCCGACAGACACTGGCATGGCTGTCCCGGAATCACTGAACTGCGAAGACTGGGCCAGCATGGATGAAGACGGACAAGGGCTACCGGACCAGTGCCTCAGAAGGGAACCTGTACCAACGATCGGGATCCTACCTGAAGCTCGTCGGCAAAACGACTCTCCGTAAGTTCTTGCATTCACTGAGATGCTTTCTGGCGCATTTCTTCTTGTTTGATGCATAACCCCCTTGCCATGAGTGTGGCGAGAAAAGTACTCACATTAACCCGCAGTGGTCTATTTGAAAATAGTTACTTTCAATTGCGATGGCTTAATTGCTCGAAGGAGACAGCAGTGGCTATTGAACACCCTCTTAGCAGAAAAAGTTTACGTTGCATTGCTGCAAGACACTAAATTAACAACTCGTCATGTTTGTCAGGCCCTCAGATTTTTTGAAAACCCCTTTAAACTCCGTAATGCCATCGCCATTTCACACAGCGCTGGGACAGCCGTTCTAATTAAAAAAGAGAAGAAGTATCACAGTCTTTCCTCAATGGTCGACGGGCCAGAGTGGAAGGAGTTGCGGCTGTAGACGTGCTCGAGGCAACCTACAATGCTCTTTGGTTTAGCGCCATCTAGCGACGGAAGCAAGAAATACTGGATATCCCAGAAAGCCGTGATCGCGCAACATGCCAGTACGGCGGAAGCTACAGCCCTGGCGGGCCAATCGGAACGTGCTTTTCGCTGTGTCATGCTCCAATATGTGTGCGCTGCGCTCGTATGCGTAGCGCATATCGAAGCCGTCGGCACGTAATGTGAGGCTTATCGTTCCCCCTTTGCCAAGTTACAGCAAGATAGGGTACAACCGGGGGCTCTCACACTGCTAGCGCCGCCTGGCCGTTGCCGGCTGGCTATACAATAATGAAGCAATTTGGATAATCGCAGCTTACGCGCCTAACCAACTCACCGAAAGAAAATATTTTTTAATCAGCTCCGGCAACATATCAGCACCCCGGCACACACACTACTGGGGGGTGATTTCAACTGCGTTGACTCGGGCCAAAGATTCATCTAAATGACTTCGACCGGACTACAGCATAGCAGAACCTAAGATGCTACTTAGAGATTTCGATTTGCAAGACGTAACTGAATTTGTACAAGCACCATCTCCCGGGTAAACTCATTGGCAGAAGTAATATCACTCTCGACTCGATTCCATATATTTTTCAAGTTGCTTGGCGGCCAATACGGCAGCCTATAATGTTCTACCGGTAGCTTTTTCAGACCACGCTCTCGTTACGGCGCAGATAGGGAAGGACAAAGAAAAAGCAAAACCTTTATTCATCCTGGAAAACGTAGAAACTAAACGAAAGCGCGCTTGAAGAGGAAAAGCTGCGACAAAAGTTAAAAAAGGCTAATCACGGACAAAGCGAACAGTCATGAAGTGAACGCTGAGCACTGGGAGCTGGCTGAAAGAGGAAGTAATGATGTGCGCAATCGCCTTCTGCCAGAAAAAATCCACGGAAAGGAAAGCCGCTAAAAGAAACCTGATGAAGGCATTGCGAACTTTATTACGTGAAGAGAATATAGCGCCTGGCTTGTTTACGGCTGCTGGAGCAGCTAGAGGAAGAATATCGAGTGGCAATGGTGAGGTCAAGGTTACGCAAGCTCGAACGGTCAGAAGACCCCACAAAGATATTCAACAGGCGGGAACACGAGCGCGCGTGTCGCAACAACATCAATGAACTTCAGAGCGGAGAAAACATACTCTCGAAAACCCGAAGAATTAGAATTAGAGTTAGTCGAAGTGCTGGAAGTTATGCCCATGGTACCGGAGAAACTGGTGGAGTGCTTTAACGGGCCCATCAGCGAGGCGGAGGTACAAGGTGTAATTAAGGAACTAACACCAAGGAAGTCGCCCGGGCTTGACGGTCTCGGCGCAGCTTTGTACAAAATGTTTTCATCGGAACTAGTTCCAGTTTTAACTGAAAGTGTATGCGGATATATATAACCGAAACCTCGTCCCCCTTTCAATGCGACAGGCGACAATGGTACTAATTCCAAAACGGAAAAGCAATGAGTCAATCAGAAGCAGACTTGTGCTCGTTACTTGAAAAATGTAATGGATTACAATTACAAATTACTGAGCCTCAAATGTAATGGTTTAGGGTTACAAATTACTTTCGCTGAAAAGTAAAGGATTACTTTATCCGTTACGTTACAAATTACTTTCACGTTACTTTTTCCGTACACTTATCCAGAAAACGATAGAAACGATTTTGATATATGTTTTTAAAATATGCTCTGCAACACTATTTTCATTTCTCATACGCCCGTATTATGATAGTGCTTGTAAAAATAAAATATTGTATTTAAGAGAAAGAGTGTAGGTGGAGTCCGTTCAACTGTAAGCTGACAAGGCACCGAAAGCTGCAACCACACCCACTATCCCGCTAGGTCGCAGCCTCCGGAAATGATCCCTGGAATTGTGCAGACAAAGCTAGCGGTGCGCATGCTCAGTAGCAGCGTCTACCTCCGCTACGAGATTAGGAGCTAAAGAAGCGATCTACGAAAGCTCCCTTTTGATTTGGGTGTTTCACTTGTTATTCAGAAGAAAAGAAAAACTTTGTTTAACGCAATACAGAATGCAGGTGTCCCAGCTTACCTTGTTGTGTTTTCATAGATTAGTTTGTTGCTCTTGCTGATGACAATATGTATTTTTTTGGGCAAGCAAAGTATGCACTGAAACTCTAGGTTTCCGTTCTCCTTAATGCCTTGAATTTTGAACATCTCATTAAGAGATAACCATGGAGACGACGGACACTCCATGACCGAAAACTCGACCAATCAGAGAAAAAGTGGTGGTTACGGGTTATCGATCGTTCATTGGTTCTCACTTTCATGCCAATATTTGTGGAGGCCAAGGAAGGGAAGGGCATAGAGAGCGAGAGAAGCGGTGGCCATCGGTCTTACAAAACAATAGAGGATCACACCACGTTTACGCTTTCTCTCTCTCTGTCAGCACTCCTTAGATGACCTAACCCCCCCCCCCCCCCCCCCCGCTTTCACTGTAAATTGAGGAGTGGACTCGACCACTATGCCCAGACAGGTAAACCAAAAGAAGTATCGTCCGTACCCTCGAAGCTCGAAGACGATGCTCTACCTCGCGCCGGGCGCTTTTCAGCCGTGCCTCAAGAGAGTGCTAGAATTCAGTGGCGCACATAAAAAGACAAAGAGAATTCGACTCCCTCGCGCGAGGCTACATCGTCTTTTACGCGAGTTTTGAGCCCGCGAATCGAGGGGGTACGGACCCGCATTTGATGTCTGTGCAGGTGGCGGGAGAGGTCGAAGAAGTTGGAAAGGGTGAAACGGTGTAAACGACAAAAACAAATAAACGTGAAGAGCTTTCTCCTGGCTGGCAACAGGAAGGATAAAACAAACTCCGGACAAGGGACTACGAACATTTCGTTGTCCCTTGTCCGGAGTTTGTTTTATTCTTTCTGTTGCCAGTCATTGTTACCAACACGCTCTTCAGTTAATGTGAGCTTTTTCCTGCCCGGGAGAAGAAGAAAAATACCATTGAAGGCGACGGAGAGCCTACTTGGCGTTGTCTTACTTGATCTCTGTCTTTCGTATATTTGTACATGCTTTGCCTGTTTTTCTAGTGGTTCTAATGACCGGTCATACAAAAAAGCGTATTTTCTTTTCGGCTATTCTCCCCTTCCTGATGTTTTTTTTTTTATTTCGTTGAACTTCCTATCTTTATGCTGCTGAATGTTCTGTTCGTATTGCTCCAAACGTTACTGTATTATGCTCATATTTTTAAAAGTAACGACTAATTAAAGTAAACCGTTACCAATATTTTGTAACGAAATTACATTACAAATTACTTCCGAAAAAAGTAACGTGGCCATTAAAAAATTACTTGAAAAAGTAACGGACTACTTCCAAAGTCTGATCAGAAGCAGCGATGACTTTCGACCAATCAGCCTTCTGACAACGCATTACGAGATCCTAGCAAAAATTATATCAAAACGCCTGGAAGTTGCATTCCGTACCATAGTTGGAAACCATCAAACGTATGGTTTCGAAAAATAGGTCTATATTCACTAATCTGCATACTATGAGGATTATAGCGAAATCGGCAGAAGCGATGGGACGTCTTACGGCTGTCCTACAAATAGATATGAAAAAAAGGGTTTGATAATGTCTGTCACTTCTTGTTATTTTCATCATTAGAGCACTGCGAAACCGGAAAATTTCTGATCAATTTAATTAAAATATGTTACAGGGACATAATCACACGGATCCTAATCAATGGACGCAAGTCACGCTCCATTCCCCTTGAAGTCGCCGGTTCGCCAAGGATGCCCAATGTTGCCCATACTTCTTGCTATCTATCTAGAACCGATGTGTAAGAAAATCTTGAATGACTACATCATAAAGGGCGCAAGCCTTTGTGAAACGTCATCACGGCTGCTAGCTTACGCGGATGACGTCACCGAAATTGGCCAAACTCAGAAAGGTATAATGCGGGCGGTAGAACTTGTAAGGCAGTTTAGTGACATTTCTGGATCTGAAATTAACTCAAAATATTTCTTGGAGCCTGGTTGGGACCGTGGGCATCCAAGCCAGGGCATTTCTTGGGAATCGTGTGGTCCACATCAATCTCCAACTGTCTTTCAGTTGGGCTGGGCACAGAGCAGCTAAGGACCGGACTGGAGGGCATTCACCTAAGCAGACTGTGGGCCAAACTCCCAGAATGGCAGGGGAGATACGTGCCGCTACCGAACAGAGCGTTTATCAGCAATTCAGAATTTTTTTTCCACTGTCTGGTATTTGGCGCAAGCTGTTCCATGTAGGCAACTCGATGTACAAAAAGTGCATCGGTTCTGTGCAAAGTTTTCGTGGGGCTCTGGGGTTTGAAGGATGCGCAGAAACAATCTCTTTATCAGTAAGCAGAAAGGAAGGCTCATGTCAACTTAGGCATAAAAATGAAAGTGCAACGTTTCCTTGTCCTGCGAAACCGAGCAGCTAGCCCAGTGTTGACGGCGGCATTGAAAGAGCTGGGTGGACCATATCTGGCTCGTTGGACGAAAGAGACCGCTGGCACTTCAGGAAGGACCTCGATCCCGCGATACTATAAAAAAATTAGAGATGCTATTCGTTTTTTTTTTTTTTTAAGAACGTTTTTCATGGAAATACCTAAACAGCGTTAAACGCAGACGTCTTTATTGGGATAACCGAGACCTTGTAATGCCGTCTCCAATCAATCGCCAAATATTTCCTTAATCTTCAAAGGTTTTGTAAACTTCACTAATTTTACGGGTGCTTTGGGAAAAAGAGTAACACATTGGCCGCGTGTTTACATCTGCATTCCGTACAGACATATTGCGTAGGCCACGCAGTCACGCTTGCACGGATGGGAGGGAACGAGCGAAGGTTTACATATGTAGCTATCGCGTTCCACTCTTAAAGGTGAAGCTTAAGCGTCCTCCTGGATTTTTTCTTTCTCGTTTTATTTCTTGATATAGGACGCCACGTGACTGATGATCACTGTGGATTGTAGCAAGGAAGGTCAGTGCTCCGATTTACTCAAAAGAGCAGCGCTTTTTCATGTTTTCAGCCTGATTTAGGTATTTTTTGATATTAAATATATATATATATTTTTTTAATTTAACGCACACTCCATTTATAGACAAGCGGCAAAATATTCATAAGTATTTCCTTATTATTTTTGTTGGAAAAGGTTTTATTGAAATAATCACAGTAAAACCGGTGAGATTTAAATAATGATGTAAAAAATCTTCATCTCCATTCTTCACTTTGATCAGGGGCCGCAAGTTCGCTAAATTATATTTTATATCGCGTTATATGTACAGGGTGCTGTCAACGCACTATCTTCTCTTCCCTCCGACTTCCAGCGTCAGATATTATGACGCGGAGTTACAGGGCAGAAACGGCACGAACTACACACTCTGTTACATAAAAAAAAAGTATAAAGAAGAATTAATCTCTTTATTTGTTTTGCACCACATGCGAATGTCGAAATATGGGTAGTACTTTTTTTTTTTTTTTTGCTCGTGTGGATTTTTAAAAGAGTGTAACACAAGCGCTGTTTAGCTTAATTTCGATGCCGTGACGCATATGGTTCTCTTTGAAGCTGCCTAGGGAGTGGACGGTTCCGAAATACACAGTTTTCCCAGTCGCCAGAATTGCCGCTTATTGTTGTCGGCAAACGCGATCGTCATGTTCCGCTGTTCCAGGTGTCGCGGGGAAGATAAAAACACACAAAATATAATTCAACCTCTGTTCTCCCGTTGCTTTTTAAGCGACGTTCCTGCAACTTACAATTTATGGCTCTAACGCATTAGGAGCCTGGTAGACGCATTGCTATAACGGGATTTATCTCTCTCTCTCTCTCTCTCTCTCTCCCGCCAGGGTCAACGGCGCCCGCCGTTGACCCTGGCAAGTTTCTTGGCCCTATTTTTTACAGAAAGAGAGCTACGCTTTGTACTTTTACAAAAAAAAAAAAACAAAAAAAAAACAACCTCTGAAATACACCTTTGACGAAAAGTTTAGATTGCTACGTGCAGGCGTCGATTTTTAAGGTCCATTTTAGATCGAGCCTGTGGACTTGGGACACGCTATACCGGGTGTTCATTTTTAATTCGAACAGATTTATTACAAAAAATCCGTAAAAGATGCACTAGTACGGTTTGTTCAAGTGAGTTATACGACTAGGGGGACATTATGTGGGTGGCTAATCCTTGCGAGAAGTTGGCTAATTACTTAAAATTCGTTAATTAACTTTTTAATTAATGAAAATAGACATATGGTTCCAATTATAAATTTGCTCAGCGTCGTCGAAAACCCCTAAATCAGTCATTTTCAGAAAGACTTTGAGCGCGTGAGAAGCGTAGTAGTGAACTGAAGTTACCGCTCGTGGGGCAGGTAGAAAGCTAGAGGTTGCGATAAGGCGCCCGCGCGATTTTTCCGTCTCTTATCTAGCCCCAGCCTTGTACCTGCTCCACGAGTGGTAACTTTAGTGCACTACTACGCTTCTCACGCGCTCAAAGTTTTTCTGAAAATGACTGAATTAGGGGTTTTCGATGACGCTGAGCAAGTTTCTAATTGGAACCATATGTCTATTTTCATTAATTAAAAAGTTAATTAACGAATTTTAATTAATTAGCCAACTTCTCGCAAGGATTAGCCACCCACATAATATCCCCCTAGCCGTATAACTCACTTGAACAAACCGTACTAGTGCATCTTTTACGGATTTTTTGTCATAAATCTGTTCGAATTAAAAATGAACACCCGGTATATATATCCGGGTGTTCGTTTTTAATTCGAACAGATTTATTACAAAAAATCCGTAAAATATGCACTAGTACGGTTTGTTCAAGTGAGTTATACGGCCAGGGGGACATATTATAGGGGGCTAATCGTAACAATCAGTTGGCTAATTAATTAAAATTTGTTAATTAACTTTTTAATTAATGAAAATAGACATATGGTTCCAATTAGAAATTTGCTCAGCGTCGTCGAAAACCCCTAAATCAGTCATTTTCAGAGAGACTTTCAGCGCGTGAGAAGCGTAGTAGTGAACTGAAGTTACCACTCGTGGAGCAGGTACAAAGCTAGAGGTTGCGATAAGGCGCCCGTGCGATTTTTCCGTCTCTTATCTAGCCCCAGCCTTGTACCTGCTCCACGAGTGGTAACTTTATTGCTCTACTACGCTTCTCACGCAATCAAAGTCTTTCTGAAAATGACTGAATTATGGGTTTTCAATGACGCTGAGCAAGTTTCTAATTGGAACCATATGTCTATTTTCATTAATTAAAAAGTTAATTAACAAATTTTAATTAATTAGCCAACTGATTGTTACGATTAGCCCCCTATAATATGTCCCCCTGGCCGTATAACTCACTTGAACAAACCGTACTAGTGCATATTTTACGGATTTTTTGTAATAAATCTGTTCGAATTAAAAACAAACACCCGGCAGTTTTAATTCGAAGAGATTTATTACAAAAAATCCGTAAAAGATGCACTAGTACGGTTTGTTCAAGTGAGTTATACACAGTACTACGCTTCTCACGCGCTGAAAAGTCTCTCTGAAAATGACTGATTTAGGGGTTTTCGACGACGCTGAGCAAATTTCTAATTGGAACCATATGTCTATTTTCATTAATTAAAAAGTTAATTAACAAATTTTAATTATTAGCCAACTGATTGTTACGATTAGCCCCCTATAATATGTCCCCCTGGCCGTATAACTCACTTGAACAAACCGTACTAGTGCATCTTTTACGGATTTTTTGTAATAAATCTGTTCGAATTAAAAACGAACACCCGGCATTTTTAATTCGAACAGATTTATTACAAAACATCCCTAAAAGATGCACTAGTACGGTTTGTTCAAGTGAGTTATACGGCTAGGGGGACATTATGTGGGTGGCTAATCCTTACGAGAAGTTGGCTAATTAATTAAAATTCGTTAATTAACTTTTTAATTAATGAAAATAGACATATGGTTCCAATTAGAAACTTGCTCAGCGTCATCGAAAACCCCTAATTCAGTCATTTTCAGAAAAAACTTTGAGCGCGTGAGAAGCGTAGTAGTGCACTAAAGTTACCACTCGTGGAGCAGGTACAAGGCAGGGGCTAGATAAGAGACGGAAAAATCGCACGGGGCCCTATCGCAACCTCTAGCTTTGTACCACGCTGCACGCTGGGCACTTACGCTGGGCTCTTGCGCTTCAAAGCACGCTGGGCACTTGCGCTTCAAAAATATGACTACACCATTGTGCACAAGCCAGGTTCACAAAACAAAGTCGCAGACGCTTTGTCGCGCGCTCCGCTCGGCGAAGAGCACGTGCCCGAGGATGCCAATGTTGTGGCTGCGATAGATGCTGGCTCGCGCTGGGGTACTTTGATTAGCCTAGATGAGCTTCGTGCTGCACAGCAGAACGATGGACTTTGTCGCAGGGTCTCTGAGTCAGTGTTGGACAAAATACTCGATAAAAGTATTTAAGTTAAGTTACTAAATACCTGCTTCATAAAGTATTTAAAATACTACTCAAGTTACTTTCACTGCAAAGTATCTTGAGTAGAGTACAAATACTTAGAAATGTATTTCAGTTACTTTTGAAGATACTTCCGCATTGCTTAATTTGTATCGACGTCATTGACAACGACAATTATGCAGCTACGCAAATCTGGGTTACCAGAATGGTTTATTAGCACGCAACAACACAAAACGAAAAAAAAAGTATCATAGGGCTATTTTATGCAGTCCGACTATAAAGTGCAAAATATTGTCACGAATGATAAATGATGAGGCGGCGAATAACTAAAGAAACTAAACGTTTAAGGGGGCGAACTTGTTCCCGAAACAAAATAGAGAAAGGCTAGCGTCGCAGGCGTCGATGTTGGCGAAACAGCAAGATCGACCGCTGGGGCGAGACTGACTTCGGACCCTGTCCGGACCGCCACTCGGAGCACCTTTTTTACCCGCGTGGGTTTCTGGAACATTCGGCGTAGAAAGTTCGGCGCGTAGAACATTCGTAACTCGATCAGACGACAAAATTCTCGAACTTACCAGAATGTCAAGTTGATGAAGGAATAAATAAAAGAGAAGTCGGCTTTCCGGTATCGAACCCGGAGCCGCCGCGCGAGAGCGTCCACGCAAGAGCCAAGCGCGGTTACCATTCGGCCATGCGCTCGCTGGACAACGCGCGTGGCAATATCACTGATAGATGTTACAAAACATTTCTGGGACAACAAGAAAGAGGTCGCTTTAGCTATTGGGGAGGAGATCAGACCGTGGCGCCCCAAGCGGTTAACTTTAGAACTAGATGGATGGGGACAACAAATACAATGGCTCAGCGCTCGGCTGACTTAACCGAACGCGGCGTCAGCGCTCGGCTGGAGTTCGTGTTCTCCGGTGAGGAGAAAGAGAGGCTCTTTTGTTACCACTCCGACCTGCATGTACAATGCAGCATGCACAGTGCCCAGCTCAGCACAAAAGCGCAAGAGGGTCAAGTTCGCATCCCCTGGCAACTGCTTTCGGGGGAGATCCGGCACTTAACGTCACTTCACTAATTTTTTGTATTTTTTCATTACTGTGCCTTGCGCTCTATTAAAAAAGATAACACGAACATGCCCACAAGGCCTGTGGGCATGCGCGCAGGCCTTGTGTTGGGTAAACACCGAGGTGTGGGAGTGACAAACGGGTCAGAGCGCTTCGCCAATAGTGACATCGCTGAATATCACATCCTGCGGCGCACCTTAGACGCATCGTTTAACTGCATATTCCCTATACGGGGAGTTCACTATAAACGAACTTGGGACACGGATATGAGTGAATGAATAACAAAGAGAACCCACATAATAGCCACGGCAGTGGTCGCACCTTCTTCAAGTAGGTTGAGTTCAGAAAATTACTCAACGTCGGGGGACACTTTGTTGGCATTTTGAGAGTCATCCAGCTCCTTGTTCGTTTCCTGTACTGTTCTCTGCTTATCAATGTTCGCTTACAGACAGTGTTCGCCAGAGCAATAAGTGCCGGACTGACAACACAAAGAAAAGAAGAAAAAAAAATTGACGTTTTGCCTTAGTAGGGTCAAATATACAAAAAGCGAAACAAAAATGTCAACTTTTTTGTGTGTGTCCACTTCTCATTTTTTTTTTATTTGTTATTTTGTTGACACTCAAGTCTGCATTGTTCTCGTTGGTCGTTTCCCGGTCTGCTTGCGCCTCAGGGTGGCATCCTTACTTCCGTAAAACCACACCTTTTGTTTGAGGATTTTTTTGGGGGGAAACTTTAAAGAAACAAAAGGCGCCTTTGGGAAGGCGAGGGGAGAACCTTCATTGTACGAACTTTGGGCTGAAATATGAGTCACAGTCGGCAAAAAAGCGATATTTTCACGAGCTCAGTTAAAGTCACCGTAGCTAATCATTCGGTTGCTCGAAAGAATGTTCACGTTTGCTCGTGCCACGCCCACGCCACTTCATACCGAAAAACTCGGAAAATGGCGGAATGTCAAAAATGTATTTAAGATAATGAGTACAAGATACTCGGAATTGTAATTAAAATAGAGTATTAAATACTCTCCATCAAAGGTATTTGCAAGATACCAAGATACTCCAAAAAGTATTTAAGATACAGTATCTTGAGTAGAGTATTTGAGATAGGCACAAGTCTGCAGTGTTTATCTTCACGTGACCGACGTGGCAACAGAGACGCTGACATGGGTTTCGACTCGTACTTGCTGGCCGAAGACGGTCTGCTCCTCCGGTATATACCTCAGATCGACGACGAGGAGGGTGGCTCCACAGACACTCTATTTCGAGCCGTGATACCTCGCCGACTTCGCACGTCTTTCATTAGATACTACCATGACTCTGCTCTGGCTGGTCACAGTAGTGGCTGCAAGACTTTTGAAAAGTTAAGCCGTACTGCAACTTGGCCAGGAATTCGTCAGGACGTGCTGAGGTACGCTCGTTCATGCCCGGTTTGTCAGAAAGCCAAACCGCGTGGTGGTCAACCCCCTGGTCTCATGCAGCCAGTCGTGAGTCGATCCCCATGGGAATGCGTTGCTGTCGACGTCATGGGCCCTTTCCCACGCAGTCCGCGTGGCAACCAGTACTTGTTGGTTGTCACCGATCACTTTAGCAAGTGGGTGGAGCTATTTGCATTGCGATCGCTGACGTCCAAGAAAATCTGGTCTTGTTTGATGGAGACGTTCACACGCTTCGGATTTCCGGCGAAATTGATTAGCGACAACGCTACTTACTTTGCCAGCAAAGTGTTCCGAGACTCATGTGCCGCATTGGGCATACAACACAAGCGGACGTCTCCCTATCACCTACAGGCAAACATCACAGAGCGGGTGAACCGAAACCTGAAATCGATGTTAATAGCTCACACCGAACGTCACCCTGACTGGGACGCAAAGCTCCCAGAGCTCGCATTCGCAACACGCACAACCGTTAACCGGTCAACAGGTTTTACGCCAGCTTGCCTTAATTTCGGAAAAGAGCTGACTTTCCCGCTGGAAAACACTTGCACGACCAACACTCCTGGCGCTGCTCGCTCATACGGTCAGTTTGCAGGAAGCCTACGACGCAGACTCAGGGACATCGTTCGTGATGCCCGGGAGAGCTTGGACGTCGCACGGCTTCAGCAGGCTGAGCAGTACAATCGTGGCCACCGGGAAGTGCAATTTGAAGTTGGAGACCTAGTACTCCGACGGACACACCCACTTAGTGACGCCTCCAGAGGTTTCACAGCTTCCCTGGCGAACAGGTGGGATGGTCCATATCGAGTGCGAGACTAGGCTTCACGCCTTACGTACACGCTTGTTCACTGTGAGTCTGGACGACTCGCTGGACCTGTTCATGTCACCAACCTCAAACGGTATTATGAATCGGATGACGAACTTCTCTCGCAGGTGGAGAGTGATGCCGATCCGGGTTATACTTAATTCTGCAAGGACTCTTTTTGATGTTGGTGACGAAGACGAAGACGAAGACTTAGAAGATGCGCGTTGCTATAGGCTTTGGCGAGAACTATTTTCCGCACCACACAGATTGTGCGCGTAGTTCTGTGCGATATACACCGATAGTGTGCTCGCAAATTTATCTAGTCTATTGCCGCGCCCAACGTACCGACGCTTTCTTGTAGAAGCCTTTCCCGAAGACAACTGTTCATTATTTTTTTTTATTCTTTTTGAACCTTCGACCTGTCCCGCTACCACCCCAACCGTTGCCGGAGGTTCTCTCGACCTCCTCGATGAGCCACGTGGTTTCGGGGACTACGGCAACGCAGTGGGCAGCCGAGGACCCTCTACCCGCCCTAGCTACGCCGCCAGATCAGCAGCTGCGGCTACAACGACGGCTACGGGGCGCAGACCAACGAAGACCAGGACCGCAACGAAGGTCCACCTAAGCGTTACGTTGCCAGCCACGGCCCCGGGAGTACCCACTCGTCCTCAAGCGGCGGGTCCACACCGAGGGTCTCTGCTGATTGTGTACGGCCTCAGCTCTAACAAGATGAACGCCGAGAAGCTCTTCAACCTGCTCTGCCTGTACGGCGACGTCGTCAATATCACTGAAGAACAAGAACGGCTGTGTCATGGTGCAGATGGAGGACCACCTGGCCAAGCAGAGAGCAGTGCGTCACCAAAAAAACGCACAGTTCTCCAACATCAAGAGGCAGCTCGGGTACTAAAGCCAGGCGCTCCTGAATGACGCGCAGCTGCCCTTTCAGCTTCCTGACGGCACGTTGTCTTTCAAGGACTTCATTGGCAACTGCAACAACCGCATCACCAATCCGGAGGCGGCCTCCACAAACCGCATCTTGCCGCCTGCATCGTCACATCCCCCTCCTCCTCTACCACCAACAACCAGAGAGGATAGCCACGGAGCCAGAGGACAGAGAAGGGGGGGGGGGGGGGGGAAGTTTGTGGGTTTTGAGGCCAACGGCGCGGAAAAAGAACTCGTGCTGGGCGCCCGGCGCGCAACGTGCGCGCGAGCCACGCTCCAGGCTCGGGGCTCGGCAGTAGGTTGGCTGCCACCAGAAAGTAAAGGTGTGTTTTTCTGAGATCTGCCTCGTTGGTCCTTCTTGCGGGTGAGCAGTAGCACCGAACCCTACAATATATATACGCGTCGCATCAAAGTGACGTGTAGATTTATGTTCTGCGTTTTGAAATAAATTACTGAGTTTTGAGGCAACTGACAAAACGTATAATTTGTATAATGTGTTTCTTTCAGGCTCTGGGTTTTAATGCGAGATAAGAGTGACATGGCAGTTGTCAACCTTGACGCTCTTCCGTCTCTCGGTCAGCGTTTTAAACCTTGGAAATATCCCCTATCAACAAGCTGTACCATGACAAACTTCCTCGTGGATTCATTGGAACGACCTCTAGAGTTAAACATACACAAAAGAAGTGCTGTGCACCGACTCAAAGTTTTTAATTGATTAAACGGTGACGTTGAATCGATTAAGTTTTCGGTTGATCAGCCTAATGTAGTGGCTGACTAAAGTATTAAACTATTGAGGAGCTAGAAATATATGGTATAATATTATAGTATAAACATTTGAGTAACAGAATTGCCTGTATTCGTATAGCCTCAGCGATGCAGACGCAGTATGTGGCAATAAAGTCATTTCATGTCTTGCTTAACATACATTATAATGCCATTGGCTCATGATAGAATTAAAAAGAAAAAGAAATAACAACACTTTCTTTTGTCAATTTTTCAGTTACTAATGACCAGACATGTACACGTTACCCAAAAAAGTAAATAAATACCGCTACTCGTTACTAGCTTAAAAAGTAAGTAAACACGTTACTCGTACAGATTCTCAAAAGAAACGCCTTACTTTACCTCAAAAGTAGCGAGTTACTTTGACGACCAGATACACTACTGCTTTTGTTTCATGGTTTCTTTTCAGCAGACGTTTCAGAAGCTGCCTCTCAAAGTTTCCATCGGTTATGTTTCCCCGCTTCATTGAGGATACATCTCAGGCGACGCTGAAGAGTCGTTCTACCGAAGCGCTCAAATGAACGGCAGTGTTGTGCTTCAGGAAAAGCTGGTGAATCTGGGATTCCCCTCTCTCTCTCGTTCTCTCTGCTTCTTAAATTCGAAGTGGACAATGGATTGTGTGCCTTCCCGTGTTGGCAACCTCGGGGTTTACATTCGGTCTGTACACGTTTCTAGAAAGTTCAACCAACGAACCTTATTGCGTTCTCTAAGTGAAGGACATTCCCAGCTGTAGAGTTCAACTGACGTGTTCAGCGAAAAACGTGATTATACTGTCATACTGTTCAGTTGATTTTTCGGGTTGCCCATCTGCCTTTGTCGCAATAGATGCATACTCAGGTTGGAATTAAAACGAGGCTGTTTAAACGTTGTTGTACACATTACTCCTCGAAAGCAACAAAACACCGTTACTCGTTACTTGGCCTTAAAAGTAACTAAGTACACCCGCCGCCGGCAATATGAAGGTGAACACCTTACCTGGTTTCTTGCCTGTTTTACGGCTCCCTAAAGTTATATTAACTCTCAACGTCTCAATTGGTACGTGGCCAAGGGTCAAAACTTTGCGTTCTAGCCCTCTTCTAGAACAGAGCTTGTTCCAAAACTTGCAGGAGCGTCAAAAACAAGAAGAGGGCTGTTCACCTTCATATCGCTCACGGGTGTGCGTTACTCATTCATTTTTTTTTAAAAAGTAACTAAATACGTTACTTGTTATCTGAAAAGTAACAAAGTAGAAGTAACTTCTTACTTGTAAAGCGTTACGTACATGCCTGCTAAGGACTAAGTAAATAATTGAAAATTATGGCATGTGTTATGTATTGATAAATATTTAACTAAAATGTGTGACTGGACTTAGAAAAAGGCCTCGCGGTGCTTTACTTACTTCTCATTCCACTTAGCGTAGGCAGCAGTGATACAAAAAGTGAAACATAACACCAATAAGAAGAAACCCCTTTTAGCAGAAAGCTAATCAGTTGAGCAACTTGCCTCTGCTTTCTGAGTGCATGTTGCCGGTGAGGTACTGATCTTTAAAGGAAATACCCAAATTGTCTATTTTGACCAATCATTCGGTTACTAAATTTGTCGGTTATTAACACACTTTTTGATTAATCGCTCTGAATCCCCTAGAGGAAAAAAAAACAACAACAATCGCTATTACCTACTGGAAACACGCGGCTTTAAAAAAAAACAAGAAAAAAAGGAACACTGATTTCCTCCTTATCAACACAGGACCCCACGAAATAAAGTTGATATGTTCCTTATTTACTAAAACATCGAATGAAAGTGCAACAATACTTCGTCATTGTCTTTTCAATGTCAGCTTCCTAAGCTGAGCCGCTTCCCCTATATGCTCCCCTCCCCTCCCCCCCCTATTCCGAGTCACTTTCTGAGTTCTCTATTGTCGGGGTTTCCACTCAACCCTGCACTGCAGGTATGCTCAAGCCAGTATTGCAGGGTTTTCTGATATTATATTACTATGCGGAGCGTAATTTCGTTGGATTATAGCGAAGCGGTTGCGATGATGTCATAACGTCGAGCTCTTATTGGCTGATTGAAAAATATAGTGGGTCTAGGTCTGGCATCTAGCATTGAGGTCTACCCACCATCCTTCTAATCAAAGCCAATCAGAACTCGGCGTCGTTCTGAAGTTACCGCAACCCATGCGTAAGACGAAGACGACTTGCTCTCCGAATTGCCGTTACTCCGGAGGCGCGAAAAAACGAACGCCCATAGCCCTCCTACAATTACCCCGACCAAAACTGGATAGTTAAGAAGAATATCCGTACGCTGCCTCAAGTAAATTTATCTTTTTTTTTTTTATGACCTCCCTTAGGAAGATTACGAGGCACGGCAAGATCACCAAAAGAAAACAACCGCACGGAACTGTATAGATTGCCTTTGCAGGATCGCGAACATTTCGTTCCTCACGTCATCACAGGGCCCCAGTGCTACGTACTGCGCGTCACTGCTCGAGACGCGGCGCGAAATAACGGATGGAGCAACGTCTAAGATCGCAAATTTTACAAGAGGTCCCGACAACGGGCAAGTTCGCAGAAACATGCGGAACACTACGTTTGGGCTCGGACGGGGGATTCGATCCGAAGCGCGGCGACGTTGAGTCATCGAGTCCCTCGGCGCATTTGCGGGAAGCGTAACCGTGTTCCGTATTATAGAGTCCGAGCCCTCTCAGGCGGCGTTCCGAAGGAGGCCAATCTGCGCCGAAACTGGAAACGGGAGGAATTTGAAAGAAGCGGTCGTTTAGAGCGCCCCACGCCGCTTTAGAGTTCCGCCTGCAGTTTCTCTTGACTCCCGCGCCCTACCGCTCTTCAATATTGATATTACAGCGGCGCTCTCGAGGTTTTTCTTCTCTCTCTTCGTTCTCGGTGTTTTAGAGATGGCAATTTTGGGCAGATCTGCGGGACTGGAGAGCGGGGGGAGGGGGGGGGGGGAAAGGAGGGGGGAGGGGGGCGGGTTGCCCGGTGAAGAATGATTGTCGGAACTCCGCCTTTCCGGTGTATATGAATGCCGCAAAACAGAAGAGCTCGGAATGATTATTTGGGCTAACGGGGAGACTTTTGGAGGAGGGTGGCGGGGAGCGGGAAGGTCAGGGTTCGAAATGATCCGGTGGAGACATCGCAGGGAGCCGAGTCGCTCCTCCCTCAAAATTTTTCATTGCCCACGATTACTCGCTTTTCTTCGAGCTTTTGACGACCCATTTGGTATACGCGGAGGATAGATGAATTACCCCTGTCACCTCTGCATTTTGCTCATATTTTCGTTGTTGTCTGTTGTGTGTTTGTCCGTTGCGTGACCTTCCGTTGTTTAATTTGTTAGACGGTAGCCAGATTATTCAGACTTTAACAATCGAAAATGTTCTTCTGAAGATACTAATAACTTTCTACATTTCAGATCTCAAACACTTCCGCTCAGGTCAAACAACCATTTTCATTGATTATCAACCATGTGTTCCTCAGTGGGCGACATGTTTTGGGAAGTTTAAGATGTTGTGTTTACGTGCTTGTGAATATCTACTTGCGTTAAACGTATGAATTTTATTATTGTTTTAATATTTTGTGTGCCAATATGTTGTGCAGTGTCTGCTCTTCCAATTTTCGTATGTGTATAAATTTAATGTTTGTTTTATTAAAGTTTTTTCATCAAGCTTTTATTGTATTTTGAATAAATAAATTAACTTACCCCGGTGGTGTGACGAGGCCCTTTTTCAAATCGCAAAAGCCAATAGAAAGCGCTTAAAATAGTTTAGAGCAGTTTTTCACATATTCTACTTGCAAGGATACTATTCTCATTCGGTATACAAGTGAAGACATGGTGTAGGTTAACTTCCGATGAATACCTAGTGATGCTGGTAGTACCTGATTGGTCTACAGGAATTACTTACGGGTTCGCCAAGGGCGAAAAAACTCGAGGAGCTCGTTCTGTTATTTTTATTTCTTCTGAATAGGGAGGAAGTGTTCTAACAACTCACGTTTGCCTTTATTCGGGGCTGCTCCCGCCGCCGCGTATTTGTTCACCGTCTCGATTTTCTGTATATATGACATATCCTATATACCTACCGGACACACTTTACATCGGTGATAAAGTGCTCCGTCAAGCAGCTGCTCTAGCGAACAGAATTCGATGCGAAGAAGCCCTCAGAAATCGCACCCCTTATGCGTCCACCACCAAAGAGTGGACACTTACTACATGATGTCGAACTCGTTGAACAGAATTTTATGCATGGACTTTAAAATATCGTTGAATAAAACAAGCCAGTAAATTAACCCCCCCCCCCCCCCCCAAAAAAAAAAAAAAAAAAAAAAGATGCCAGAGATTGAGCGTCCACACTAGAGGATACACTATGCTTGCAAAAAGGCATCACATAAGTACATGACCGTTGTCATAAAACCAGTAAGCTTCAAGCGACTTGAAAACACGATAAAAACAAATCTCATGCTGATCGAAAATTTTGGAAGCTTCTTTCAAGGTCGCCAGTAGTAGGGCATTCAGCCGAGCAGACACAAGTAAAACGGCATATGGGATCGGGCATCTCATCATTGTGGAGCAATGCTGACTATTACTGTAAAGCAGTGGTCTCAAACTCATTTGAGCATGGGGGCCACATAGCCCACACCAGAGAGGTCGGGCAAGACTAGGGGCGGGGGGGCTCAAAAGGTTTCAGAGAGACATCGTGCTTTATGCTTTTCGTAAACTCTCAGGTTTTTACAGTGACACCATTAGATTTGATTTGTTTATATGGCTACTTTGGGGCCTCACCTGATGTGATAACAATAATTTAGATGACACCGTCCCTGCCAACGTGCTGGCATTTTTAATAGAACAAGCAAGCAAGTACACTCTCGTTTCCGTTGCTCAATTCACTCAGGGATTAACCAAGCTCAACGTGTCACTAAAAAAACAATCATTTAATTTGACAGTTATTGCTTTCCTGACGGTTTTTATTACAACCCTGTGAACAAAAACTTGTCCTTTAATGACTATATATATATATATTTTTTTTAAGACGAGAATCCAGAGCTCGTAGCTTTATCTTTTGCAGTTGCTCCTGCTGATCGATATTTCGCACAGCCGAGATGCATCCTTCAACGGAGAGCGCGAGCGGAATTGGTGTATATTACAAAAAAAAACTGGGAAGCAAAAAATAAAGCGAAACAAAGGGAAAATGAACGCAGATAAGTATAAACCATGTGAATTCGTAAAAAAAAAAAATATATAGCTATATATATATATATATATATTTTTTTTTTTAGCGAAATTGAAATGGCGAGATGAGATCAGCACGGCGCATGCCTTTTTAAGCTCTCGAGACATGAGAACCGGAAGTCGTAGCCGGTGGTTGCCTGCGGGCCGCGTTCCAGCGAGTCGCGGGCCGCATGCGGCCCGCGGGCCGCGTGTTTGAGACCCCTGCTGTAAAGCATACAGAATAATGCAATTTTGATCGTGAATTACCTAAAAACTAGTTTCTTTTTCCCAAAATGAGCTTTGAGGTGGCCTATAAGTTATAACAAAGAAGTTTAACTGCATCGATGGAATCCCATTTTTGACAACAGCGTTCTTCAATCCGTACTTTTTTTAAGTAAAACTCATCTTGCAGTCCTAACACAATGCTAACACAACAATATCGCAGCCATTCAAGAGAGCAGATAACCACGTAATGCGAAACCCATGGCTTTATCTGAATCACGACTTGTATGAGTGAACGATACGATCCTTCAGCTTGTACAAACTGAACGCGTTATTGTCTTGATAGCAGCTTTAAAACCACCGAAGATTTCTTCACTCTCTGCCACTTTTCTTTTATCTTTGAATTCAAAATGAAATGCCTCCAATACCAAATGTCAGCCCAGCAGGGTTAATGTTTTATTCTTTTGCCTCTTCCATTTTATCAATCAATATATCTACGCGACAATTGGTGCAGTGGTTTCAACGCGAGCTTAAAACGACGTTCTTTTCTTCATGTCGGCTACAGTAATTCATAAATAAATAAATATACAATAAATCTTTATTTTGTTTCATCACATAACGAGGGAACAAGACAAGAAGCTGCTGCAGCAGCTTCACGGAAGTCCTGGCCCCCTTGACAGCAGGCGATTCCCAAACAATTTCAGAAAACGAACAAAATAGATACATTGAGAGAAAAGACACTGTTTTAAATGTACAGACCAAAGATCAAACAAAATGAGGAAAAAAAGGGAAATTAAATTCATACTAGTATGCAATGGTACAGTGATCTGTATGTCTTAGCCGTACCTAAGTAAACAACCCTAAAATAATGCTGGTACCTCTGCCAGCGTCATGGCATGCATATCAATACCTTTTAAATATAACTCACGTAATATAATAGTTAATTGTTAATTTAGTGTGTGGTTATAGTATAATGTATGTGATGGTAAAACAAACCACTTTTATTTACGGCGGAGTTGATATCAGGAAGTGAAAAGGGCAAGGTTACATAATTCTCAAAAACTTTATTTTTAAACTGTGTAGACTTCTTGTACGCCACAAGAAGTCGGGACCTGTAAATAATTGAAACTGGTTTTATGTTAAACAATGAGAACAAGTGCTCAGTATGATATGATCATAGTATGAAACATTGGCAATAGCAAGCAAAAGCTTTCTTTTGTAAAATGTGAAGTGATTTGTATTTGTTTTGTGTATTTCCCCAAACTAGATGACAATACTTAAGTTGGGAATATTCCATAGCATTATAAATTTGCAGCTTAACACAAGGTGGTAACAATGATTTAAATTTGGTCAGCAACCCCACTGTTTTCGACAGTTTAGACGAAAGGTAATCAACATGAGTATTCTAAGACATACTATTTTAAACCAAACGCCTAGTCTTTATAGTGTCGAAAAAATCAATTTCTCTATTGTTTAAAATCAGGGTTTGCGATCGTAACTGGAGCATGCCGACTTTTAAATGAAATGGCTTTAGTTTTTTTGCGAATTTAACTTAAGGAGATTATGACAAAAGCCTTATTTGTCCCATTGAGAGACAAATAAGAGTAAATGGCCATGAAAAATCGACTGAGCGGCACACGCCGCTCAGTCGTATGCTCAAGGACGCCCCTCGTCCAAGCGGTCGTCCTTGAAGTCGTCCGAGACCTCTAGGGCGACCTCACTTGACACAGTACGTGAAAAACAAGCGGCGTCCGTCGGCGTTGTGCACAAATCTGGCCATAAAATACGTCATCAAGCGTCATCAGCGTGATGTCATCATACGTCATCAGCGTGACGTCACCGCCGGAGCGCTGTGTGCAAAAGGTACGCTCCGGACTTCATATGTGCTCGTTGTGTGCTTCGTCCAATAGAGTGTGAGGCGACATCTACGCCGGCTGCCGCAGGCAAACGTGGCCGCCCAGGCAAGTACGCCACAGCCTCCTTAAGTGTCCTCCTCTAGACGTCGTTCTCGATGTCGTCCTTAAGGTCGTCTTAGACGTCGCGCTAAACGTCGTCCTAGAGGTCGTCTTATACGAACAAAAATTTAAAGCGTAAACGAGCTGGTGAAGGTTTAACATAATTTTAGACGAACCCCCGAGACTCGAAAAAGGACGAAGGAGAACACGACACACAGAGTCTCAAAAACCCTGCGTGTTGTGCTGTCCTTCGTCCTTTCCCCAGTCTCGGGGGTTTGTCTAAAATTACGTCCTATACGTCGTCCTCTAGGCGTCGTCTTTAAGGTCGCCCTAGAGGTAGTCCATGACGTCGTCCTTGATGCCATCCGAGAGGTCGTCCTAGACGCCGTTCTTGACGTCGTCCTCGACGTTGTTTTAGAGGTCATCCTAGACGCCGTACTTGGCGGTTCTGTGCTAACCGTTTCGCATTTGTATCCGAATAAATTAATTTAAGCACCTTGACCAGCGTCCACAAGTAGCCGCACGGAAAATCTATCCCCGTATTTTCCGCCATCTTGAAACTACTGCACCGCCATCTATTGGGCGTTGGAGTTGAGAATACTGGGCCCGCTTCTTTTTAATTTGTATATAAATGGCATAAATACTGTAAACGACCTAATTTTCGCGAATATCGCGAATCGCCTACAATTCGCGAAAAATAGATCCCGCGAACCCAATTCCGGTAAAATGTAAACACAGTGGGACCTATATTGAGATTCCACCGAGTCGCGAAAATTAGAACCCGCAAATTATTCCAAAACTTCAGCTTTGACCTAAATCGTGAAATATTGAGCCCGTGAAAAATAAGTTGTTTACAGTATGTTATTTATGCAGATCAGTATATTGTTTTCAGGGAATGATGCCGAGCAAATGACACACAATGCAAATCAATTCTTAATTAGGAAAAATGATTGGACGACATCAAATTCCTTACAAAATAATGTCAGCAAAACAAAATCCGTTATATTTACATCACGAAATACAAACTGTCTCCACACGTCTGTCCTTTCGCATGGTACGAATAATGTAGATATAGTGGTAAGTGTAAAAGCACTGGATAACACATTTAATCAGTTCATGGCCTGGGACGACACGGTACACATGAATGTAATAAATCTCAAAGGCCTTTGGCATTATATATAAATATCGGCTTATGTGTCCCACCCTGGTAATGCTTTTAATTTACAATTCTCTTTTTTTTAGGCACAATGTAACTAATACTTCTTAGTCCGGGGAATTACGACTTCCACAAATCATAAGCAAATATACATATACTACAGAAAAGGTATTCGTATCATGTACCGTAATACGTACCATGTTCATACCAGACTTGTGCCTATCTCAAATACTCTACTCAAGATACTGTATCTTAAATACTTTTTGGAGTATCTTGGTATCTTGCAAATACCTTTGATAGAGAGTATTTAATACTCTATCTTAATTGCAATTCCGAGTATCTTGTACTCATTATCTTAAATACATTTTGACATTCCGCCATTTTCCGAGTTTTTCGGTATGAAGTGGGGTGGGCGTGGCACGAGGAAACGTGAACATTTTTTCGAGCAACCGAATCCTGTTTCTAGCTCCGATTAGCTACGGTGACTTAGATTGAGCTCGTGAAAATATCGCTTTCTTGCCGACTGTGACTCATATTTCAGCCGAAAGTTCGTACAATGAAGGATCTCCCCTCGCCTTCCCAAAGGAGCCTTTTGTTTCCCCCCAAAAAATCCTCAAACCAAAGGTGTGGTTTTACGGAAGTAAAGATGCCACCCGGAGGCGAAAGCAGACCGGGAAACGACCTACGAGAACAATGCAGACTTGAGTGTCAAGAAATAACAAATAGAAGAAAATGAGAAGTGGACACACACAAAAAAGAAGACATTTTTGTTTTGCTTTTTGTATATTTGACCCCGCTAGGGCAAAACGTCAAGGTTATTTTTTTTTTTTGTGTGTTGTCAGTCCGGCGCTTATTGCTCTCGCGAACACTGTCTGTAAGCGAACATTGATAAGCAGAGAACAGGACAGGAAACTAACTGCGAGCAGGGTGACGTGCCGTGGCTATTATGTGGGTTCTCTTTGTCACCCATTCACTCATATCCGTGTCTGAAGTTCGTTTATAGTGAACTCCCCGTATAGGGAATATGGATTGTAGAAACGATGCGTCTAAGTTGCGCCGCAGGATGTGATATTCAGCGATGTCACTATCGGCGAGGCGCTCCATCCCGTTTGTTGCCCCCACACCTCAGTGTTTACCCAACACAAGGCCTGTGCACGTGCTTACAGGCCTTGTGGGAATGTCCATGACGTTAGGTGCCGGATCTGTCCCAAAAGCAGTCTTCAGAGGATGCGAGCTTGACCCACTTCGGCTTCTGTGCTTAGCTGAGGACCGTGCATGCTGCATCGTTCATGCAGGCCGGAATGGTCTGATCTTCTCCCCAATAGCCAAAGCGACCTCTTTCTTGTTGTCCCAGAAATGTTTTGTAACATCTATCAGTGATACTGCCACGCGCGTCACCCAGCGAACGCGTGGCCGGATGGTTACCGCGCTTGGCTCTCGCGCGGAGGCTCCGGGTTCGATACCAGAAAGCGGACTTCTCTTTTATTTATTCCTTCAACTTGACATTCTGGTAAGTTCAAGAATTTTTTTCGTCTGATTGCGTTACGAAAGTTCTACGTGCCGAACTTTCTACGCCGAATGTTCCAAAAACACACGCGGGTACAAAAGGTGCTCCGAGTGGCGGTCCGGAGTCAGCCTCGCCCCAGCGGTCGATCTTGCTGTTTCGCTGACATCGACGCCTGCGACGCTAGCCTTTCTCTTTTGTTTTGGGAACAAGTTCGCCCCATTAAACGTTTAGTTTCTTCAGTTATTCGCCGCGTCATCATTTATCATTCGTGACAATATTTTGCTCTTATAGTCGGACTGCATAAAATAGCCCTACGATACTTTTTTTTTCGTTTTCTGTTATTGCGTGCTAATAAACCATTCTGGTAACCCAGGTTTGCGTAGCTAAATAACTGCCGTTGTCAATGACGTCGATACAAATTAAGCAGTGCGGAAGTATCTTCAAAAGTAACTGAAATACATTTCTAAGTATCTGTACTCTGCTCAAGATACTTTACAGTGAAAGTAACTTGAGTAGTATTTTAAATACTTTATGATGCAGGTATTTAGTAACTTAACTTAAATACTTTTATCGAGTATTTTGTCCAACACTGGTTCATACAAAGTGCTCTTTAATAAACTTAACATTTAGTAAATTTCAAATCATTATAATTATAATCTTGCTCCTTCATAGAAACGATCTTTTAGACACAAACAAAAAGTTTAGATAGAGAATCTCTCACCTGTAACATAGGGAAGCAGTACATGAAACTCGTAGGTCTGAGGCACGGATAGTACCGCACTCCAGGACGACTTACGGCAATTAAATCTTAAAATGTACCCTTGCCAGAGTTTTAAATTGTTTTTGTGCGCATAGCATTGAAATTATGATTGAATCTGCTAAAAATATAGGGTGATAGTTTGTTTGGGATTCATCCACCTATGCTTTAAAAGTATAACTACTAAAGTAGTTGTATAATTTCAGTTTTTTTTTTTTTGTTATGTGTTACGTTATTTTGGTTTTGCACTTTGTTTTAAAAAAACAAATATAGTGTTTGTGTTTGCCTTTGTTGTTGCTGCTGAGGGAGAGAGAGGCTCGTCAATCAACGACTGAGTTGCTTCTATCTCTGTCTCCCTTCTCCAATTTAGAGATAAATAAAGAATTTGAATTGGAACGTTCCAATTGGAGATTGGAGAATGTTCCGGTGGGGGGTAGAGATTACTGAGGTGGGAAAATAATTTGGGAAACTTAGTAACGCGATTGAGTTGACAGTGCTGCACTTTGTGCGTCGTGCACTGTTTCCATTGTTTCGCACCGCCAACGTTTTCGAATAAAAAATAAGTTAAATGTATACATCTGTGTCATTAATTCAAGTATCGATCGAACAGACAGCGCGTCAACTGGTGGTGGTAAAAATCCAATGAATGAGACAGATCTTGAACAACGAGGGATCACCGTGAATTCAATATGTCTGTTTATTATCTCAAAGGTCACACATTCCTTGTTGCTACACGTGAGCGTAGGTCTCGGTGAACCAGTGCCAGTGTTGTATCCAGCAGTGGCACAGAGCCGATATTATAGATCTATGGGGAAAGATTGGGTTCGTCGTGACTAGGAAACCGGTGGAAGAAGGAAGGGGGGCCGGGGGGGGGGGGGGGGAAGGGGGGAGGGGGGGGGGTTTAGCAGGCGTTTGTACCTTAAGTTAAATTAAACAATGTTTCTCTCTAAATTGAAACGTAGTCTTTGGCTAACCTGTTCGCACAGTATTTGTCTTACGCAGCTGGTAACCATTAATTTAGGCTCACGCATTATGTCTATTGTTTACGAAGATGTCCATTTTTTTTATCTTCGCGCGAGAAAAAAAAAAAAAAGTAACGTATATTGCCCAGAGACGACGACAAACCAGGTGTTCTCCTGCGCGAGATGACGCTCGTAGAATAGCAACTGGTTTCTCAGCTTCACGTTTATATTGGCGGTGAAAGAAACCAAGAAATCGACGAGAGAAGGAAAGTGGACGCAGCCAGGAGGGAAGGTGGAAGGGACGGAGGCGAAATCTCGAATCTCGTGGGTGATCAGCCAACCTGCGCCGCGTGAACTGCGCAAAGGCAGCTGTTAGGATTTTTGAGCTGTTGTGCCATGGTAAAGAACCTCTTGCGAATTTCCATTTCCGTCTGTTAGGGTTATCTCTCGATCACAAATTTCCCAAGGCTAGGATTCACCTTCCCCCATCTTGTTCTTTGTACACTTACGTGAAACCTCTCGCAAGGGGAGCCCGCACTTCTGCACACGACCTGAGTGATTGATCTCGACGTCCTCGATTAAGAATGCCTTCACAGGAGCGCACATGTTGCACAACTTTGTAGCTGCTACAAGTGCTGGACACACATAATGAACGCGGATGTAATGCCCTTTGTCTAAAAGCGAATTCTAGAAGAAAAAAAATATAGAACACTGGTGCGTCACAGGGTATATTCCTTCTCTACAACACCGCCGGTAAGTATGTATGTACATGCACATTTATCCGAAGCAAAGTGTGTCTATGTATATTATGTACAGTACCTTAAACCTACATAAAACGACTGTAATTATTATCAATTAAAATTGCCCGCGTCTTTAGAGGATTTTCTTGTTGTTGCTATAGGTTCAAGCAGATTACAGCGAAAAGCTTCTGTTCTGACCGAATCGACAAGGCAGACGAGGGGCTCACTTTTATCTTTGGGACATTGCGGGTGTGTGACTGCTGACGACGGAACAAATCTTTGGTTGCTGAGTAGATACACATCGTGAAGTGGTTGGCGCTGAAAGTAGCGCTCTTCTCCATTGCACAAAATATGTGCGATGGAAAAATTAAACGCTGGCATGAATGGCATGCGCACGGCAGTGCGCATATCATTCACGCCAGCGTTTGGTTTAAGATGGCCTGCCGCTTCCAGGTAGCGGCAGTAATACTGATGAACACTTCCTGGGACTCCACCAGGAGGGATACTGAGCGCTGTAAAGCTGCTGATCGGACATTCAAGTGTGATTTACTAGTGGCATGACATTATGCGTCCTCCTGGTGTAACGTCCTGTTTACCTTTGGTCTAACGGTTGAAGGCAGAAGCCTACGTTTCTAGAAGTTCGACACATGGGTCAGCAACGTAAGCTTGACTAAAGGAAGTGCCTCCCCTTCCGACGGCGAGTGTAGCACACACCAGCTACACGTACCGTCCGTGTCCGAGGGAGGCTCACGCACAACTCGAGTTTGTGGAGAGGAACACAGCGGGTGCAAACACGGTTAGTCAGTCTCTGGAGCACTTTTGACGATTACGTCACTGGCGCACATGGTCCTTCTCTTCGTAGACAGCCCGCCACTTGGCGCTTGCGCGTCTTCGGTCTCAGGCGAAGTTTGAATATGTGCACTGTCGTCTTATGGATCCTTGTTAAAAGCTCTCTTGCGGCACACTGCTCTTGAAGTCTTCGTGGAGCCAAAAAGCGTTGTTCTGTTCCAACTCTTCTTGTCAGATGGACTTCGTATCACTGGAAAGAAAACAAAAAGCAAGAAGAGCAGAGATTTAATTTTTAACATAGAGGCATGAGTCGTATAACTCGTTCAGGCTACTGCTTTCTGTCAGTGTGCAGCCGAACTGTCCAGTAATTCAAATCTTTATCTATATTTATCAAGTTAAAATTGATACATTCTGTTTCACCTGATTATCGCGTAAGTTTCAAACTGAAGGCCGCTTTTCCAATGAATGCAAGTAATGCAATGCAAGCATATGAAAAACCGTTAGAAGGATGGCAGAAGTAGGGTTCGCATAAAAATCATAACGAAGCACAAAAGACGCCGAAGCTGGTATGGCGTTCTTATAGTTAGGTGGTATAACGAAACGGCAGGTACTCGTCGGAGGATCCCATGAAGGAAACTCCTAGAACTTTGAGGCAGGCCTTCTCAAATAATGGGTTTGGCACACCACGCACCTTTTGGAGACGAGCTTGAAGGCCGTGTTAGAGGCGCAGGATCCCCCGTTGCTGTTGCCGAGGGAAGGGTTCGACTGCAGGTGCGGAGATCCAACTTTTGTACCAACTGAGTGAAGGAAAAATGTCATCGGTTACTGGTCGTGCATTCCCTTTACCAGAAACA
Organism: Ixodes persulcatus; assembly: GCA_013358835.2. NCBI lineage: Eukaryota > Metazoa > Arthropoda > Arachnida > Ixodida > Ixodidae > Ixodes > Ixodes persulcatus. The sequence goes on from JABSTQ010010120.1 coordinate 951,579, forward strand.
CGCACATTTCTCGTTAAAAAAAACCAAAAAACAAGAACAAAAAACGTAGATAAATTTAACCACTTTTTATGCACCGGTTTATGACAGTTATTGTGTGCCTTTCTAATAGAAAATCCAGCTGATTTTAATTTTTTGACACATTTCCAGGATAACGTTTGAAGCATGATGCGGAAGGAAAAAATAGCTGCATGTTTGGTCATTCTGGTAAACGCGTTTAAATCCGGTAGCTTTATAGGGTGGGTGGTGCTCTTAGTTCGGGTGGTGCCCAGGGTTTTGTATGGGAAGAGATTACGTCTCACCATTCTCTCTTTGTGAAGTTGCGCGCGCTTCTCTTCAGCGCCATCCGTATTCAAAGCCTTTGCGCTGAATTTTTGGAGTCACTAAAAGGGGCGAGCGCACTTTCCTGCCCTTTCCACTCCTCGTTCCGCGCATCCCTGTGTCTGCTGCTCTCTTCCTTGCCCTTTGCACTCTTCCCCGCTTCGCGTGTTTTCTCACACCACCTGCTTCTGCTCCTCGCGTTCCTGCATGCAGGGAAGTGGGTCCGTAGCTCAGTCAGCCGCTCACTCGGCTTGCTCGCCGGTTGCCGGGGCTCGTTCCCTGGCATCGGTTGCTAATATTTTTCTTTTCCTTTTTTTTTTGGTCAAGATTGCTTAGCGGTTACGGACTGACCGACTTCCACATTTCGTGTTTACGCGGCTCCTGAGGTTGGTTGGCACAATATTAGCGCCGAGATGCTTCGCCGGCGCGTTCTTAAGGTTTCCTTTCGTGACGTCACGACCAGGATTTGCCTCGCTTGTGATTGGCAGGATTTGCCTCGCCGTGAACAGGCGATTGGGCAGGCATTATCAGTATACAGGACGCTATGGTTTGACCAATCGCAAATGCCGATCAAAGCGACACTTTCGGTCTTGCGCATCGCTAATAAATCTATTTGTTTAAAACGCTTTCCGTTTAATTGCGAGACAAAAGAAACATTGTGACGATAGACAGAATCCTGATCTTATGCATAAAGGCCATCAATTAACGTTTTGTTTAAATCCGCTAGTTTCAGTAAAACACATATATGTTACTGTGGTTTGTTTTGTTTTTATTCCGGACTCACTGGATATGGACCTCTCCGGGCTCGATGTTGTTGTGTTACACGGAGGTAAAAGAGATCGTGGCTGCTCTTATAATGCACATCTTGAATGCGCATCTGGGAAGCAGTCGTCCATTGCGTAACAAAGCTATCCCATACTGTGTCGTAGTGCCGAGCGACCGTCGCGATTGTTTAGGCAATGGATGCTGAGCGCTCGAGAATAGGAACAAATGCTGTCGCAATGCGACTACTGGTGCGCACGAAAACGTCGTCGGCTCAGACGCGACGAACTCGCATCGAGAGGAATTTTACCGCACCGGCGCCGACGAGATAGCCTGCATTGAAACCCCACCTGAAGTAGAGCACGCCCTAGCGAACGACTCGAAATCGCCTAATGGGCGCCGCATTGAAAGAGTCTGCACGAAGAAAAGAGGGGAAAACGCGAGCCACTTAATGGATGTTTGGGGCTCGGCGCTACGGTTTACTCCCATATCATTAGGCGCATAAAGCCCGTATCCCTTCGACGTCAGTCACGCTTATGAACGCGGTGCTCCGGTGCGGTCTTGAATGGCAGCGTTCGTCGTCGTCGCCGTCGTCGCGCGCCGAGGGTCGCTCGCTCGGCAGTTCGCCGCCGCCGCCGTCGGAGCTAGCCGGGAATCGTTAATTTGTAGGCTCCGCCCCCGTTAATGGAAGCCATCAGGGGGCTCCCGCTGAATATTTAAATGAAGCTGCAGCCCCCGCGCCGCCGCGTGTCGCCGATGCTCGCGAAGATCAGCACCGTCGGCTCGGCTGTGTGCGGGGAGGGAGGCTTTTGCGGCTCGACCCTGGGCGGGCGGTCGCGACGCCCGCGCCATATAACCCGCTTTCCTCTCTCCCTCGCTATTTCCCCGCACTACCCCCCCGTCACCGGCTTTTTCCCGGCGACCGGAGAATGCTACGTAATTGAGTGGGCCCCGGTAAAAAACTGGCCGCGCGGGGCATCTCTCCGGGAGACAAAGTTTGTGTTTGGGTCCCCAAGGAGATCAAGTCACTTTGAGCGAGTTGCACCTAGCGCGGCGTGCCCGTGTGGTGTGTGTGTGTGTGTGTGTGTGTGTGCGTGCTGTAGTGCGTTTGTGTGTGAATTCAAGCCCCGTCGTGCCGCGGGGGAACTTTGAAGAGTCGTGGCTGGCGGTGTCCGTCGGTGGAGTTGAAAGTTTGTTGGCCCGGCGAGGTGCGCCCGTCACGTGGCGAAGCATGTGCCGAAAGCGAGGGGAAACTTGGCCTTCCTGATTACACACACGAGTAGTACGGGGAGACTGCGGAAATTCAGGCAGGTCCGCGAGAACGTGGCGGTAGGCGTTGTCTGCTGTGCCCTGCTAGTTTTGCCGGAAAGGTGTAGCGTCCATTAACTCGCATACGATGTAGTCGAATTTCGGGCATGTTCTTTCTCGGACACAATAAAGTTGCGTTTTCTAGTTTCTCGCTCACTTGCCCAGTCGCGTCGGTGCCTCCGAGACAAGGCGAAGGTGTGTTCTTTCCGCCAAATGAAAAGCGAATAGACAAACAAACATGCTGCGAACGGTTGCTACCAAAGCGCTTTTAATGTCCTCCATAATGTTTTGTACTGCTCCGCAGTCATTCTTGGACGTTAGCCTCACAATTATGAAGTGGCTGGCGCTTGAATGGCGTGCTACAAGACACTGCCAGGAAAAAAAAAAGTAAAACGAAAACGAACAATACAACAGAGTGCTGAACTGTCAGTATTTTATTGTTTAGTTTAGTCTTTTTTTTTCATTTGAATTAGTTTTAAAACAAGGCGTTCCAAAAACAGCTCTCCCTGGTCTTTTAATTTCTCGCACTACTTAACCATGTACTAAAACACTAGTATAGCATAAATATTTTATAGTTATGTTATCTAACTTTACTTCTAAACTGACTATGGTGGCGTGAGGGCTACGTGCCTAGTGGGCAAAATCTTGGCCTCCCTTGTAACGCATTGCGACGCTCTCATCGCAATCAATTTATGCCGACAATCGGTTGACACGGTACTATGCGGTCGTTACGTAGTGTGCATATCGCAGTAAACTTAAGAGTCAACGATACTAACTTTAGACACAAATAATGAAGAAAAGCCAAGAACTCTGGGCCTTAATTTATTGATGTGCAAATGAACTATGTATGAACTAGCTCACTCGCATGTGGTTGAGAAAACCCCGAGACTGCGGGTAAACGACACGACACTAAAAGTCTCTAGAGACTTTTAGTGTCGTGTCGTTTACCCGCAGTCTCGGGGTTTTCTCAACCATGTGCAATGTACACCAGCTCGTTTGCGCCCTTATATTTTGTTCATCACTTGCATGCTTCGCTAAGTGAGAGTATATAGATTGGTCTGTTACTTTTCATTGAACGAAGACGAGCATTAAAATCGATGTTTAGCGCGCAGCGCGAATAAACGAACTCTTTCAAAACGCACTCTAGATGCAATAAAATGCCCAGTTGAGCTAGATCGTATACATTACTTCAAAACAACAAATGCCATGGACAGGAGGAGAGAGAAGGGGACGACACCCTTCGCTGCTACTAGCTATGGGCCTGATTTAAAAGATTTTTGCATACTGCTCTTGTTCTGCACGTTGAACCTCTTTTTATTTTATTTTTTTTTTCGACTGAAACGACATTACCAATCCTGAATGGAGGGAGGCCCGAAAACATGCCACTGCCTCACTAGGCCTGTAGCTCTCAAGTTTGGGCAACAACTTGGTACGAACTGCGCATGCGCGAGCCTTCTGCGATAGCACATGCGGAGTTGGTACCGGCGCCCCCCTGGCCCAAAAAAAACAAACAGGCCCCGGTCTCACGGCGATCGTCTGGAAAGGCTACAAAACGGTTTTTAATTTATGAAAAGAAATATAAATTGGATAATCAAAAGTATCTTTGGTACCAAATTTCCTGTGTCATTGGCAATTCTAGGGTAATCTATTACGGCCGTAGGTTAATAATTAATAATATAAACAACGAGTAAATATCGCCTCGTGCTTCTCATTTTACTCCTTCAATATTATGGTTAAGAGGGCAATACTTTTACACCGCGTACTCAGTATTACAATGAAGTAGATGAGAGTGTTTGTTTTAATAAATTTTTGTTTTCAAGTTTTTTTTTTTGTACACAAAAAACTATGTGGTGTAAATTACTTCTTTAACAAAACACAATTTGAAAAAAAAAAATATAAAAAAGCCCTTGTCAATTTTTTTATTATAATTCTGAGTACGCTGTGTAAAATGCTCACCCTCTAAACATTAATATTGGAGGAGAAAAACGAGAAGCGCGTGACAATATTTACTCGTTCATTATCTAATTAAATAATTAACTTATACGATTGTAATAGCTTGCCGTAGAATCACCAAGGACACGGAGAAAATGAGAGCAAAGTCACTTTTCAGAATGTATTTTCAGAGTTCTAATAAAAACGAAAGAAAAAAAAAAACACGTGTTGTAGCTACTTATTCAGCATACGACCGCAGCGTGGCGTGGTCGAAGGACGTGTGCGGTGTGTGCTTTGTACCGTTTATCGACCGGATGCAATTCCTTCGGTGCTCTGGCCCCTGGGGCACCCGTTTTCATTGTAAGTGCATCCGAGATGAATACGAATCCTTTATGTAGTAGAGTAGTTGCAGTACGTGCTCAACTGTTAAATATAATACGCGAGTAGTGGCTGGAGAGCCTGCGTGCTTCATGTGTCTGGGAGGTCACACCGCAGTTCTTTTCTTGTGTTACAGTCCCAGTTCCAAATAGGTGACCAATTAGTATTTCGGCGACTGTGTCACTTGTCACGTTGACTTATGAGGGTGGTTTCATTTGAAATTGAACGCGCGTGTCGGGGCGGGTATTTTGATTTACCTAGAAAAATATATGTAGTAGCGGAAGGGTTGGGTCCCATTATAAACAAAAACATTGTTCAAAATTCTTTTATAAAATGTATTTCCTTGCACTTAAGAGGAGCACGGTGAAATGCTACACTTCGGATGCTTGATTTTGTACCCAGTTCTGCCGGTTGTTATAAATAAAAAAAAATAAAAAAACGCTATTTTTTATGCAAATGTATAAGGCGCTATCTTTTTCTTCTAGTTTAAATTAAACTTTTTGGTTTTAATTCATGCCAGAAAGAAATAAAAAATTAAAACTGCTAACAGGCCAGAAAAAAAAAAAAAGCTAAACAGCGTACCTTTGATATTTTGGTGAGATAATGGGAGTTTTGTATCTTAGGCTTCATCACAAATAGTGCTTACTAAGTACTGATCACCTGCAATCCTGTACATGGGCTATCGACTGGTACTACTTTAGTTTAATTTATATTCGGGAAGTAAATTATATAATTTTTAAATTTAATCAAAAATTAAATTTAGCTATATTTTGAACTTCCGTTATTAAACAAATAAATATTTTTATTAAGTTATAGTATTTTTCTATTACTGCCAATGATTTCACATTTTTGGCATAATCACAGTTCCCCCTTTTGTTTGTGTTTTCTGTAGGAGTGACCAAACAAAGATCCACGGACCCGAACCGACGAAATGGTAGTTTCGAAAGTCGGTTTTACTGCAAGGCTTTTTAGGCTTAAAAAGCTAAGGGCGATGGCCTTGCAAGTATTTGGGAGGTGGAGGGGTGGAGTTAACTAAGAATGGAGGGGGAGAGGAGCGTGTTAGGCGAACGCGCCGCCATTAGAGAAAAATGTGTTCCCCGACACCTGGGCTGTTCCGACACCAATGGGTACGCGTGTCTTTCTTCTCTTCATTCGAATTAGGGCACTTGAGTCAGGGTGTATATTATTGTTTATATCAATTTAGTAAATATAATATTCTTGTATGCATAGTCTTGTTTGTGTTTTTCTGCTTGTCGTGACTGACAAAGTGAACAAAACCATTCTTTTTTTAACAATTTTTTTTTTTATATTCTGAAGGGGAAATGCTGAAATGCTACGTTTATGCAAGGTGAAATGCTTCGTTTATGCTGATTAACTTTTATACTCAGTCCTGTCGGTTGTTATAAATAGGTAAAAATGAAAACACTCACTTCTTTTTTTTGCAAATGTATGGCGAATTATTTATTTTTTCATTTAAACTAGACTGCTTTAATATATTTCATGCCAGAAATAAATAAAAATGCCAAACATCGCATCTCTGACGTTTTAGTGACATATTTTTTGCTTTGTATCTTAAAATTCATTCTATATTTTGCGTATTAAGTATAGTATGTATAGGCCTGTAGGCCTATACATGCGCTATCAACTGGTATCACTTTAATTTATTGCCAGGAAATAATTTATATATATATTTTTAATATAATTAAAAAGTAAATTTAGCCATACTTTGAGCCCGCAGTATAAAAAAGGCAATTTTTTCTTTATTACTTTTTAAATTATGTTATCTTTCTGTGCGCATAATAAAAGTTTCCCCCCTTTTTTGTTGTATTTTTTTTTTTTTTGTAGAAACGCTCAAACACAGGTACATGCACCCGAATCGGCAAAAGGGTAGTTTTGCCAGTTAGCTTTACTGCAAGGTTTTTTAGCCTTAAAATGTTAAGGGAAGGGGGTCGTAAGTATTTGGGAGGCGAAGAGGCAATGTAAAGTGGCGGTGGAGAGGGGGGAGTGGAGAGAGGTATGTGAACGTGCCCCCGTTAGGAAAAAAAATTCTGCCCTTACTCCTCCGCTGTTCCAACGGCATTCGGGGATTTTATTTAGGACATTTAATCGGGCTGCATATTTTTCTTTATCTGAGTCAGTATATATAATATTTCATTTTATATCATCTGGTCCGCATTTTTCTGCTGTTAAAAAAACATAAGACGAGAACTGCAAACGGCAGTATTTGTGTTGCACTTATCATTACAGTCCTCTGCTCGAGCTTTTTACATTCGAAGTCGCTTGTGTTCAATTTTATGAATGGCTGCCGTTCACAGTTTTGATCAAGTCTCCTTACGATGGTCGACATAAAAAAGAAGAAATATCGGAATGAAAGTTTTCGCTCTGTGAAGCACCTCAACGTGGATCTGATGAGCCCAGATATGACAAAGGCTCGTGGGCATCAGCTCTTGCTTTGTAATCTCATTTTGGGGGGAGTAGATAAACAAAGATAGAAATTGGTATAGCACATGTAGGCCCTCATTGTCTGTTCTGAGTTGATCTTCATTCATTATGAATTATGAATCTTCATTCTTCTGGATTACTCGTATAATCTCTAAATTTTCGTGAGTGTTCTTAAAACGGTATTTCCGACCCTATGTTTCACTTTCGGGTGTGCCACAGGGGCCAATTTACTTCAATATTGTTATAAACGATCAAAACACACGTGTTCAGTATTCATACATGTTACTGTATAGATATGGTATGAAACTTGTTTTGGCAGATCTCATCTAGGAGGGACTGTAACATGCTGATGAGCTATATAAGTTAAATCAGTGCATGATTGGTTTTGTAGAATCATGTTTACTTTTAACCCTTCTAAAACTGTCGTTAGGTCTTCATCTAGAAAGGTTCGACTTGTACATTTTTGTTATCGGCTTGTCAATGTTTCGATACGCAGGGTCGAGTGCATGCGTGATCTTGGTGTAAATGGGTGATTTAATTTCAAATCGTACATTAACAAATGATGGGGCCTTAAAAAATTAAAAACAAAAATGTTGGTGTAAAATTTGGGACTAGAACAAAACTGCAAATTCTAACTAGGGAACATCTTTTGTTCTTAAGTTTTGGGCTTCGAAAGGGCAGAAGGTACCTCTTGCCATTTTTGCAGTTTTCGGGAGTGTCACACTTTGGAGTCTCGAAAGTTTTAGATTATTTTTTTTTTCTGAACAATTATAACTTCTTTTAGTGTTTTAAGACTTGGTATAAAAGGGTGAGCGTTATCTAGAAGTGTCTTTTTTCGTTCATTTTATGAAATAAAAATTCTTGAATCTTGCACCTTTGACAATAACAATCCAAGTTTGAATCGAGCTAGCTTTCGATCAGACTTGTGCCCGTTACTTGAAAAACGTAATGGATAACAATTACAAATTATCGAGCCTCAAATGCAATAGATTACTTTACTCGTTACGCTACAAATTACTTTCACGTTACTTTTCCCGTACACTTATCAAGAAACCAACAGAAATTATTTTGATGTTTTCAAAAATGTTCCGCAACACTAATATGCATTTCTCATACCACATTATGGTAGTCCTTGTAAAAATAAAATATTGTATTAAAGAGAAAGAACGTAGGCGCATTCCGTTCACCTGTAAGCTGGCAAGGCAGCGAAAGCTGCAACCACACCCGCCATCCCGCTAGCTTAAGCCTTACGGCAACCGGAAATAATCCCTGGAATTCTCCAGACAAGGCTAGCGGTGCACATGCTCAGTAGCAGCGTCTACTTCCGCTAGGAGATCAAGAAGTCAACGCCTACTTGGCGTTGTCTTCTTGACCTTTGTTTTTCGCATATTTATATGTGCCTAGTTTTGTTTTGTTATTTTTTTCTTCACGATGTTTTCTATTTTGTTTAACTTGCTATCTTTATGCTGCTGAATTGTCTGCTCATATCGCAACAGTTTCTGTATTATGTTATTAATTTTTTTTAAGTAACGAGTAATTCAAGTAGTCCGTTGCCAATATTTGTAACGAAATGACATTTCAAATTAGTGCCGCAGAAAAGTAACGTGGCAATTACAAAATTACTTGACAAAGTAACGGATTACAAGTAATCTGTTACTTGTAACGGATTACCTTTCAAGTCTGCTTTCGATGTACAATTATTTAAGTCATAAGAAACAAATCAAACGAAAGCTTGTATCTAAGCCAATTTGAAAATTATATTATTGTCAATTTAGGTACAGTTTATATAAAATAATCAACATTGTAAACTTCAGAAGAAATGCAAAAAATACAAAATTCTACAGTATTTAAAAAATACGCATTTTTCTTGTTTCTAATTTTTAATATGAAAATATTTCTATCTGTTCTTATATATGAAATAAAAATTCTATGACATATATGGTTTTGTCATATTAAGCAGTGCCTTTGAAAAGAAGAAATTTTACCTTCATTCTAAGATGAAAAGATATGGGCCGTAGCCAAATCTTTTATGTAACCATTATATATATGCTTGTTTAGTAACATTTAGTAACATGAGGCATGACTGGTAAGTTATAATTAAAAGAATGTTCATGCACATGTCCAGTTAACTTATAAAATCTTAAGATTCACAACATTTCTTTAAATAAACTATTGAAACGTCTTTTGTTATTTAACAAGTATAAAATTTAAGTTTCATAAACCTCTATGTCAGGCAATGAAGGGGCGGGATAATTTTTTTTTCAGAAACCTAGCGGGCCGACTGCGAAATTTCGCTTCTTTCACGCGGCCGCATTTTCAAGTACACTGGCGAGGCTCGTTCTAAATTTCTTGACTTTCTTTTTAATATAAGACAATAACAAAGAATACAGATAAATGGGGGAAATGCATAACGATACATAGCCGTTCTAGTATTCTAGGCTCACGGTAACGTTTATGGTGATAAAATAAAAAAATTCAAGTGAGGTTGACAATTCTCTTGAGAATTCGTTTTTTTTTTCTTTTCTTTTTGTTACAACCCTGAAAGACCCGTTTTAATTTTGAGCCTTCATCCACAAGTGGCAGGATTGAATGTTTTTCACAAGACTCAAAAATTCTATTATTTTTTCACTGCGTCACAGGATTGGGCAAGACACGCTGCTTCACTTTTCAGGAGTACAATTCAAGGCACTTTCGGGGACACTAATGAGAAAAATCATCAGCGCTTACAATGGTTTCCAGTTCTGACGACCTCAGGTCGTGCAAGCAGGCTTGGTACTTGAGGACTCTCCCCATGTTATTCCACGCAGTTTTGCGTGTACCGTAGGTTACAAAATCAATTTGGTCACCTGTTGTCACTTCGCCATCTCCTACATTTGAAACAGTGTGTTACACGTTCCTCAAAAAAAGGAACGGAAGCTCGTTCCTCGTTCCTTCTGATTTTTGGAACGCGTTCCTGTTACAAGTTCCATTTGTGAAAAAGGAACTCGTTCCCGTTACATTTCTTCACGTTTGTGGTGGGCGATTCAGAGGAGCCAAATGTATAGTTACTCCACATTGCGCGAGCGTTTTACAGCAACCTCGCACGTTTCAATCTAACAAAGGTCCTTGTTCGAACTCAACAACAGTTGCTTCTCGATGTTGCTGTCCGCAAGACGAGCGAGTTAACAAGAGGGTGTGCTTTTGGAAGGTCAGTCTTGAAAACGAAATGTCCTTCTTCGCGAAGGTTGGATTCTTTGTTCAGTTTGAAGATGGGGTACATGGGGAGAAGGAATAAAGATGAATATTTGTATAGCTTTTAAGTGACCAATGTTCGGGATACAAAGGTGTGTTCGATGTCTGGTACCTGTTTTTTTTTTTTTTTTTTTTTTGTGGTAACTGTAGGTCTCTATGTGGAAGTTCAGTGATGGCTGTAGTCGGCCTAAGATTTCTGGTTGTATGAGGATTCGTATAAGCAAAGAAAGTAGCTGAGTTTGAAACGTCCTTTTTTCTGTCTTGTCCTTCGACTAAAAGTTTTGCTTTCTGTACCGCAGTCTTGGGTACTGAAAAAATGATTGATGTCCTCTAGCTCTCCTGGACCCGACTGTTACCAAGCGAGGACCACACAAAATAAACCCTAAGATAAGTAACCAAAAAGTTAACAAAATCCTGCTCTTCGTTTTTATCTTTTAAAATTTCCGTCTTAGAAATAAAATAAAATTAGCCCCCTGGACAAAAAAAAAAAAGGAACGCCGTTCCTTTCTCCGTTCCAGTAAAAATGTAACGCGTTCCCGTTCCAGTTCCACCGATGCAAAATGTAACGGCGGCGTTCCTTCGTTCCTCATAAAAGGAACGCGTTCCAGGAACGCCGTTCCTTGGAACGCCGTTCCGTACAACACTGATTTGAAACCTATTTTTGAAATGACTAGCCACCCCGTCGATGATGTGGACAAGTTTTGCAAACATCGGAATGCTTTCTTCCAGCCACTCTTCAACTGTGCGCAGAGCGAACAGTGCGTGTGCTGTATTGTGCACGGTGTCATCGCTGACAACTCTGAAGCTGTAGATTTTGCGCTCCGTTGTAGCGACGCCGGTGAAGATAGACACGATATCGTTCTTCCAATGAAAGCATTGTACCGCTCGCGGTACAATGGTACAATGGTACCGCTCCAGTTTTCCGCAAAATCAAAATGCAATACAATAGTACGAGCCTCGATATGTGACTTTTCTGAGCTTAGAGCAAGCCGATGAGCATGTCGAATGAATTAATGGGGGAAGTACTTTGTTGCGCACTTTCTGATCTCATTGCAAAATGCGCTACTTCCCATTCTTTAGCAGTTAGCTATATTCCCACAAAGCTACTTCATTTATTCATCCTTCTTGATTGGCAACGATTTTAGGGTTAAACCATCTTTTTTGGACATACCTTACAGGTGAGCAAAACACACCGCTTAGTTGGGTTAGCACACAGGCAAAGTCTCTTAATGTCCTCAAGATTGAATTCTTAGCAGCCCCCGTTTAATATTGCTGCCAGGCAAAAACTTTTGGTTAACTGTGTCTACCAAACTGAGATAAGATACCATTTATGTGGACAGCATAGAACCTGTCAGCGAAGCAAAACGAAAAGGAAAGGCTGCCGCTCTCGAAGGCGGCGGCTCGTGAGCTTTAGCTCTGGTTCCTCATCCAGGTAAGCGCAGGGTGTCTATAAAGAGTATTCACTGGGCGCCATATTTGTGGGTGCTGTCTAGAGCGCATGCTCAGAACGAGCCCCCATTAATAGGCTGCTAAGACCGGCCATTTCGACGGTGTGGAATGCGCGTTGCAAAAGAACCCTGGAAGCTAGCCATCAGCACGCGCTCAGCAGTCGCGCACACAGCTATGGCCGCCAGTGAATACTTCCTATAGCTTCTTTCTTTCTATCACGTGCATGGATCGTCATATGGTAGTCGTTTATAAGGTTCATAGTGACCCTGCCTGTAGAAAATAAACAATCACGACAGTTATCTAAAAAGGGGATGAGACAGTTAAAAAGTGTGGCGGCATGTCTGTGTCCCGCTGAGCCAATTAATTGCCCTTTCGTTCCCACTTTCCGTAGAAGAAAAGTAGCCAATGCAGCTTACGAGAACCTTGAAGGTACTTAAATCTTAACAAGAAAGAAAATATAAAAAAGGCGAAATTTGGGAACACTCGCACATTGGAGACAAACGAAAGCAAGCGCCGAAGCGGCGCTACGCTATCAGAACTGATAGTTTCACCCCATATCATTCTAGAAGGTTTGGAACGTACGTTTGGTTTCGCGCACGTAGAAGTGCCAACAGTAAAGACTGAGATTGAGAAGTTTCAACAAGCCTAGCTTAGCTATCGTGTAAAGGAAGTTGTTTGAAGAAAAAATGACCGCATCTTCACGTGGTGAATGATGTTGATTGGGGCGAAGCTCTGGTGGTGCTGATGATACTGATTTTATTGTTCATATGTAGTGCTGATGGTGCTGATTTTTTTTTTATTGCTCATAGGTAGTGCTGAGTTCCGGGTTGCGTTTCGACTTCATTATTACTGCTTTATGGTCGGTGAAATGCAGAGCCAGTGGTTCTTCTAGCGGATCAGCTTGGATCCGCTAGAAGCCGTGGGAACGCATCTCCACCGCTTACGTCAACGGTCCATGGAAGAAAGAGAATGTGTGGTATGGAACGTGGTTATATACGCATTTGAGCATTTGACCGCAGCATTTGACCGCAATTAAAACTATGATCATGTTACAAAAATAACTAATATTTAAGTGAAAAACGAAATGACAGAAATATGCATCGTAGAATGGAGATCCAAATATGTCTTCTTTTCAAGTGTGCTGCTTAATATGACGAAACCATATATGTCAAAGAAAATTTATTGCATTTATAAGAGCACAGAGAAAGCTTTTTCATATAAAAAGTGAAAAAATAAATAAAAGTAACGTATATTCCTAAAATGACGTTGAATTTTGTACTTTTAGCTTTTCTTCTCATGTTTAGTGTTTCTTCTATATAAACTATACTTAAATTAACAATATTATAATTTTTAAATATGCTTAGACACAAGCTCTCATTTTATGTTTCTTATGGTTTAAATAACTGCACATCGAAAGCTATCTTGATTCAAACTTGACCCACCCATTAGTGTCAAAGGTGAAAGATTCAAGAACTTTTTTTATAAAATAAAATTAAAAAAAAAAAACATTTTTAGATAATTTTTATCCTTCTATATGAACTATCCAAACCAGTAACAAAGTTGTCATTGTTGTTAAAAAAATGAAAGACGTTTACAATCCCATGTAATGCCGAATTAGAGCGCAGCTCTTGAGGAGGAGGAGGGGAGGGTACGGAGGGGACGGTATGCCTCTCCTCCTTCCTCCTCATCTACTCCTCGCCTCCTCCCCCTCGTCTCTTCCTCCTCCCTCTTTCTCCTCCTCCTCCCTCCCCCTCCCTCCTCGCTCCCGCGCGATGCCTTATGGGAAACGTCCTATAACGTAAGGCGCGCGTCACCACGGTACATTATGGCACGTTTCCCATAATGCACCGCGCGGTTACCCCGATGGTGCCGGCGACGGCGACGCCGACGCGTCACGAAAAAGCGTTACGCCGACGCGTTACGATTACTCTGACGGCGACACCGACGCGTCACGAAAAATCGTTACGTCGACGCGTTACGGTTACGCCGACGGCGCTCAAGCCGGAAACGGGCGCCTAAGAGCTGCGCTCTAGAAAATATTATAAACGTTGCGAGACTAAAATGTGTCACTCGTGAAAACTGCGAAAATCGCAAGACCTACCTTCTGCCCTTTCAAAACAGAAAAAAACTAAGACGCAAAAAAATTCCGCAGTTCTAATTTTTAGTTTTGTTCTAGTCACACATTTTTCACCAACATATATTTTTCCAGACGTTTAAGATTTGAGATGAAATATTTGTATTTGACCTGTTAACCCACTCCCCTCTGTAATGCCTTCGGGCCCTGAGGGATCATTAAATAAATAAATATATGGACTCATTTACCTTTTAAGGTCGAGAGTAATAATATAATTGCCACCTCTTTTCGTACGCCTGGGTGTTATTTCTAGAATTACACTCAAGATTGACACGTCAACCTGCACGTTACGAGCATACTTTTCGGTAATTGGGTCCAAGCTAGTTTCATTTGTTGTCTGGAACTGTATTGGGCGTACAAGTCATATATGGAAGAAAGTGTTCAAAAGCGTTTCTTTAGAATTTTTATGATCGTTATTGGTCGTGCAATTTATTATGGATACTGGAGACTTTTGGAACGGTGTACTTGCCCTACTGAGTTCAAGACGCGAGATAGATTTAATATTTTTGTGTAAATGCCTTCGTGAATTAATTCATTGACCCGGTCTCACGTCATCTATACTCATGTTCACGTTTGTTTTTAGAGTTTATTTTAATTTTTTTGTTAATCAAATAATCTCAATTATTCCGACGACCCGCGTACAACACTTGTATAGCACCATTTGTGCGGCTGATATTGATGTCTTTAACTCAAAATATTTAGCATTTAAATTGCTTTTGATTAATTTGTAATCTCGTTTGTGCATCATTACCAAGGAATCTGCTCTTCATGAGCACAAAAAATTAATTAATTAATTAATTAATTAATTAAGGTGGCCGTCGTGGGGCCGGAGCCTTCAGAGCTCAAGACGCGTTCTGACACTAGCAGACTTACTTTGAATTTTACATGCATCCTTCCGCAATGTACAGTGTTCACTCAACTTCTACGAAACACGCGAGCTGTTTTTTAACTCGTGGGAGTGCTATCTTGGTGGTAGCCAAATAACTGCTCAATGATGTAGCGCTTAATGGAAGATCCCAAGTATCGGAAGCCACCTGCTCAAGGTCCAAATCGCAGCCGGGCCTTGGCCACCACCGTAATTTTGCCGACCGGCCAAGCTAATCTTATCGCCACCTATTCGGCGGCCAATAAAACTTGATTTAGCAAGCAAGCAATCAAGCAAGCAAGCAAGCCACTTCTTCGTACAAAAGTGCTAAGATGACTGCCGATACCGTCAGTGACTGAATGACTCAGTCAGTAGGCATTTGATATTTCTGCTGCATGAATCATCCAATAACTGGCAATTTCAGCGTACATCGCCCGGCAGGCAAAATTTACTTCTCTTCGGATCAGCCGCTTTTTGACCTTGAGCGAGTGACCTCGCTCGCTCGCCACCAGGATACTATGATATAAGACGAAATTGGCGTGCTCCGGCGATAAGCTTGGAGAGCACTGTACACGAATCAATGCAAACACTGCTGTCACCTTTGTCCATTTTGCCTCCGGTCGTCATGTAGGGAGAATGGATCGGGAGCCTGGAGACCGGGAGGGCGGCAGCCGAAGTGGCCGTTTCCGACAGGCACGTCCCTTGGAGCGACACGAGAGACTGCTGTCGCCGGCAGAAGTTGGCCGTATCCCCCGTCGCAATGTCCAGAGAGGAGGACTCGTACACCCCGGCTTCGGGCTTGACCACGCACTGGTCCGAGTGCATGACTGCGGACTCCTTGTCTTCGCTCATAGAGAAACGCCTTCCGACGGTGGACATGGACGACTGCTGCGGTTGCGGGGATATGCAGCCCAGGCTGGACCGAGAGAGGACGTACGACGTGGGTGACCCTTCCGGAGTTAGGTTGAGCACGTCCGGATGCCCCGTCGAAGAGGCCGAAGACGGGGCCATGGGGGAGTGGCCGTTGAGCCAAGACTGCTTGTTGGACGTCTGGTGGCTCAGTTGCGAATGCAGAGGCTGCGTCGTCGACATGAAGCTCGGGTCGGTGTGTAGATCCCGGTAATAGCCTCCCGATGCGGCCGCGTTTCCGGCGTTGCCGTCACTGACTAGTCTCTGCTGGAACCCGTAGCGGTCGCCCATGGGCAATCCAGGGGAGCGCCGGAGTCCAGGTGGGCTGTCCGAAGTGGCAGTCTGAGCCAAGGACCAGATTTTTGGCCTGGAGCCTTCCAAGGGGTCGACAATCACTAGCGCGTTTGCGGGGGAGCGGTCGTCGTGGTAACTAGCGGAATGACGCAGCGAAGAGTGTTGCATGCGGGGCGATATGGGGCCACTGCCGTCATCCGACGAAGTTTCGTGGACACTGTGGTTGCTGCTGCTGTTGGCAGTAGAGATGGCGTTGCCGGAGTATGCTGGGAAAGCGGTCGCGTGCAGGGACGGGTGCGGCCCGCCCTGCCGCGCCAGTCCCT
Organism: Ixodes persulcatus; assembly: GCA_013358835.2. NCBI lineage: Eukaryota > Metazoa > Arthropoda > Arachnida > Ixodida > Ixodidae > Ixodes > Ixodes persulcatus. The sequence continues at coordinate 967,924 of JABSTQ010010120.1, forward strand.
GCATGTCCAGGCAGCTGACGTCGGTACGGTCCAGGGAGCTGGGGGGCTTCCTCGTCTCCAGGTCCGTGTCATGCAGGTCTGCAAAGCAATAATGATTCATGAAACGTGGTATGAGGTCCATCCTCTATGAACTATTCACACGCGTTCATCAGCACGAGTTGTGTGTAAAGGAACTTATCGCCCAGCACAAAAACATGTTTGACGATGCCAAAGGAATAATGCCAACGCTTGCTTTGAGAGCGCGTTTAACCGCAAAGTACACAGCTATGGCAGTCAGCTATGGCAGTCAACACAGCTATGGCAGCCATATATTACGTATCTAAGAATAAAACTGTTTGTGTCCTTGTGCGAAAATATACAAAATGTTAATAAGTCCCTTTGAAAGGACATAAGGAATCACTAAGGCGGATGAAGTTTTCTTTTATTCAGGGTGTCGAACCGAACCCGAACCTGAACTGAAAACCGGATCAAAACCGTTATTTTTGACCGAACCGGAACAAAACCGAGACCGAAATCGAACGCTTGATATTGAACCCGAACCGCAACGAAACCATAATCTGATGTGGCGGTTACCGGTTCAACGAAAACGGTTCAAGGCCAGTTGTGTCAATAATTGGTCTAAACGGGAAACGTTGCGGGCGTATATTTTTCTTATGTTACCAAGACTAATCCTACATACTGCGAGATATTTTTGCATTTCGTTTTTATTGCATACGTAATAAAAAAAATACATCGTCGTCTGGAGAGCTTCAACTTTCCTTTGTTTCTTGGATGGACCCTGGCGGCGCGGTAGCGGCGGCGGCGATTTCAAAGCACCACATGGCAGCTCATGGCTATGAAATGTCCAAGTCTCGGAGCGGATTGCGCCCCTCTAGGCACCGAAGCTTACGCGTCCGCGAATGTTTGACCTCAAGATGGCCCGTAGTTGCAGTCGATGAGCCATTTAGCCAATCGAGCACCGAGAGCGCAGCACGTGACCTTCCACTTGAGTGCAGCGACACCCTGGAGGAAAGGGGGACAAGTACCGCGTTGCATCGGCAGTATAGTTTGTAGGGTCGCCTGTGGTCCACTTCAATGAAAAACAATCTTTTCTTCAACGTGCTCAAAATGTTGCCTTACAAAAAAGAAAAAAAAAGATAAAAACATGAGTTGTTGGAGGCAACGTTACTCGGCGATGATTAGCCGACGCGCCGCGCCCTGGAAGGAGCTAGACTACCTAGGCCAGCATGTCGCCTGTTCAACCATTTTTTTTTCATTTTTGTTTGAAGTCCTCTTTCATCGTCTTCAACTGAGCATTCGAGAAACAGCGTTCGCTGTGCTGGCATTACCGGAACTTTGTTCGGTGGCTGACAGGTACAAATGACCCGGTCTGAGTCCCTCAGACCGGGTCATTTGCATAGAACGTTTTTTGCGATAAAAAGTCAAAGTGACTAGACAATGCATCGCCACGAGATCTTTAGAACAGCGTTTTTCCACCGGAACCCGAAGCGCTGTCCAGATGTAGTCACATTTCATTATACGTGCATGTTCACGTGTGCAGAGCAAAACAAACCAAAAGATATGGAGGACAACCAATCTAGCTATAGACCTTTCAGCCCAGCGTGTGATCTTCACAGCCCAGCACGTGCGTGTTTGTCGCTTCGGAAAGCGAGCAAAGCATGCGCTATACGCCCGAACACGAAGAATGGCACCGGCCACAAGCTCTTTTTTGGAAAGGGCTATAGACCCATCCCGAAAATACGCCCTCTTCTGGCAGAGTTTGAAATACTGCACAGCTGCGTGTGCAAAAGACACCATACAAACGGAAAGCCCCCGGTCACTTATATATATATAGTTCACTTAAGAACAGTAATATACAAGGTATAGCCTTCCACATTAATGGTGTCATTTGCGCACGTCATCGTGCAGTCTTCATATCTGCCTGAAGAAAGAGTAGTATTAGAATGGATCAATTGCAAGTATTTCGTTCTCAGAAAAGGCTGCAGGAAATGCTCGGTCAGTATTCAAAGATCGAGTTAGGAACCGGTTCGAACCGGTTCCCGCTTATTAAAACCGGTAACCGGAGTGATATTATGTGCGCTACCCTGAACCGGAACTGAACCGGAACAAAATGCAATGCTACTGAACCCGAACCCGAACCGAACCGAAATATTGACCGGTTCGACAACCTGCTTTTATGCCCACCGAGCGACACCATCAAGTAAGTCAGACGGACACGTTGCAGCATATTTTTTTTTTTTTTTCTAAATCTGTATACGTTTTCGCAGCGTCTCCTACAACGCTCCCTGTCACACATGTTCACTGCCTCCGGTCGTATATCTTGTATCCATTTGCTGAAAACTCCATGTCAATTGTATAATATATCATTACCCTGAAATAAGGTTTCTGAGTTATTTCGAGGAAAAAAAGACCGAAACACACTACGGAAAAGTGATCACATAATGTTTTTATGTTTCTTTTGCAGCTGGACGGATGTGAAGAACTACTAGTACTTATGTGGGGCGCCAACCTAGACAATAAATTGTGCGCGGTGTTCGACACTAGCATGTACTCCTATGAGTGGAGTGCGCAAAAGCGTCGATGCTCTGTTCGCTAGAGTTGTATAAAGTAGTGTACATTTACGCACTACGACATGGGTTGAAACGTTTGCAAAGCACTATTCAAAATGTAAAAAAAAACAAAAAACAGAACCTGAAAAAGCTTAAGGTAATTAGCCACCAGTTTCTTGGAGATAACTAAATATGTAATTTTCTCTATAAATGTTTATACATTTGAGTCCTGACAACTGATATGTAAAGTAGGTCCCGCTTAAAAATTCATGGCGCGAACGATTTCGAAACACGTCGTTTCAATCTCAGAAAAGTGTTCGCTGGAAACGAAAGGAAAACATTACAGCATTTGTTCCAAGGAAATAAAAAGCTGATATTTATGCCACGAAAACGCTACACGTATAACAAAAAACTTGCCACCACACTGCATAAAATAGGTATAGTCGGATTTGTTACGACCAAGCTGCCGGCAAAGGATATGAAAAGAGGCATAAAATGGATCGTAATCAGCATTTAAAATTCATGCACGCTGCATATTCGCCGATGGCGATGGAACGAGCGAGCCAAACCAATAGCCGCCGATATGTTCCCCGGTGGCTGCTTTCCTCGCCGTGTACTAGGACTGCTAATCGTCGGGATAAGAGTTAAAAGTGAACACGGAAAACATCTTCCCTTCCAATTAGCCCAGCTTTCACACGGGGCGTTATACGGGACGGGAGCTCGTCTCGTGTATATTCTTCGCTTTTTTCTTTTTACCTCCGCCGGCGCTATGGCGTGTGACGTTCCAAAAACACACAAGCAGAACGAACGCCGAGGCTTATCACTTATTAGTAGCTAACTGACGCGTGTTACTTAGCGAAACGCTGAGGTACGGGGAGACACCGTTCCACAAACGAAACAAAACTAAACAAAAACAAAATAGAGTATCTCTTCTCTCTCCTTTGATTATTCCACTCCGTTTTGACCCCCGTGGGGATATCTAGGTCCCTGCAGAAAAAAGGAGGCGTGCTCTTCGGAGCCTTTAATTAAGTCATATGACCCCCCCCCCCCTCCCTCCTTTTCCCCTTCGTTTTTTTTTTGGTCTCTTTGTTTGATATACCCCGACTTCCTTTGTTCCTGCGCGGGCTGCGAGCAGTGCTTCGGCGTCTGTAACGTAATGGTTCCCGAGACATTGGTTGGGAGCGTAGGGTCCTACGTTAATGATAACAAACCTGCCCTCGTGGGGGCGTCGGGGCCCTCCGAATTTGGCCGGGGCTCCATTGTGCCGCCGGGTTAATGCGGAAGTGGGCCACCTAATGAAGCGATCAAGGTAACGGGCGGCCTCCAAACGCCGTGCCGCGTTCTTCCGAGCTCCGGCGCAGGTTAAGCCCAGGTATACGGGACAAGCTGGATTCTCAGCTTCCGCCGTTGACGGCGAGGGGACATCAAAGGGGTGCCGTTACGTGGTTGCTTTTGGGGGTGTGCCGTTGCGCTGTGGCCGTGTTTATTGTGGTACTATACACCGGGTAGAAAAGTAAAGTAAGTGTGTGTGTGCGTGCGTGCGTGCGTGTGTGTGTGTGTGTGTGTGTGTGTGTGTGTGTGCGCGCGCGCGCGCGTGTGTGTGTTTGTTTGTTTGTTTGTTTTTTGGGGAGGGGGTAGAAAGAAGGAGTGGTAATTATTGTTTTAGAGCCTCGAGTCTTTATCTTGATTGTTTTGGGGATTGCTAAACAAACCTTGAGACGCATCGGCGCTTTCCGGTGGTAAAGATAAGTTTTGCGCGCGAATCCTCAAAAAAAAAAAAAAAAGTCATCAAAAAAGTGTGTGTGTGTGTGTGTGTGCGTGCGGTTCGGGGGGGGGGGGGGGGGGGGGGGCTATGGCTGTCTTCTTTGCAATTTTTTTGTACCTTCGAATTTTTGCGTTTGTTCAGTACAGCTCAGGATTTCTCATTTATCCCGAGGGAAATACACAGGAACCGACCGACAAATGACTTAGTTTTGTTCCTTTTCTTTTTTTTTTTTGGGGGGGGGGGGGAGGGGAGGGGAGAAGAGGAGGAAGTGGGGGTGGAGAGCCTTTTCCTAGACCTGTATACATTTAACGACGAGAACATAACGAGTGCTTGACTTTTCATTCCAAAATTTAAGCTACGATTTGATCGATGAAAACCATTTACCTTGAATCTAGGTGTAATCATAGAATGGACGATGAAGACAGACACATGTGTTTGGATGAATAATGGTGGCAACACTCGCAAAGGTCTAGATTAATAAATCGCAAGTAAACAGATAAACAAAACATAAACTAAATTTAAAAAAAAAAACTTATGAATTTGGGGTTTTCGACGGGATATAGAGATACTCTCGGTGACTAAGGAGCTGAAGGGGAGGACTTCACGTCTGCCATATTTATTCCATCGTCACGCTAACTAAATTTTTGTTGAACGAATAAATAATTTGATCCCATATTCGGAGCCTCTGAAATTCAAACCAAGGAACGGTTAGGTTGCATGATAAATGGTCTACAATTATCAAGTGGCGCTCGAGGATGAGCTGCAGCTCCAACTGAAATGCACTCGATTCTGTCGGCCGAAAAACAGGGTTAGCCCACCGAGTGGTGAAACCGGCCCGAGGAGATTCATCGTCATGGGAGCGCGTCCTCCCAATGCATTACACGGCAGTTAAGAGGCGATGAGTCGCGAAAATGCTTTGTTCGCCTTCCTATGCACGCCGCGCGAGGGCCGCTTCGAGGGCCAATTATACGCCGCAGGCGTTTCTCAGAGAGCGGCGCCGCTGTTCCAGCCTGGTGCCGCACCACGGTGTGCGGCAATTAGTGCCGCTAATGAGACCTTTTGATGCTGCTTGCGGGGCGACTTTCCGGTACGGTATCCGGTTTTCGGCTCTCGCCCGACCCTTTGATTATGTGGCACGCGGCCGCGGTGTTATCAAAAAAACCCGTCTGCTCCTCGCTCGGATCTCCTTTGCGGCGCGGTGGATTAGCGCCGACTCATTTATTTGTATACACGTCACGCGGATGCGGTGGCGCTGCTGTCGATACTGCGCATGCGCAGAAGCTTCCTCTCGCGCGAATCTGCTACCTGCGCACGCGCAGTACGCCGCACCCGGTGCCGGCGAACCGCGGCTTGTTGGTAAACAGGGCGACAGAGCGTTCTTGTCTGTCTACTTCCTCGTCCTTGTATGTTTTGCGCTTCTTTAGGTGGTTGTTGGTAAACATCGTGTGTGTGTGTATAGAGGGCAGCCACCCTGAACTCGTGACACAATCCCGTACACGTCCCGCGCTGAAGTAGCGCAACGTAGCAGCTGGAATAGTGAGGCAGACTGGAACCATCGACCCTAAGCGTAGCACAGATTTACTCGTGGTTTCTTTCATCTCAATGTAACTGCGAGTTTTGGTTTTGGGGGAAGTTTATCCTGACGCGGGCACCTAAACTTTGATACGGATATATTGCAGCCATTATACGCTGACGGTTTGAACGGCAGGCAGTAACAAGCAAGACTCTTCCGGAGGGCCGTTGGCAGCTATCATTTATAGCGAAATCGGCCTACTCGCCGGACGAAAGAATATTGTTTCGACGGCCATTAGTCATTTTAGGATAGCTTCGAGGGTTCGAGGCGGGACGAAAAAGTTTAGCAAGTCCAATCTCTAAGTGACAGGCGAATTACGTCGCCCGTCCGTGCGTGGCTGGAGGCCCGGTCGTTGGACTCTCTTTAGGACGTCTTCATTTTCGCATTCTTTCCCGGACAGTAATGGTTTATACAAAGCTGTCTCGGAGCATCATTCATCACGCTTCAAATCAACTTGCAGGCCGAAACAGCTGGCTTCGAAGACAAATTGCCGAAGATGACCCTCGCGCCCGGAGAATGCACACGACGAACATGATTATGCGAATTACCCGCAACCTGCGTGATAAACGCTCTAGGAAGGGACGGCGTCCTCCTAGGGGTCCTGAGAGTCTAAACATCATTTTATGTTTTTTTTTTAAATATATAACTGGCCCGTAGTGAAAAACGCTAAACAATAAATTTTTTTTTGTATGTGATTTCATTTCGGCCAATGTTAACGTAGTGATTTTGAATTCGAAACACATTTTTACTGCGTTATTTTAAAATTTGAGAACACTCAGAACATTTAGTAGACAAATGTCTCACTTGTGCGTGTTTGTGTGTTATTATCTTTTTTTTTTTTTTTAAAACGGAGATTTATGCATTTGTATCAACCCAACTTGTCATGCCTCCGCAATGAGCGGCGCATCGGATGATAAAAGTCGGGATAGATTATTTGGGCGTCACTCTGATCGTCGTGCGTATAGGATGGGTGAGCTCTGTTTCCGCGCAAATATTACACCAGTTCAAAAATGATCAGAGGGCTCCTTTAAGGCTTAGACTTAGTCTTGGATTTAGTCCGAAACAAGCCCATTTGCATCTAGACTACGAAAGTTTGCTCGCCGCACCTCGATGTCGGCGGAATGCACTTGTCGACGACTATACAAAAGGTGACGGAGCGGCTTCGTGCATGGCGAGCACGGTCGAGTCAAGGCTGCCACCACCTGCCTGCTGCCTTTGTGTGAATTTGTTTTTTCTTTCTTCCCAAATAAAAGAGCGCCATTTTCGTTGCGCTTTTCCAGCAGACCGCGACAGGATATATCCTCATCGCATGACCACAGCTCCACTACCCACAGAACAGATTCCGTGTTAGCTCGCAGTTCTACTGTCTCCATTCGACGAGCAGGTCCTCCTGCCGGCACGATTTAACCAAGTGAAACAGGACGCCCGGCTTTCTTTTTTTTTTAATATTATTATTGTGCGCATGCTGTTACACAATATAGCGTTTTTGTTGCCTACTGCCGAGGCTCTTGTGCCTGCGTTTCGTCTAAGTACAGCACTCAAAAAAGAAATTCCAATCAAAAACATTTTTAATTGGCGGGAATAAGACGCAAATTGACTCAAAGACGAGACACGAATGACATGGATTACTTATAACCTACAGCAAAATGCTTAGGGCTCTATTCAGTTAAGATAATCACGCAAGTTTGGACATGTCTTTTGTTTTCCTTAATCGTTTTACATATCACTCTTCAACATCTGTAGGGAACGTAACCAAAAAGGATTTTGCAAGAAACAGACTATTTGAAGATAACAAAAGTTTTGAGCGCGTCAGAACGGCACATTCGATTTTTAAAGTCTTCCTTTATGTCATGTTTGGGGACACCTGCTACGCAGACTACAAATATCAGAGATTCTCTGTATTTGTCACTTACATAGATCATGAAAACTATTGTTTTAAATATGTAAAGCACTGTGGAGGTTATATATTTTGCGTAAAAAATGCGCAAGCATGGCTCCTTTGACGTTTTGTCAATATATTTCTGAGCCGTTACCTAAACAAATTGTAGAGCTACAACATTTAAACTTATGTCACATATTTTTATTAAAACGCTCTTTCAAATAGTGTATAAAGTATTCCTTTATCTCAAAACTTTATATTTTTATGTCGCTCCAAACTTGTACTAAATAACAAGGATAAGATAATTCAAGGGGCAATTAAAAAAACATTTTTTAATTTAGAGTGATTGTTCTTCATCATACTCTTATAATAATTTATATAAAAAACATGTAGCGTCGTTTTGTTTCCTTCAAAGTTACTGCGCTGCAAAGTGTACCCTTCAAGCTGGCATTTTTGCCCAATGCCACTGACGCGATTATCTTTTGATTCCGTGCTTTTTATTAGTGATATATTTTTTATGTTGTATTCGGGTACCGGGCTCAAGTTCAAGTATTCTACTAATTAATACTGCGTTGCTTTCCCTTTTTAATATTTTAACCAATAAGCCTGTTTTGCCAATTAAAATTACAAGTTCTAGGAGCTTGAACTGAACAGTTTCCACAAAAGCGAGACGAAAACAATTGCAATTGCTACTACAACATTTTTTCATAGAAAGTAGTAGAAAAGTAAGTACAGTGGTGCAAATTATATGCGCATATTAATACTTATATTCGTGATGAAGTGGGAATATTAGAGCCCAAGCACGTTACGCTGCTATTCATGACTCTTGTACGCCCGGCTGACCGTAGTAAACCTGCGACTTCACTGGCGGACTTTCAGTAAGACGTCCGTTAATTTGTAATTATTGATCCTAATAAAAAAAAAACATTACAAAAATAACGAGTAAAGATTTCGAGCGCACTAATTGCCTGCGTTGGCAGGAGGGCTTCTTGAGAAGTCCGTCTTTGGTCCCTCTTCATACCAGACTGACGAATTCCGCGAAGCAATCACCTGTGCTGCAATAATTCTAACGTGTGCCAGAAAATCGGTCAACTTCGAATGTGTCTACATACATATAGGAAATGCACGAACTGGAGGATTTCGCTTGATCCTCTTCGGAGAATTGACATCCAGGTCTTACACACTGCGAAAAATTCTCTGCTTTGCTATATTCTTTCTGCGTTTACCATAATACACTACGGACGCTGTAAGTCGCTGCCAAAGTTGAAGACGTTCTGTTAAGACGCAACTACACGGGACTGGCAACCGCTTCGTTTGTTTTTATGACCGCAGCGCGCGTGTTGTCTTGTATCAAGATCATAAGACTCCGCGACCTCTCGAAAGCATGACAGGAGAGTGAAAAAAGGAAATATAATGCGTCAGGCACGTAGCCAGGGGGGGGGGGGGGGGGGGGGGGGCATGGGGCCCGCCCTCCCCCCCCCCCCCCTTCAAAATCTTCTATTTTGCTGGGGCCTCCCCCCCCCCCCCCCCGAAACAAAACCCTGGCTACGTGCCTGTAATGCGTTATTAGCTTTGAAGCTACGTACAGAGTGAGTCTAAGCATGCATGTGATAATCAGTTCCTCCGAAAAGTGCACCAGGAGAAAACAGGCGATTAATGCGTGTGCTCTGCGGTCTATGCCATCACTGGTTCCCTATAGGCCCTCTTTAGGGTCACGAGGGGGGCCACCGCCGCCTTGAGCAGTTTACTTTCTGTCTGAGCCACCGCCTTTCTGATTTAGCGCTGATTAGGTCGGTTCCGCTAGTATTGCGGAACCGACCAAATTTTTTATTATTATTTTACTCTGATAAATAATTACAGGTATTTTTTTTCATCTTAATGGACGTTTTAGTAAAAGTCTGCAAGTGAAGTCACTGGTATACCATGGCCAGCCGGACCTACAACCGTCAGTTTAACATACTTGGTGGCTCAAACATTCCCATTTCATCGCGAATATAGATATAAATATTTGCATATAATTTGCACCACTGTTCCTTTTTGTTCGACTACTTTCTGTAAAAAAAAAAAAAGAAAAAAAAAGTAGTAGTAGTGGTTACAAGCGGAAGAAATTCGGTTGAAGCTCCCAGAACTTGTAACTTTAAAGGGCAAAACAGGCTCATTGGTTAAATAAATTCAAGGTACGAGCAACGCGGGTATTGTTTGAATTAGTAGAATACTTGAACTTAAGGCCAATACCCAAATACAGCAGATAAAATATGTCGTCATAAAATGTAAGGAATCAAAAGATAATCCCATCTTTGGCATTGGGCAAAAGTGCCGGCGTGGAACGCGGCAACTTTGCAACGCTGTAACTTTGAATGAAACAAAGTGATGCAACATACCTTTATGAATAAACTCAAGAGTATGGCGGAGAACTAAAACTATCACTACAGTTTGAAAAAAAGGAAGTTTTTTTTTTTATTGCTTTTTAAAGTTTTTTTATTTTTGTACTTTAGAACAAATTAGGAGCAACAAAAAAATGTCAATTTATAAGATAAAGAAATGATTTATATATTATTCGAAATAAATTTTTAATAAGAATATATGACATAAATTGTAATATTGTAGCGATTCAATATTTTTTAGATAACGGCTAAAACATCTAGTGACAAATCCTCAAAGGAGCCATGTTTGCGTATTTTATACGAAAAAAATATATAACACCCAGAATGCGGTACATTTACAAACCAATAGTTTTCATGATTAATTATAAGTGAAAAATATATAAAATATCTGACATTTGTAGTCTGCGTAGTAGGTGTCAGAAATGAAGGCCAATGAGACGAAGTCCACGATACAGCTAATCCCAATCGGTTCATCTATTTCTCGTTGTCTCCTTTCCACCACCTTTGCGCGATCTTCGCAATATTAAAAATACCATTAACCAAAATTTGAGCCACCAAGGCGAGGAGTCGCGACGTGGCAGCCGCCTTTCTCCCAGTCGAAATCCTCAGATTAGGCGTTCGCGACACCACGCCATCCACGCCGACCAAGCCGCCAAGCAAGCGTGACAGCGAGCGTGAACGCAGAGTAGACACGCTTGTCACGGAGCCTCTGTTGTTTTTATGATTGTTAACGCGCTGCCTCTTCGTGTGTCATCGCCGCCGCCGCCGCCGCTCGCTGTCGGTATTTCGCTTCTGGTGTTGTTGCTCTCACGCCACGCTTACACGCCCGAGCAACAAGGCGGCCGCCCCCGCAGCCGGTTTGCTCGCGACGGTGACATCGCGTTCGGGACACTCCTGCCGGAGTCTGCTTTGCGTATCGGACATTGCGGAGGACGCCGTTATTCCGGGCATTGATCGAGAGCGTGTTGCCTCGTTGCCGCCGCGGCTCTCCCCTCAGCCTCGACTCGTCCTCGCTGGCGAGCTTGGATATGATTCCAATCGGACGACTGCGGTGGCGGCACTACGTATCTGCCGTCGGGATCTCGCCTGTGCATACATGTATGCATGAAGCGTTAGACACGGCTTCGCTGCCGAGAAGGGAAGCGTTGCGGGTTGTTTGCATGGAAAGCAGGCTGTCGAATTGAATGGACCGGGAACAGAGGGAAGATGCCTCGCGTGTCGTGTGTATGGCGGAAGTCTTGTCGTTGATTAGCGACAAGGCGTTTGTCGGTTGTGGGCAGCATCCGTGCTGCACTTGATAAGCCGCTTCTATTTATAGCCGGAGGGAGAAATTCCGCCGTCGCACGCATGATCCTCCTGATAATTGGGGGCTCGTCCTGTAAGTGCCGCGTGACAGGTGATTATGCATGCGTGTGCGATTGCGTGCAGGTTGGAGACATGGATCGCGACGAGCGGGTGGGTGCTTGCGAAGAAACGTTACGGTTGGAGTTGCGTGACGTGAAGACGGAATGCGCCAGACCGGACAGTTTTTTTTTTTTTTTTGTTTTGTTTTTTCTTGGTCCTCTGTTTTGAATTTTCGCAACAATCAAGGTTCGTCATATAATTTGTGTTTTCAGTGTTCTCTCTAACACCCCCTAGGGGCTTGATGACGCGTTTTCTACGCGCAGAACACATAAATGACAAAATACGAGAAACCTAACCCGGTTTCAAATGAAACAAGCTCTTGCGAGTAACATGGTCAAAACAATACTGCCCTTAGTTGGTTAAAGTTCTCCTGTGGCGATCGAAGGGCCCGGACTCTCTTCAATTGGCCCACAGTACCACTAACCAACCGAAGGCAATATTGTTCTTTACCAAGTACGAAGAATACGCATTGCATGGGCTTTGTTTCACTAGCCGAACGAAGAAATAAATAAAAACACAATTTTGGGCTCGAAAGTCTTAAATAATTGAAGGCGATGTGCATGTAGCTGAAATGCTACGAAAAAGGTGCGCTCTCAATTATTTATTCACAGTCTAAAGTGTCGAACCCAGACTTCTTACCAGATGGTATCTAGAACACAAAACACGAAAAACAATAGGCACAGACGGCACTCCTGACCCATTTCTTTTGCCTGCTTATATTACGTGAAGCTTTCACGCTCTCGTTACAGTGATACTCAGCAAATATCCTATTTCTGGGTCAACCTTAAACAGACACGGATAAAAAACGAGAACGTTTCGAGCCCAAAGTACCGTGTTTAGTCGGTCTGTGCCAGCGCTGGTCCTCTTTCTCTACTCTCTTTCTCTCCTAACTTTTTTTAAAATTTATTTCGGAGGGTATATTAAACGCCAACGCCGAACGAATTATCTCTGGAACACTATTCACAACCGTAAGTTACCACGCAACATTTTTTTTTTTTACATTTCTTGCTTGTTCGTTTTTTTATAAAAAACACTGACAGAAGTTATTCGTTGTTTGAGGACACAATAGCTTTATTTTTGTTTTTATTTTTGATTTGCCTTTTTGTCAAATCGTAAAAGAAAAAATATTTGAAAAAAATAACATTTCTTCCTTCGACAAAACGAGCTTTTTGTGCAGTCATCATTAAAATTAGAGATAATCGGTCAGTCTATGAACAAACTCCAAGGTATACCTTGCAAACTCCGTATTGCAGACAGTAGTCAATAGTAACGCGTTACTATAACTTTGTTACTTTTTTTTGGTAACATTTAACTGTAACGAGTTAATTTTTTTTTAAATTTAACTTGTAACTGTAATTTGTTACGCTTTTTTAAAGTGGAGATGAAAGTAACGACGTGACTTTTGTCATTACTTTTTAGTTTCTTGAGGAATAAGATATCATTGAACGGGTACAATTTACTCATTCCCTGCACTTTCCAAATTACTTGTTCCGACATTTCGAGGGTCAAGTTCGTCTTGCGCCAACTTGTGATTGCCTTGTTTCTCTCGAGTCACGACCCAAATATAACACCATGTAAATTTGATTAAAAAAAAAACTAGTTATCTTTACGCACGCGCTTATACTTCGCGATTGAACATTTACACCTTAACTACTTGAAGCTCTATTTATGTTGCCGTTTGTTTTTTTTTCTTCTTCTGCGTAATCGCATTTTAATCACATCAATCATGAAATGATACGCGCGCAGGTCACAGCGCATGTTCCGAATCTTGGTTAGCGCCACTACTCCGACGTGGTGTCAACAATCAAGGCACAAGTGTCTGTTATTTGCGCGAGGTTTCTTCCCATGGCTTCTTGCTAGAGACAAAGTAAAATATGTCTAGGACCCTATATAAAACCCAAAGCAACCGTCAACGAGCTTAGCCTGTCATGTGCTACCAGGGATCGGGATGTTGATGAGGGTAAAAAGGAACTTCCGTGGCCGGATTATTCAGAGAGCATTTTTTGCTGTGGTGAAAGGCGTTGCTAACAACTACACCGCAGTTTACAAGCTTTGCAACAAAGAGTATTTCACCAAGAAGTCTTTGAGCTTCTTCTGGCGGCCGTGCTGGACACCCTAAATTTACGTTTTCATGGATAGACAACGACCAACGGACCTTAGGGGACGAGTGTGAAAGAGAAAGCGCTGCTGGCAGCCGAGGATAAACATTCACGACAAAATCAACCGATGAAGATGACGACGATTATTTTTGTAGCGTGAGCTACACTGGCCGAGGTTGAGCCGTTTCGCGTGGCTCCCAAAGAGCCATGCTGCGCATGCGCGAGGAGCAGTGACGTCACACGACGCACAGCTGGCGCGCCGGAGCCACCGCCGTCGCGCGCTCCACCGCCGCGCGCTCCGCCGCCGCCGCGCGCGCCTCGCCGGTCTGCGCATTCCAGAGGAGTGACGTCAAAGTCGCGGCAGACGCACTGGCGCCGCCGCGTGCCCAGCTGTGCGCCTCCGTTGCGCAGTAGCCAAGTCTGACGCTGCACCGGAGCCGCTTGATAGCGCCTCTAATTTTGTGCGCATAAGCTCACGCTACGTATATCCTGGCATAGCCGAGCTAAGCCACCGCAATGTTTTTTTCAACTTCGACCGAATGTTGTGTGTACCAATTAAGCACAGCAATGGCAACAAAAAAGAGAGAAAAAAAAGAAGCTAAGGACCAACTTGGCAATTAAACATCTGCTCGTGCTACATACCACAGCCCTTCCGTCGATCGCGCCAGTCGAATGCTTGTTCAACAAGGGGGGATTGGTTCGCCACCAAACGAGGGAAACTTTCAGACAATAATTTCGAGAAGCAACTCCTGCTTAGATACAATATGAAGTAAAACGCTCAATTTTCTTGCACTTCATGTAATACACTTGGGGAGGGGCGCGCTTTCTTGTTTTTTCGCCGATCTTTTATTTGTTATGAAAAAATCATTGAAAGAACATGACTGGAAGGAAGCGCCGAAAGACGGGGACAAAAGAAGTAGGTAACGACGACACGTGGCGCACTCGCAACTGAAGGTTTATTGGAAAATACAAATACTTAAATACTATGACAAACCACTTCATTTCCTGCCACCCCACTCTCTCTCTCTAAAAGTAGAAACTCCTTATCTAACAATGCCATAGACGGCTCGCTGACGCACTTATCAACGCCCCTTGTTTTGATAATGAAGGCTTCGTGAACTTCCCTTGTGGTTTTATCGCTGTGTCGTCCCAGGATGGCTGTGTTAGTAAACAGTGGTGTGCACGGGCATCTAGCGCAATGTACGGCCAGATGTCCAGACGGCGCTGTTTGACAGCTGATGCACTCTCTCTCTACAATCAGCTGATGCTAATTTTTAGAGAGAGAGTGGGGTGGCAGGAAATGCAGTGGTTCGTCATAGTATTTAAGTCTTTGTATTTTCCAATAAACCTTCAGTTGCGAGTGCGCCACGTGTCGTCGTTACCTACTTCTTTTGTCCCCGTCTTTCGGCGCTTCCTTCCAGTCATGAACAACCAACTAGCCCAACTTAACATTCTGTTGTCATTGAAAGAACACCGTTACGTTTTGGAAGTAACTAACTGTAACGAGTTTCTTTGGCGCTACGGTAACTTTATCGGGAACTTGACTACTTTTTTTTGTAAAAGTAACAGTAATTGTAACTTACCCAAGACTCATTGGAGATATCCCCTCTGAAGCTGAATTTTTCGTGCGGCCTGGGGGGTGGGGACGTCCTAACCTCACCTTTAGAAAGTTTCAGATAGGCAGGCACACTGGCACTTGGTTTCCTTGAGTGCCTGTCGCGCTCTGGCTTTTAACTATACAACTTGCACACTGGCTCCGCGTTTGCCGAAGGGACTGGATCTCAAAGCTGCATGGGTGTGGCTGCCCGTGAGGTTGGCGCATTACTTTGCAAATTATTGCTGACCTTCGCAAGAATTATTGGGGGTATTTCATTATTCTTCACATTAAAGAGAAGCAGAGTTTGGCCAAGACTTACCAGGCGGAAGAAATTCGAGCATTGAAGCAAAACGGAGCACACTAAACTAGCTTTCATAGCTTCGTGTTACCGTCCCAACATTGCATAGACGTTGAAAAGCGGCGTAAAAATATATCCCCGCAGTATAGTTTTATAACTCTACGAAGACACATATCAATTCCATATTCACATCGTGATCATAGGAACATCAGACGCTTTTTACGTTGGCTCATTAAAAGCGTCTGTAGCGAAAGTGATGTACATCGAGCTCGTGCTTCCCGCCATAGTAAACCTACATCGAAGTTTTCGACATATTGTAATCATCAATTCACGATAAACGAGGGCAGCTGAACGCTCCTCCGAGAGGTTAGGGCCCGGTCACTTTAGCGAACACATTGATAAAAACGTCCTTTAAACGCTGACGCTAAGAACGCATTTTGACAGAGCTGTTGCATCATACGCAGATGCCGTGTCGACTCGGAACTTCTCGTGGCCACCTCGCGTCGCCATCGAGCGATAACGTACTCCTAATGGGCGGCGTTCGTTGCCAACGCCAATTAGAGTCCGGATGGCACAACAAACAAAGGCTCCACTTTGAGCCGTTACACGGAACAGGCACGGAAGCAATAAACGGGGCTCTATAACAGGCATTGTTTCGGTCTTTCGGGTCCTCGGCTTTCCTTGCGGGAAACCCCAACAGCCCCAAGCACGAAACGGAAAACGGCCATTAGACATGATAGCCTTCGTGATCGTATGCAATTGTTCTCGCAAGGCCCGCTGTCGACGCTGTTGATTATACCATTCCCGAAATAACGACAATTACGTGTAGAAAGATGCAGACGTCCATTCCGCACGCTGACAAGGCACTCGACACTGATACGGTCCGAAATTTATAACTACGTTCGCTAATACGCGATTCATCGCAGCATAGAGGACTCTATTCGGCGGTGACACGATAAGAACCTTGTTTTAGGAGGATATTGAGTCATCGGTTTAACGGTGGGATCTTTCTATAATACGTGCTTGCGCTTAATTGCATGTATATCTTGCATTGCTCGTGCTTTGCTCGTACAGCGGAAGTGCGAAATATAACCAACATCAAATGACTCTTGTTTTTCCCCGGTGATATAGACACGTGCGTAGAGTGGAAATTTGTACCGAGACATTAGGGCGCGGTGGCTTATGCCGTTAAATCATACATCAATTTTTGTTTGCCTTTTTATATATGACTGCACATTTCATAGAAAAGGACGGACAGACACGTGTCTCTCTGTCCTTTTTTTGTCTCCTCGCTCCAGGATTACCATGTCTATCCTTAACCAGCTCGCTTGCCTACTTGCTTTAACTGCACATTTCATACTGTAGAGACAGCTTTGGCTTCAGGAAGAGTAAATAGCTAATTGAGTATCTATAACACACCCTCAAACAACATTGGTAGTCGCCACACTTAAGGCAAGGTCTATATATATAAAGTTTTTTTATGAACGTCCAGGAACACGACTGCATATTTTTTGCAGGTTGGCAACCAGACCCCTAGGCACAAACACCCTACTAATATTTATAGTGGTTGGAAGGTGGACGGTGCCCGCGTCTGTCCTCACTCGTACACACAGGCTGTCCGGATGTGGAAGACGGTTGCGACATTCGCTGTGCTATCGGTGTACGACGTCTTACAAAATGGTACCTCAGCCGTTCCTTGGTGCGCCAGTACCACCCACTCTAGCCGCCATGTATCATGGGCCCAACAGCTGCGATGCCACCTCGTGGCATCGGTTTCAAGTCCGCATTGCACTTCACTGAGCCACTTCCAAGATACACTTCGATGCTGCCTTGGTTGCCTTAGGCAGCGGTTGGACTGTTTTTTCCTTCGACCACGGAAGACACGAGGGGGAGTAAAAAATTATCCGCGCCCTGCCTGTATCATTTATTTTAATCAGAACCTTTCCAAATCCAATGCTGCCATGAATTGATTTGCAAATGACTCGTTACATTATCCATCATCCACTGTCATTCGTTTGTCGGACAGAATCATTTCACGTGTACGCTCAATGTTGTCATCCGTTGTGGACGCGGACGGGCGTCCGGCTCCTTGTTAATGGCTGACACTTGTACGTTCTTTCTGTAACCTTTCAAACACACTTCTTTGCGACAAACCACTTCTTATTCGTGGTCGCTATAGTTTCTATAGAAATGGCTGCCATCTGGATGATCATCGTAAACAGCTGAACAAGATCCGGTCTGGGACCGCGTAAGTAATTCTCATTTTGTCAAATACGAGCGGTACGAGAGCCTTACGTCATACTTCCGCGTCAGGAAGGTGTAAGCAAGTGCCTTTATTGCGAAGCCGACCATCCAGGAACTATATGGAGCGCGATTCTCACACCGCGGTCCCACACTCACCGAACGTTGCAACAACTGCGCACAAGGTCTTCGATAAATATTGCCACCAGACAAACCCTCAGGCCACAAAAACAGTGGCCCCCAACTTTCGAAAATCACAAATGGGGCAGCCAGTGTTCTCTCACGTGAGAGAACACTGGCTGCCCCATTTGTTGTGCTTGAGGTACCTCAAGCACAACTGTTGTGTCCGGGGGTCAGCGACCACGTAGAAAAAGCGCGCATAACAGTGTGCGGCCAACCGAAAACTTTTAAGATAACCGGAGTGCGGATAATTTTTTTCAATCACCCTCGTATATTGATTGTATAGTGCTCTGGATACGGCCCCAATCGCACGTCATGGCTTTCGGTCATTTCTCCGGGGATTTCCCTTTGCCGGCTGTGCAAACCATGAATAAGTCGCGTCAGTAATCTCGAAACACTGGGGTACATTTGATCCTTTTTTCTGCAGTCACTAAAAGCTCAAGAAACGCCGGGTGTGGCAAATTATGTTCACGCTTCTTGCTTCGTGGTTGGTTCTTAGGCCTCCTTAGCGGCTAATGCCGTACTCTGATTGGCTGCGGAGCGACGATGCGATCCTCGGAACTCACCACACCCTTCGTTTCGTAAGCTCTTAGTGACTGTAGCACTTCTAGATGTTTCGAACGAAGGTGTAACGGAACTTCGCCTTGCATTTGCTTTCTTTTCTTTCCACGTGGGCTGTTCAATCTACCCAGTCGCCGAGTTTAGACCGACTAGACCGATTGTGCGTAAGTGCTGACAACCGCACGATTTCACTGACGCTCGCTGGAGCACGGTTGTCTGCTACCGAAACGGTTTCTACTGCACAGGAGGTGATCTGCAATTTAGATAGGCTGCTTTTTTCAAGTAGCAACATAACAGATGGGAGCAGAAACTGAGGGAGAGGAGAAAACGAGTGCGCGCGACGACGCCAGTACGCCGAGCTCTGACTGGAAGGATTAGTGGATTGTACAGTGGAGACAAAGGCAGCGAGCTTTGCCAGCAGCATTTGTCCACTGCACAACCCACTAATCCTTCCAGCTGCAGAGCTCGGCGTACTGGCGTCCTCGCGCGCACTCGTTTCCTCCTCTCCCTCAGTTTCTGCCGGCATACTTCGAATGCTTAATTATTAATGCGGCGAAGACTGAGCGCAAGCGTGTTGTTTTGCGAGGGGCCCGTATGCAACGGGCAGCAAGTGTAGTCTTGATGTCACTGTTACTTTAAAAGCTGACCTACAGTCTTCTGTCGGGAAGAAAACCGGTTTTTCTTCTCTTCATTCCCTCTCGCACTCTTGTCTCCTCCTCTCTCTACGGGAACGGGTCTCTGATGTCTTCCACACGACGCCGTGCAGGCGCACAATGACCGACGCTTTCTGCTTTCTTCAACACCATCATCGTTCCCGCAGAAAGGAAAGAAGGTTTCCCTCTTCTCGAATGCAAAGGAGGAAGTGAGGGAGAGTTTCCTCCTTTCCGACTGCTCGTTGGCCTTTTAAGATAAAATTAAATAGAGTACACAAAATACTTTTAAATGCCTCCTCTCTACCGATAAAAAAATAAAAAATAACGCTGATAGATCCGATGTTGTTGGCAATTGACCGCTCCCTCATACCCGAGTCCCACTAGAGAGACAAAGGAAAACAAACGACAGCGACAAGCCTTCAACCCATGCAGCATGCTCGCGATGGTACCTTTGACAGGCGATTAGTCGTTCGGTGCTCGTGCACGCGTGATTGCAAGCCTGCCAAAGATACACTCGCGTGCATGATGCTCGTGTTTCAGCATAGCCTCCTTTATTCTACAAAGCTTGTCAAATCGCGAAAGACTCTGGTTTGAGGCTTGTCGCTGTTGTTTGTTTCTGTTTGTCGCTCTATACTTCGTCTCACCCTAGCATGGACTAACCGCGAAAGCTGTGCTAGCGCGAGCGGCCAGCCTTGACTGCCTTGACTAGAGCACTAGCTGCACGAGCGCTCGTGCAGCCGCCGCGGCTTCATTCAAAGCGACTAGCTCGCGCTTTTAGCACGCGCGGCTAACAATAGTCCATACTAAGGTGAGACGAAGTATAGTGGGACTCGGGCATCGAGAGTGAAGCCAAAACAAGAACAAACGGGAATGTGGGAAAACCATTATCCTTGCTGCGCACGTTATAACATACCGCGTTACATGAATTGTGAGCGTGGGTATAGGCCTTTGCAAACAAATCGCCTTCTTGCGCGCTGCCATCTTTGTCTGCTGGTCTGTGGAACGCCTTCCGAGCATACGCTGTAGCTCTGCTGTGCGGTACATCGGACGCTGCGGATGCGACCACAGCTCAGTGACTCAGCATTTTTCGCCTGGATGATAAGCGACGCAAAAGTCCAAAGATCTATACTCCCGTTTCGCTTTAGGACCGACCTGCTGCCGACGCATGCATGCGATCCGACGGAGCCAAATCAAGCAGCGCCAAAAGCGTCTAGTCACGGCGCTCCTTGCATTTATGGGTATGCTACTATCGCCGACTAGACTAATCACGCAGAGCGAATGGAGCGCGATCCTGGGCTTAAAGCGAAACTAAGTAATATGGAAGCGTCGTGTTCATTGCCGTGCGGCTCAAGTGACGCGAGAAAATCTGAGAGAAAACCCAGGCTGACTCCTCGGCTGTCAATCAGGTTCTTTATCGACCAACACACTTGTCTATAAACAAGCCCGCGTTTGCCCCCACCGGGTGTGGGCATTGCGCGTGCGCAGAACACCAGACTCGCCCGAGGCGAAGCATCTGCGCATGCGCAGTGCCGACAGCAGTGCCACCGCATTGCCGTGACGTCAGAGAACTGAGTTGTTGGTCTATACGGCTTTTATGTATTTCCGCTGATAATAGTTCGTCGTTCTTTTGACGTGAGCGGACATCCGACTGTGTCGATGAAGAAGAGTATAGCTCGGGTGACCGACGACACGTATCGCGGGAGCTGAATGCTCCATGCCGTAAATCACACCTGGTTTGACGTCGCGTTGAGCGTCACTGTCCGCCTTGTCTGCGCAATCGTTGTCGGTGTCCGACGCGGCACCGTCGGCCTTGTCGTCCCCAGATTCGTTGTTCTTGTTCCGGGGCTCCCAGGTCATTTTATTCTCTTTCTTGAGCCGCCGACGAGCGTTCGCGAACCACGTGGACACCTGCGGAAGCAAAAAAGGGGAGCGTTCAACTCCCTGATTTGACTGCCACCCCCCCCCCCCCCCCCCCCCTTGCCCGCCCGCACTGAATCGAACTCATGAACATAGTTGCAAATTTCCGTCGTGAAAATTTGGAAACGTCTTCATTTGGGTCAGCGACATGGTGAATTTACGGTGTCAATGATTCGGTTCTTGTGGACCAATCTCTCTCCTTAGGTGTGTAAATGTAGTTTGCAATGCCTCCTTTATTTATTTTTTTGCGAAATGTGTTTTCATTTTTGGTTTTAACAGTTAAAACTACTTTTTTCTTTCTTAAAGCGAAAGAGAATTTAGTGCTACCAGTTGTTTCGCACTTTCGGGTACCACTGCATTGCAGGTATGCGACATGTGGGCATGCCGCCGAAAGACTCAGAATTTTTTTATGTTTTATTTTTAAGAATCACAAACTCGCGCGCGGGCACGCACACACGCACTCACACATTATAAGTTATCGCCGCGAAATTATGACAAAGTGCGACTTTTCATGCTCTGTTCCCTTTTATTTTGCGCACACAGCTGTATGCTGCGCGTTACATATACGTATAGCGCAAACGCGACATCAGCTGTTTTTCAGATTTTACTTGAAAGATATATTTTACTGCATAGGCAGCGTATTCTATAAGCACATTTCAGTACACAAGTATACCGCCGAGATACTGAGGGAGAGGAGAAGGAGACGAGAGAGGATGTCAGAACTCCGAGCTTCTGATGAGAATGAATAGTGGGTACACCGAAAGCTAGCAGCCTTTGTCTCCACTGCAGTCGTCGAACACCTTAGAACGGGGAAGCCGGCGTCCGGCGTTTGGCTCTCGCATTCGAACGCGTTTGACGAGTACAGTAAAGATAAAAGGCAAAGGCAGTCTTTGTCTGTTCTGCACTCGTCGAACGGTTTCGAACGGGAAACGCCGGCATTCGGCGTCTGGCTCTCGCATTCGAACGCGTTTGATGAGTATACAGTAAAGATAAAAGGCAAAGGCACTCTTTGTCTGTTCTGCACTCGTCGAACGGTTTCGAGCGGGAAACGCCGGCATTCGGCGTCTGGCTCTCGCATTCGAACGCGTTTGACGAGTATACAGTAAAGATAAAAGGCAAAGGCAGTCTTTGTCTATTCTGCACAAGTCGAACGGTTTCGAACGGGAAACGCCGGCATTCGGCGTCTGGCTCTCGCATTCGAACGCGTTCGGCGAGTGCAGTGAAGATAAAGGCTGTTATCACTCTAAAATCTAAAAAAAAAAGAAAACTGTTCTTGGAACGTCCTTTGATGTCCCAAGGACTCTTTCAGCTTGTGAAGAATGGTTTTGCCTCAAGCACAATTGCCCCCTGGCGAACTAGAACGGCAACTGGGCGATGAAGGACTTTCGCATAAAAAAAAAAGAGCTTAAAAGAACCCCTTATAGGTTTTTCAAGAAGAACCCTTTTAGGGGGGGCTTAAAATAACTTTTTAGGGCGGAAAATATGGACAAGCCGAAGAACCCCTGGGCTCTTCGGCTTGTCTATGTTTTGCACCCTAAAAAGGTTCTTCGGCTTGTCCACATTTTGCACCCTAAAAAGTTATTTTAAGCACGTGCTGAAAGGGGTACTCTGTGAAAACAAAACCTATAAGGGGTTCTTTTCAGCTCCTATTTTGCGAAAGAGTTCTTCATCGTCCAGTTGCCGTTCTAGCGCGCCAGAAGGCGATAGTGCTTGAGGCGAAACCGTTCTTCACGAGCTGAAAGAGTTCTTGGGACGTCAACGACGTTTCAAGAACAGATTTTTTTTAGAGTGTAGCTATGCGTCTATTTACTAATCATTCGAACCAGAGCATGGCATCCTGACGTTCCCGCGCGCTATCTTCTCCTTCTCTCCCTCAGTTTGTCGGCGCATAAAATAACAACTTCCGTTAGTGAGAAAAAAACTGATAAGTTGGGGGTCAGGTGTTCGCGTTAACTGTGTCGCGCTCTGCATTACAGGGTGTTCGGGAATTTTTTATTATTTTTTTAATGTCTTGTTCACTACAAAAATAAACTACGCACCGCCGAACGTTTGCCCTCCACCCAAATGAAGCGCTAGCGGTCCGGACCAGGTACCAAAGTCTCAGAATTGCCGTTTTTTTTGGTTCAAAAGTTATAAAACGATTTTCAGGAGTTTGCAATGAGAAAATAGGGTCCGTTCCTGGTAGGGGCACCCTTCAATTTTTGAACGCATTCGTGCGCTTCGTCGGCTACCATTTTTCCCATTAAACATTTCCGAAAATCGCTTATGATTTTTTAACCAGATAACGACATGCTCCGAACTTTGTCATAGTTTCTTTTTGCAATAGGAAATTTAAAAAAAAAAAGGAAGAATATTTTTTTTTCCGGGACAC
Organism: Ixodes persulcatus; assembly: GCA_013358835.2. Classification (NCBI taxonomy): domain Eukaryota; kingdom Metazoa; phylum Arthropoda; class Arachnida; order Ixodida; family Ixodidae; genus Ixodes; species Ixodes persulcatus. The sequence continues at coordinate 991,395 of JABSTQ010010120.1, forward strand.
CCTGTACTCGCATCCACTTCATTATTTACCTTCTAATACATAGCTAGTGCGAGGTAGTTGGAATTGTTACACCATTCATTTCTAAATGGACACTGTTAATTGCAGGTAATATTACTTGAATACGTTAAAACGGTAACTCGTAAAAATTATATTTCTTCGAAATTTACGATGAAGGCAGATGTGTTTGGTTTCGTGAAACATCGAAAAGTGACTTGCCTGAGTGAGCGTCATCTTGGTGATGATGGCCAACATGATCTTCTCGCCTTTGGTCGGGTACGGGTTCTTGCGGTGTTCGTAGAGCCAGGCCTTGAGCGTGTTCGTCGTTTCTCTCGTGGCGTTTTTCCGCCTGGCCGCGCTGTCCATCGCTCCGTACCTGAGAAGTGTGCAGCCATGTTAGTTTTCAGCAATGGTCTCGGTGTTTTTTGTTTTGCTTTTTTATTGGAAAAGTGAACTTGGTTCACTTTTCCAATAAATCCAGTAATGTCGTTAAATAAAAGTTGAGAAATGAACACTGAAGTGATTACGTTTTAATTCAACGAAGTCTGACGCTGTTCGCCTTCAAAGTGTGTGTGTTGTGCGTGTTGCGTGCGTGCGCTGTGCGTGTGCGTGCGCGTGTGTTTGTATGTGGGCGCGCGAGTGTTGTGCGTGTGTACGCGCGTGTGCATCCCCAACTTTCTTGGACATCAACGCCACGGCGCTTGCATTAAGATGGCAATTTCAACTGAACAACAAGAAACGTCGCAATGTTCCCCTAGAATATTTTAGATGACAGTCATAAAGTATCAATAAGCAGTAAATAAACTTTTGGTTCAATTATTTTTGTTATCCGGTAGCAAAAAAGTGAGAGGATATTCGTGTCTTCGGCTTTACCACATGTGCAGTCGAGTTCTTCATTAAACCTAGAAGTTCGAGCCTGTGCATTCGTGCATCCATTAATATTCGCGCTCCATCGAAATGTCAGCTTGATCGTAATTGTGTTACCAAAATGTCTGTCTTTAGTCATCGACAGCTTACGAAATCCAGGGTTATTATGTTCCCATTTATTTCTAGGTGATTAGTTTCTTTGGCATTTTCATCGAATCACGAAGCAAACTCCTTTGCTACCAAGCCAATGATTTCTTGGGCTCGCGCGTCCTCCCTTTCTTAAGCTGCCCGAGTCCTGTCTCGGAGCTCAATGGTGGAGTAACGAACGTTTGAACACACACGTCTCGTCAGGCAACGCCACCGCGGTGGCGCTGCTGTCGGTACTGCGCATGCGCAGACGCTTCACTCCTCCCGAACTTGGATTGTGCGCACGCGCAGTGCCCACACCTGGTGTGGGCAAAGCGGGCTCGTTTGGAAGCACTCTGTTGGTGTATAAGGCCTTCGCAAAATCGCCTTCTGCGCGCTGCCATCTTTGTCTGCTGGGCTGTCGAACGCCTTCTGAGCATGCATGCGCTGTTGCTCTGCTTTGCGGTAGACGAGACGCCGTGCATGCGTCCACAGCTCAGTGACTCGGCATATTTCGCCCTGGTGATACGCGATGGAAAGGTCTCTAGCATACGCTTATTCTCGCTCTACTCTGGCCATATGCTCAGTTTCACAGCAAGTCCGACCGCAGTCAACACTACTATCCTCGGGAGCCAATCAGACAGCGTCAAAAGTGCATCGTCACGGCGCTTGTCGTCTTCGTACGTTTGCTATCACCGTCGAAAGCCTGTTACACACGGTGCGTTTTTTGCTGGCGATTTCGCACTACGACGTTGAGCACCACTGCTTCCATGGACCACGATTTTTTTAGGGGCGAAGCTCCTTAGGGGCTAGCCATGTCCGCATGTCCGTCCGCCGTCCGGCGTCGGGTGCTCGTGCTCCTTCTCGTGAGCTCACGTGCTCACGTGCTCGTGTAGGGCAAAAAAAAAAATGGAAAAAAAGATGAAACAAAATTATGAAAAAAGAAAAAGAAGAAAAAAAAAAGAGTAGGGGGTTCTGAGATGCGATCCCATCTGTCTTCTTAAAAAAAGAAAAGGAAGAAAACCACACATTCTCCTACTGACATGAATGAAAAGGCTCGGCATGCTGCGACTCGGCGTCTACGCAGACAAGCACCACCAGAGCTTCGCCCTAAGTAACATCATTCACCACGTGGAGATACGGTCAATTTTCTGACGCACGAGCGGCGTCGCAACTGCGAAATCGCAAGTAAAATCGCACCGTGTGAATCAGGCTTAATGTTTCTAAACCAATCACACCACCCCCCGCCCCCCCCCCCCCCCAAAAAAAAAAAAAAAGGAAAAAGAAGAGAGCTCAGGAATGAAGAATTAAATGACGTACAACTAGGCTAGGTGGCGCAAGCTACCGCCCGATATAAAGGGTACAGCCGTTAGTATCCATCCATCTATCCGTGACACATTTGCTGTGCGCAATCGGTTTAGTCGCTGGCGACAAACGCACAAAGACGACGAGCGCCGGGACAATATGCAGTTTTTAGCGTTGTTTTTAATTGACGCCAGCAAATCGTAGCGTCGGCTGCGCTCGGACACTTGGTGCGAAACGGAGTATAGAAGCACCCGTATGTTTCCGGTGCTTTGCATTGCCAAATTCCGACATTTATGGCCAAATTGTGTTAGTCCGTGTACGACGTGAAAGCGTACCGGTCTCCATATGGACTGTACGCTGCTAACGCAGGGTCGTAAGGGTAGCAGGCGGCAGCGGCTTGTGGAATTGTTCCCCAGGTGGCTCTGTTGTCCTAGAAGAGAGAAAGAAAAAAAAAGAGAGAGAGAGAGGCGTGAGTGAAACGTTTAATTGGAAAGAGATGGAATTTTTTTTTGTTTTTTTAGAGATGATCGAGGTTGTTAAGAGTTATTGCCCCGAAAACAGTGTCTGCTTACAGTATTGGTAAGTACAAAAACAAAATACCTATCATGACGTTCGCAAAGCAAGCGGAATCATTGCAGCCGCTGAAGTGTGCAGCTTACATGCGCTAAAACCAATAGGCAAAAAAAAAAAAGATAATTGATATATAAATATTGGTGTATTCATTGTTTCTTATCCTTAACGCGTCCTAGACAGCCATTCCGATAAGGGACCTCCCAAGAAAGGTTTCAGGTTGAGCGGATAGTCCTCTTTAAAAACTAAACACAGCGCGAAAAAGACGAAGAACCAGAGAAGACGGACGGAGCGCTGATTTTCAACTGATCTTATTAGTAAATCACGCACATCAATATGAGAAAAAGGACAAAATTCCTTTCACTAAGTCATTGACTATGCAACCTGTCCAAAGCGTCTACAAACTCAAGTTCCTTGTCATACAGAGCTATAGATGCCACACCAACACACCTATCATTCTAGCACCGCGATATGAAATGTGCCTCTGCAATCTCCCTCGTGGCATGCTGGCTATATCTCCCCAGAAGGGTCGTATTTTCTAGCTTAGACACACACCCCCATCTGCTCCAGTGGATAGCAAGATTGCCCGAGGGCGATGATTATAACTGACAGCCCGTGTTCCCATCAGCCTGTCATTTACGCACCTTCCGGTTTGGCCGATATACACTCCTTCAAGAGGAAGTGGCATCGGCCAAACCGGAAGGTGCATGTATAACAGGCTAGAGCACGCGCTGTCAGTTAGATCATCGTGATCGGGCAATCTCCTTTTTCGAGTAACGAGCGCCGTCTGGGGAGTTGTCTGCGAAATATAATAGAAGAGCAGCCCAACATGCCTCCGCCCGTCAAAACACATTGGCATCGTGTTGTTGTATCGGTTTTCAGTGCTTTTTATACCACATACTACCGATACTAAAAAACAAAGCGTCAAAATAGACTAAATACGCATGAAGATAGATGCTGAGAGTGTTGCTGTCGCCATTTTCGCAGGGCACCGCGCCCCGCGGTGTCCTGCGAAAATGGCGACAGCGGGAGTGTACGCATGCGCAGAAGCTTACTGGAAAAAGGTCCATTGACTTGCAAAGTTCTTGATAGAAACGTTTTCCCCTTTTCCTTCTAAAGACGTCCCCAGCCAAGCTAAACAGACGTTCCACCGACGCACTGGATGGAACGGCAGCGTTGAATTTGAGAAACAGGCTGTGCAGGTTAGCGAGTGTCAGCATCTTAGGTGTCCATAACGAAACATGTGAGGTTTGCCTCGGGTAAAGGGTCTTTTATCACAAACTTTCCTCCTTTTTTTTTTCTTCGGCAAGATGAGATTGTTATGACTGGCCCCTCTTTATTCCGACGACGTTCTGAGAGTACGTTGAGCGAGTGCACCTGACCGTCAAGGGATCAAGTCTCGCGCCACGACGATGAGATCATCCGGACGACTGCGCGTCCCGCTGTAGTGCTAGTGCTACGCTACTGAAAAAAAAAAATTGTTTTGGTTTAACAGAAGATGAACCAAAGTATACTTCGCCGCTGATGCCGGGTCCAACAAAAGGATCTCCCAGGGGTAACTCGCAATCCTCGCCGGCGACTACAATATTCTGACGCACCTGACACGCCTGACAAGTAAATCGTTTTTAAAAACGAGGAGGTCTCCCAGGCATGGAAGGTCGGAAGGACGCGAAGGATTACGTGAACAAGCATCGTCGCTCGTACAGTTGCAGCTGGAAGAAAGCACGTGCTCCCATGAACGGATTATTCATGCCAGGGTTTGTGCGCGGGGGAGTCCGGCTTCGCAAAGGCGTATGCGCTGACGACGAGGCGGCCATGGGAACAGGCGCCCAGCTGCGAGGTCATTCCAGTGGCATCTCCCGTGGAACCTACCGCTTGAGTCAGAACTCACTAACGACAGACAATGCGAAAACTACAACAACCCTCGGAGTGTCCCCGTCTTTCACAGTTGCAGCTGGAAACGCGGCGCCTGCGTGCATTACCGGATTAGGTCAATACCCGACCAAGGCTTGTTAAGCATCTCTTCCTGCGTTCGTGCGCGCCGGTGTTATGTTTTGGCTCTCGTCGCCACCTTAGCCCAAGGACGCCTTCCCGAACAAGGGGGCCCCTTGTTCAAGAAAGCCACTTCATCTGCCGGCGTCTTATTCATTTCTGCGCTTAAACTTTCGTGGTGAGCGAAATTAGCACTAGATTTCGAAAGTAGTTAGTAATTTGAGTAGAAGTTACCTGAAAAAAGTAGTTAAATTAAACTACTAATTACCCAAATCAAGTTGTAATGGAAAGTTACCAAGTTACTCGAAAAAGTAGTTAAACTACAGTAGTTTGAGTAGAGTAGTTGAACTACGTCCAAGTCTGGCTATATCTCCCCAGAAGGGTCGTATTTTCTAGATTAGACACACACCCCCATCTGCTCCAGTGGATAGCAAGATTGCCCGAGGGCGATGATTATAACTGACAGCCCGTGTTCCCATCAGCCTGTCATTTACGCACCTTCCGGTCTGGCCGATATACACTCCTTCAAAAGGAAGTGGCATCGGCCAAACCGGAAGGTGCATGTATAACAGGCTAATACCCTTGTTACACGGGCACCCTTAACTGCAGTTACGGCAAACTATGGTTACGGGCGCTAACTGCAGTTACCGGTAATCGCGGTGCACGGGTGTTACACGGAAGTCCTCTTCTCAGTCAGCCTATGTGTATATATTAAGAGGAAACAAAATACTCAGGACCTACGCGAACCGGTGGTTGCGGAAGGCAGGGAGCCGGCACCAGTGCGCCAAGCAGCCTAGATAGCGCGGAACCGCTGTAATTACAAGTCTCGCCACAAACCTAACATCGGCTCTGCCATTGCGGCGTAGATGGCCGCGTTTCTTGTATTCGAGCGCAACGCTTGCAAATTGTCTTCCCAAATCCTGATGAGGGCCTCGGTGATCGCAACCGGCCAGTTAACGCGCTTTTTGTCCGGTTGCGCTGATTTCGAGCACTGCGACTTCGCTGCTGCTTCGGACGCTGCCATCTTGTCAGTTCTGAGCCCTAACTGAGGTTGCCAAGCTCAGTTTACGCTAACTATGGCTAGCGGCCAACCACAGTTAGGTTTGCCGTGTAACAGCGGGTAACTGCGGTTAAGCTAACCGCGGTTACGCTTAACTGCAGTTAAAACGGTCCGTGTAACTAGGGTATAAGGAGCACGCGCTGCCAGTTAGATCATCGTGATCGGGCAATCTCGCTATTCACTGCAGCAGATGGGAGTGTGTGTCTAAGCTACAAGATACGACCTTTCTGGGGAGTATGGCCAGCGACTCACGAGGGAGGTGCAGATGCATACTTCATATCGCGGTGCCAAATTGATAGGTGCGTTAATGTGGCATCGATAGCGCTGTATGACCAGGAAGTTGAGTTCCTAGGTGCTTTTCACAGCTCGCATAGTCAAAACCTTAGCGAAAGCAATTTTGTAATTTTTTTTTTTTTCACTTTGACGTGTGATTTGCTAATAAAATCAGTTGAAAGTCAGCGCTCTGTCCTTCGTCTTGTTCGCGCTGTTTTTAGTTTTCAAAAATGCATACACAACTCGCGCAAGTTTCTACCATTCTCCGGATAATCTCGTGCTACCAAAAAAGAACGATAAACGTACGAGTTGTGCGACAGGCTTTTTAATTATTTTATACTGCCAATAGTGCCACAATATGGGGTGGCGTTTCATTTCTTGCAACAGCTGTGCCTGTCCCTCTAACGAGGAGCAAATGGTGGAACAAATATGTTTTGGAATGCAAAATAACATTTAATGATAACATTCCCAAGCGCTGTGCGTGTTCCAGTTTTTTTTTTTTTTTTTTTCGGCTGTTGTAAACTACCTTACATGTCACTGTTATATCTGGGAAAAATACAAATTCTGGAAGCGTTAGGGCAATTCAAATTATATTCTCAAAATATTTTCATTTCTCCCCACTCTCTGAACCCCTTTCAGGTTTTAAGTCCCGCGTCACTTTATCGAATCTTGTTTTTAATTTGAATTATTATAAAGCAACAAAAAAGTGATGAAGATGTTGTCTCCGTGAATGTGGTACTGGTTACGAGCGAACCCCCCCCCCCCCCCCCCAAAAAAAAAAAAAAAAAAAAAAAGGAGGGTGTCGCGTTTTACAACGCCACCTTCCCAATTACCGTGGAAGAGAGGGAAGTGCTCAGCGTGGGTTTTGACTTCCCTCGGCGACGGCGTTGGACGTCTTTCTGAAGGGCAATCGTAGGGGGCGTGGAAACCCGCACCGGTCTCGAAAAGCGAGCCTGTCCGTTGCAGAGCGCGAGGAAGTTCCAAAGGCAAGATTTACGACTCGACGGCACACTCTGCCGCTGCTAATTACACTGGCCATTTCGTCGCGTTTCTCTTTTTCAAGCCGGTTGCGTATGCACCACGCGTACAGCGCTGCACCGCCAACAAGAGGAAGATGCCCGAGAATCACTGCTAATGGCCGTAAGGACCTCACTTGCGTGTCCGCAATGCGTGTCTCGCGTTTTTCTTCTTCTTTGCTTTCTTGCGTCACCGAAAACGATGTCTTATTCGAAAAGCTGTGGGCCACCGACCCTCGAAGCAGTCGTTCAGTCCGTTTAGGGCGCCAGGGTGCGGCGTTTTGTTTTCCCATCACGTCTGGATTTTTTTTTTTTTGTAGAATCTGATATAGGTGTCCTGGTGCGCGGCGCGAATCTCTTTAGGTGTTTGTGTGTATTTCTCTGCATGTCTCGAAACCATTTTAATGATGAGTAATTTTCTTCTTTCGTCGGCTGGAGACGACGATGTAATTAGAGAAGATTAATATAATGTCTCTGTTACTTGAAGTGGTCGTACACATTTTGAGATGACTTATGCTTCGTGCTTCCAAGAGTGTTGGCGTTTTGTGCGCCCTCTCCTCGTTCCAAAACCACCACCACCATCTTCACTCGTAGAAACGTGGGCATAAGGCATGCTACTCCGCTAAAATCTGAATTTGGGAAACAAAATCAAGAAGAAAAAAATTCTTGATAATATAAACAACGTGCTCGTTAGCCATAATGGTGTGTATTCATTGCTTTCAAAGTTTTGGTGATAGTGACGGTTTGCTATAAATTAAGCCCAGCATGTATAATTCGTTGTGGACTCCGACCCCTTAAAATCATATCTGGCCCTAAAATTAACTTAGCCTCTCAAACGGCGCAGTCAGAAGGTCACCGGCTCTGAACGCCCAAATAATTTCACTAATATATATAGGGAAACGCAAGGTGCGCAGACACAACAACCTTGGGATGGTAAAAAAAAATAAAAAAAATAATGGCGAAACAAGTCATACAAGAAAAAAGAGTAAAGTGCCGAAAAAAAGTTGTATTAGTTTACAAGAACAATCAAGGCTAGACACAAGAACGCTAGATATGCGGAGAGTACAATTAAAAATGACGGAATAAAAGTCATAGTTAAACGTAAGTACCTACAAAAATAAATTGTTAATATAAAAAATGATGAATTAAAAATAAAAAAATAAAAAATAAGAAAAGGGCGTGACGTCCGTCAACGTCTCGACAGTGGCACTGCCTTTATTCTATTTTCCCTTTAACAATATATTTTTGTAAGTTCTTGTGTTTAACTTCGACTTTTATTCCGTTATTTTTAAGTGTACTCTACGCGTATCTGGCGTTCTTGTGTCTAGCCTTGATTGTTCTTGTAAAATAACACAACTTTTTTTTAGTTTCTTTAGTCTTTTTTCTTGTGTGACTTTTTTGCCATCAAATTAGATTTTTTTTTTTATCATCCCACGGCTGCTGTGTTTGCACACCTCACATTTGCCATCAACGGAAGCCTTTGTAAACCTTCACTGCTTTTATATATATATATATATATAAATATAGTTGTATATTGCTTGTTTTAGCATTCCTATTCATCTGTGGAATCGTAAACTACACTAAAAAAAAACAACAGCCTTAATCACTCTGCGACCGTGCCCCTGCGTACACGCAAAGATCGCAGCCAATACCGATCGCAACTACGAGAGAATCGATGCCAAAAGCGGTCACGATTTGCATCAAATGCGTCGATGGTGCACAATTACGTAAATATATCTATTAAAAACAAAGTTCCGTTTAGATTCATGGCTCACTCTTTGCGCAAACGGCACAGTGTTATCATCCCTGTTGTCTGGGACGTTGTCCAGAGCTGAACTTCAAGACTGTCTCAGTAAGGTCAGCGGAATTACTGTATTGTTTATTTGGCATATCATTTAGAAATATATACCCTTCGCAAATGTCCCGCTATATCCACTCTGTTCAGAGCCAAACTGGACATTCTGATGACAAAATAACAAATTTATTTTCGGCACTAAGAACACGGAATGTTTATCTTTATTTCATTTAAAGTGCCCCAAAACAACCGCAATAATCTGTAGGTTGGTGCACTTCCCCAAGAACACCGCAAGAAACAAATATATACGGGATCACACTGATGACAAGCTAATACACATATAGTACAAAACACAAAAATAGAAATTCACGAGTAAAGGTCGAATTTGTCAACAGGCTGCGGAACTCAGAACGAATACAGCGGAACGAAAACAAAGAGCCACTAGCGCTTGGTGCCATGCCACGTCGTTCCCTTATTTTTTCATGAGTCCCGAGGAGATGCTCATCATACCATACTTGATTCTCTTTGCGGCGTGCCGTTGATCATTCGGTGTTTGTTGTTTTGGTGTTTGTCTCTCAGATGATGTGTGTTTCTGTAATAAACGTGATCATTCAGGTAAATTCCCTTCGCATGAAAATAGTCGTAAAACAACTTCCTCGCACCCACGACTTCGTGTTTCTGTGAAGGAATTTCATCATATCTAGCTATATGTATAATTTCTACCACTTTATGGGTTTTTTTTCGTTCACGCAGGATTAGCTAAAGTTCGAACTGATACGTTTTGGAATCATCATGATTAAATTTAAAATATATTTACAATAATTAGGTACAAATTTACGCGTTAATAACGTCGTTTTAGGTCTTTGAATAGCGTTGCGAATATTAACAGTTCTCCCGGAAACTATTTAGTCGTGAAAATTATCAATCTCGAACTAGAAACAAGTAAAAACCCCGTGTTCAGTTATCATTATCACTACCACAAAGGTGGTCACGTGACAATATCGCGTTTCTAATTGGCTGCTGCGGCTTAAAATCGTCTCCGATCTGTAGGAGTTGCTCGCCCGTTTCGATTCGGATCCGATCCCAGCAATACGTGTTACGGGGCGAAGACCAATTTTCCCGGCGACCCCGAAATTGCTGGAAAAATTACCCCCGTCTGGAGGGGGCCCGAGAAAACAAAGATAAAATTAATTTGCATCGTAGGATGTCACGAAAAAAAAAGCAGAGATCGCAGCGCATCAAGACATAGTACAAAAAAAAAAAAAAGGAACACGACAAGGGTCATTTGAAGGTCAAGCCTCGTGCTTCCCGAGAGAGCGAGAAGTATTTGGAAGATGGGGGACGAAGGGAAGATAAAGGGGGATTTCCACCCCCTTCCCGAGAATGTTGACTAGAAACATCGTGAATGCCCCCCCCCCCCCCCCCCCCGGGCCCAAGCCGACTTTTACGATGTTTCTAGTCAACAAGTCCCGAGAAGGGGGTGGAAATCCCCCCTTTATTCTCCCTTCGTCCCCGCATCTTCAAACTAATTTTGACGAGCCTAATTGCTTAAGCCAGATCGTCAGCCTACTTTCTTGTCGTGCAAGGTCAAGCTTCCTGACAGCAGTATAGAGAGAGCGCCGGATGTTCACAATGAGGGGAAGCACAAATATTGGGGGGGGGGGGGGGGGCACTCTGGCTTCGTTTAACCATTGTGAACAATTATTTTTCTATCCCAACAAGAAGAGGCGAAATATTTTCGTCCTGAGTTCTGTTAAAGCTCCAGACCTTCACAGCGTGTCCTTCGGCTTTGGATGGCGACAGATTGTCTTGTCGTCGCGAACACGGGAGGCGTGGGAAGCAAGTGCCTTGCAGCGTCGTGTCCGAGCTTGTTTCGCCCCTCGGGATGCCTCTCGGTGGCTCTGACTCATTCAGGCAGATTATGTTTAACGACTGGACGGTCGGGGCGCTGGCCGGGGAAGGAAAACAAAGACCTCCGACATCTGAAAAGACTTCACCCCTCGCTACCCATCCACACGTCGTGCCTACGTGTGCGTAGGTTTGTGTACCCAGTTTTTCCGAATTTTTTTTTTTTATTTATTTCGAACAGTTTTACTTTGCCTTAACATAAAAATAGACAGAACAAAAAACACACAGAAAGACGTTTTCGGTTTCCTGTCGTTCTCAGCCACGTGGGTTCCGTATCTGGTAGGCGGGACGAAAATATAATAAAACATTTCAACCTAGAATATGCGAGAAATATAGGTGATGCAAAACAGGAATATGTGACAATCACGCATTTTTTGTAAACACCTTCCAGCGGTGTGGCGAAATAAAAACGATGTTTCACCGCATACCAGAAGTGAGGACATTCAAGATGGCTGCGCCCTTGTGGAAAAGGCCACAACGAAGAGGTTATATCCCCTTAAAAGCATATGCGCACACGTTCGGTAAGGGTCCGCGATTTACATTGCACGCAGTGGAGTCATGGCGGATATACCTAGACTAAGACATGTACAGTGCACCCAAAACGTAACGCCGCCACTGGGTTCCGAAACATTGAGCTCGTGTCGGCTGCTTACTGTTAAATTTGTCACCAAAACGTTCGGGATTCCTTCTCAGGATGGGATAGAAATCGGGAACCCAAACATTCTTCAGATACTCTAGTTCAATCGGCCGCTGCAGGGACTGTCAGAAACGGCAAATGCCGTGGCAGCGTTAAGTTTGAGGCGCACTGTACGTAACGCGTTTCGAGGTCACAACAACAATATTTAAAAGAAGAAGGTTGTTTTTGAAAAAAAACTTTATAAAATCCCACGGTCAGTGGTCTTGACGAAATGCTACTTCAGTTTCGTTTGAAATCTCGAACTAACAAAAGAGGTTTGCCTATTAGCTTGTCAAAGTTTCTTCAGGACAACTGTTTATAATACCTGAATTTTATTTATTTTGTTTCTGAAGTTTAAAAATTCGGAACACAGTAAAATAAACTCAGAATTTCAGAAGATTGGGAATCCATCAAAAATAAACTCCAATAAACCCCGATTTTTTAGCGGACAATAAGCTCCGAAAAACACCCTCTAAATTTCACAAGAAATAAACTCCGAAAATACGGAATCCTAGTTATAACTTATAAGTTATAAATAAAAACCAGTAATGGGAATCCCCTCTTCCTTTCAGTGTCCCTACCTGCCTATAAACGTCACAGCTGAGCTAGATACTTTTGTGCGTGTAGTCGCCATTTTTTCTTTGTTTCTCGTTCCTGGGCCACGATGTAGAAAGTCCACCAGCTCGCATGTATTTTTCCTGGTATTTGTATCAATCGTATTTCCTCAACAAAGAAAAAAAAAAAAAAAAAAACTCCGGAGGTATCTAGAATAAAAATGTATAAGAAGCAGTGTTCCAGCGAAAACCTGGGTCTGGAAAAAGTTGTAATTGGTGACCTTCCGGCGGTAAGATGGTTTGAAGTTGATAGAAACAGCTATCTATAGAACTCGTTGGGACAACCGGGTGCCAGCAAGTGAAGATGTTCGTGGCGCGGCTTTCTTGAGTTTTAATTTAGAGGGAGTTTTCAGTCGGAGGGTCATCATTCTGTTTTAGGTGACAGCACATTTGACGTTATGGGGGTGAGTAGCTGAAGCGGTGAAGCTTGAAGGAGGGTAAAAAACAACGAGAAAGGAAGGAGGTGCGGTTTCCGCCTCAGTACTTTACAGAATTACTGACCTGCCTTCGGACTAACGTTTTTCAATCTTACGAAATTATTCTGAGCTCTATCCCGTACTTGAACAACAGGAATCAGGCAGGCAGAAAGTAAATGATTTCAGGAATGGCGTCATCAAAAGGAGGAGTGATTTGCTTTATTCTTGTTGCGGGAGGAACGGCGAGAATGAAAACGAGTGTTGACGAAGGCGGTGTTTATCGCGAGGACTGGCTCGACGACTGTTCCGCGGAGAAGAGGAAGCGAAATATATGTATATAATACTGATCATGCGGCGATCAGCTGGTTCTTATCCGCTCAGCGACGGAGCACCTCTAGGGCCTTTCTTTGACCCAAAATAAAGTCGTTTCTCTCTCACTGGAATGCTGGAAGCAAAGGTTTCGAGATGCCTTTGTTCTCTCACGCTTCATTCAGTCTGCTCGCGGTCACATATTCAGGAACCCCACAGCGGATCTGAGGGGCCCGTTGGGATCACCCTCGGACATTCGCTCACCGATGACACCACTGTTCGAGGCAGAGAACTGCACGGAATAACGCGCTGAATGACACGGGGGAACCTCGTCCTGTTGTTCAGCGGTTGCTCTCGCTCGCCGTATGTTTGTATCTGGCTTGGCTGCGCGCGCATGTAGACTCACTCGCCGCGCTCGCTTCGCGCAGAGGATATGGCGCGTGAATATAGGCTGCGCCTTGTTGTAAGGCGGGCGCGCTCGTGTTTTGTATTATGCTACGAGGCTTGCGCTAGGGGGAGAGGAGGGAGGTGTAACCCGATTTCATGACGGGCTTTAATGTTTTATGTATGCTCTCGCGAATGAGCACCAGGACGCGTCTACTTTGGTTCTCGATCCGCTGGAATGCAGCGTACCTTATTTGGGACTGCCAATGCGTGCCCCAGGCTGCGTTTCTTTTTTTTTTCTTTTTATGGCGGCGGTGTTCGGGAACGTAGTACGGGCCTTAGTAGACGGCGTAGCGGCGGCATAAGTTATGTTCGGTGCTGCGCACGACACGGTTAATCTATAAGGAGTCCACAAGTCCGTGTCTCCAAACGCAACGCGAGTCCCTGATGACTGCTCGCGTGGCGTGCTGCTGCGACGCGCCTAATTGGTTCACCCCAGGCTGGCCTCAATCTGCGGCTGGAATTGGTTTCGCAAGAGGGTATCCCTGAAAGGGTATCCCGTGAGTTGATGTGGCCGCCTCCGCATGCTTCGTAGGATCGCTTGTCGTACTTATTGCTTTGTTCGTTTTTTTTTTTTTTTTTTGCTTGTGATGAATGCACTATCGGTACGCATCGCGACGTTTCCACACCTGGTCGCCCGTGTTGTTCACTTTCCGGTCCTTCGCGGTAATTTGATAAATCGTGCTTTACGTGAAAGCTCGTCACGAAGAGATTAGCCAGGGATGCAAACAAAATACGGAAGGAACCCGGATAAATGTCGGCATGCTAGCTTAGCTTTGCTTTTATAGCTTGATGCGCGTTTTTTTTCTTCCTTTGTAAGTACTAACGCGATAATACATAGGGAGATTCCTCAATATGGATCGCATGCGCAAAACAAAGGGGCATAGTGGGGCTGGCTATATTCTCATGAATGTAACCAGCTGCGTTATGACACTGCATTTAATGTTTAATGCATTCATTTGTAAATATTCGATGCAGACATTATCGTTATTATAAGATAAAACAATAAAATTTCTAAAAGTTCTCCATGCCGACTTTTTTTTTTAAGTAAACAGGGAGTTTGCTTCGCGGATTTCTAGAAAGCACTCGGGGACAAACGGTTGATGAGTCCATAGGATGAGTCGTAGAGACAAATGTAAGGGTCACCCGGTATAATGAAATCTGGAGTCGTGTATTTTTGGAAAGCTATGTGAATCTAGTCGCACCACATGTCCTAAGACCTACTGCATCTTTCATAGTGTGCTCAGCGCTATGATCAAAGTCACAGGAGTGAGAGCAGTTCTACAAAATGCTTCGTCGAAGGACTCTTCGTACCGAGCAAACCTTTCCAGGAGTTACGAGCGGGCTGCAAAGCTGCACAGAGCGCTCGAAAATAGATATAATAAACGGCTCTAGAAAAGTGCACCTGGCCGCCGTCACTCTATGTGTCGGCCTGGTTGGAATTAGTCACTGGAATTTTTTAGCAGAAAGGAGACGTGCACTGCTGCAAAAGCAGTGTAATCTCATTTGCATTCTTGTTTAATGGGAATTTTTTTTTTTGTCACATTGCGATTTTGTAACGTCTAGAGAACCAAAGCGCTGATGCGATAATAAATTAATCCGAACGAGAGAAAACGAAAAGTACTTTAATTAAGGATGCTATTAGTAGCTTATTTTCTTTACATCTTTAGTTTCGTCTCATTTTTCTCTTTCACTGTTTGTATCTTGTTTACTCAGTAGCAATCTCATTAAAAAACACCGGGAGCCTTTACCATCGCATCAAAGCTGTGCATCAGAAACTATAAGAAACTTAATATACCGTCTATCATTCTTACCCTTGATAGGCTTTCTTTATGAGATATACTAGCGGTCTCGCCCCGAGACGAGGGATTGAACTATCGACCACCACACTGTGCCCGCACCGGGTGTGGACAATGCGAATGCGCAGAAACCGCATTCCTTAGCATCTGCGCATGCGCAGCGCCGACAGCAGCGCCACCGCTGTGGCGTGACGTCAGGTAGTTGAGTTGGTCTATATAGTCACTGCTTGATTATAGCTGGGCACGTAATATCGAAGCTGGCTAAAGCGCTCTTTGCATGACCAGGCTGGGGCAGATGTCCCTGGCACCGTACTCTCGTCGGCATGCTATTTCTCGCGGTAGTTTAACTTTTGATATTGCGGAGGGTCCACCGGTATTTCTCGATCGTCACTCGGTAGTCAGCTGACCGTCGTCTAAGAGTGTACAAGAACAAAGATTGCAGTGGAGGTGACTCGGTTAAAATAAGAACCGAGTGTGTTATATTCGGTATTACTGAAAAAAAAAAAAAAAATTACCAACACGACGCCTCGAACACCATCTCGTGTCCGTCACTATGCACCCTGTTGCGTGTGACGCTGATGTCGCATACGGTTGGCTAGTCAACCCGAATAGCCGAGGGCCTCACCAAGGACGGGTAGAAGGCTGCGGATCCGGTCCCGAGAGCGGCCACGTAGCCCGACTGGTCCGCGTATGTGGACGGGTAGAGTCCGTTGACGGCCAGACCGGTGGCGAGCCGCGGGTACAGGAACCGAGAAGGCTCGTAGCACACCGGCTGCTCGGCTGCCATAGGACTCTCGGGCGCGCCGCCGCCACCTCCTCCACTGGATGTGCTTGACGCCGCTCCCGAAGACGGCTCGGCGCAACCCGGCGACGAAGACTGCCCGGTGACCAGCAACTGCGCGAACGAGCGCAGAC
The DNA here is from genome assembly GCA_013358835.2 of Ixodes persulcatus. Taxonomy (NCBI): domain Eukaryota; kingdom Metazoa; phylum Arthropoda; class Arachnida; order Ixodida; family Ixodidae; genus Ixodes; species Ixodes persulcatus. The sequence goes on from JABSTQ010010120.1 coordinate 1,007,477, forward strand.
CCTCGTGTACCCGGTCACCAGTGAAAGACGACGTTCTCGAGAGTACTCATCTCTTTTTTTTTTTTTTTTTTTTCGGGGGAGTACGTCAAGGGCTTTTTGCTCGTCAAGTTTGTTGCCGTTGGTGCTGTGCTGCACGGTAATCTATATTGACTGGCGTGATGCTGTTTTGCTTTTTTCTCGTGTAAAGCATGTTACTTGTTCACTGGTCGAACCTTCGACACCAAACGGAACATTGCAATCACGCTACAATATATCGCACGGCTCGTTCACTTAGCAATATGTTGTGTTGGTGTTGTTTAATAGTCTTTTAGGAACGCCCACACTATTTGACTGAAAAGTTCCGCGAGCAAAGAACGATGCGGCCTGCCTGCCATTTTATGGTACGGACGACACAAGAGCCTATGAACGTCTCGGTGCTGCACGTGATTAGCGAAAAAGTGGAAGTGCGGACTTTTTTAAAGGCGAAAGATTTAGAGTTCAGAATTTTATTATGTTATAAATGGATCACCTAACGTTAAAAAAAAAAAAAAAGTTTAAACGTTAAAATGAAAGTTCATTTTCTATCTTCTCTCTAACAAAGAAGATAGTGCGCTTGCGATTTCGGAACTCCTCTGCTGCGAGCTGTGTTTTTTACAGTTATTCCGCTGTGCCTACGTGGTTGACGCTCAGGTGCTGCCTCCGTGGTATAGGAAACAAATATTAATGTATTCCTTACACAATGAACTGAACAAACGAAAACACAATTAAGGAAAACGAGAGCCACACGAAAATAGACAAAGGCGAAGAAAAGAACATACGGGCGGACGTGCTTTTTCAAGTGATGTTGAGTTGAGTTGAGAAACGTCTTTATTTAATGCCATACATAACTGCACTTGCTTTCAAGCATCCGCAGCGGCACGGTGCTAAAGGCCCGTTCCCACACTTGCGCTTGACTACGACTGACTTAGACAAGACTGGTTTTTAAGCCTCTTGCGATGGTGTACGACCAGCAGCGCAGCAATGCAGCTGGTCGCAAGCCGTCAGAAAAGGCTTAAAAATTGTTCTTGTCTCAGTCAGTCGTAGTCAGGCGCAAATATGTGAACGGTCCTTAAGAGGTACCACAGACAACGCAAAAAAACATCCAGAGGGTGATGTCAAAAAGGGGCTATGGTTATGGGGTAAAGAACAACCGGAAAATGGCTTATACTGTGTCATCGCACTTATTATTGCTCTAAAAAAAACAAAAAAAAAACAACTACAATGTTTTTGTACAATTTGTTTTTCTTGATTAAGCCGATTGATGAGTCTATCAACGAGAATGACTTGTTCCCGTTCTAAACTTCGTCTAGAATCCCACTATCTGTATTCGTACAGGTGCTCCAGCTTTATCTCCGCTCCACCATGATTGAATAGGATGTTAAAATATTTATTAATAAATCTGAAGTATGCGTAGTCGGGTTCCAGTACTGAGCAAGATCTATCTTTCCTTTGTGGATAGAACAATATGTGGGCGGCTTCACAAAGCTGTGAGTGTGACTGGCTGTCGGGTACCGCATTTTCGCGCCCTGTAAAAATAATGAACTTGTCAACTATGGGTATCTATATACGGCCCATTCACAGCACTGCGGTAGCCTCAGTTTGGCCAGATTTCTCGTTTTATAACTTCACAGACACTGAAGTCATACACCATGTTTTTGCAGATTTTGTTAGTACATATTATTAAGCTAAAATTGGAATAGTTGAACAAAAATCGAATATGGCCTTTGTTTTAAATTGATTTTCAAAATAATCTGTATTTAGTAAAATGGCCCCATTTGACCGTTTCTCGTAAATTGGTCCCGGTAACCAGGGTACCTAGGTTGTACATTTACATCTCCATTTTAAAAGCTCACGGAAGTGACGTATCGTTGTCTGACTGGTGGAAGAAATTGCCTCCACCAATCGCACGCCGATACGTCATTTCCGTGACGTTTCAAATGTCGTGTAAATGTACAACCTGGCCCTCCAGGGCAACAAAATTCAGCACAAAGATGAACAAAATACAAGGCAACACGCTGGCAAAGTTTGAAAATCTTAGCATTTATAGATCAGAAGAAAAAAAAATTGAGCATTATTTTACAATGTGCGTGTTTGCGATACAACCTAGCTCTCCAGGACAACAACATTCAGCACAAAGATGAACAAAACACAAGGCAATACGCTGGCAAAGTTCAAAAATCCTAGCATTTATAGATGTGAAGAAAGAAAATCAAATTGTAAGCTTTATTTTGCAATGTGCCGTGTTTGCGATTTTTCTTTACGAACTAACGACGTCGATACTCCGTGGAAAATACTTCGGATCAATCCTCTCTATGCGTAATTTGACAATAAATATTTCTAAACCCGTAGCTGCAGAAGTTGTTTTGGGGGAGGTGCTCGAAATGCCAACTCTGCACAATCCGCAGAGAGAGCTTCGGACTGAGTGTGCTTCTAATTTTTTTTTTTTCTCTGCAAAGACAATATTTTTTTCTCCGCAAATCAAGTCGGTTTGGTTTTGCTGTGCATTAATGAGTCGACATGATAAAAGTTTCTTCAGAAAATTAAAAATGGTAATAAGGTGGAGAACTGGGCCAGTTGGTTGACGTTATACATGATGGGGAAAACAGCTCAGAAAACACGGACTACGAAGAGGAACAAAGACGACACGTCAATTGTCCTGTCGTGTTGTCCTGTCGTGTTTGTTCCTCTTCGTAGTCCGTGTTTTCTGAGCTGTTTTCATATCATGTTTAAAAATGGTCACCGACTATACTCCGCTCACCCCTAAGCTGACAGTGCGGTGGAAGCTATGGGATCGTTGGACCAGTCACACGCCTTTCCTTCACCACGTGACCACGCTCTCCCGCTCATACCCACTTGAAAAAAAACAAAAAACAAAAAAAAAACAAACGGGGTCAAGGGATAAAAGGGAGGCGGCTGATTGGTCCGTTGGGCGCGTAGCTTCCACCGCACTGTCGGCGTCCTGGACCGGCGATTTCCAAAAAAACGGTTGGATGCTTTCTGAATGCCCTCGTCTTTGGAATTTTTCGACGAGCGTGATGACGTAGTTTAAGAAAATAAAAGCAAAACACGCCCAGGCACAGTTCGTACTTGCATACCTCGTCCAAGCCTTCTCCTCCCCCCCCCACCCCCCCTGCCTCTCCCCCCCTCCTTTCGCTCGTTAACAAATCAGCGTGCTCCCTTTTTGACATGCACTGTCTTGTAGTCTTTTTGCGCACTTTGACAAGCGACGGTGCATCAGTTGTCACAGAGCGCCTGCTCGAGAGGTCGGGAATCTCCCGTGAGTCTGTTTTTCTGGGGCGCCTAAAGTATTTTCCACCTCGGCCTCCCGTTTGTTGGTAAGCGAGGCCATCTCTCTTCTGCTGCTTTTTCATCGGGAACTTGGGAAGTTTTAGCATTACATAGTTGTGGCAAAGATAGCTGTAATTTCAACTAATATTTAAAATGATACTGACGTTAAAAAGTAAATTAATTGCAATCACAATTCCTTTTTATTTACAAAGGAAAACCTGCAGCACCGAAACTTCGGCATTATAGCAGGTACAGCCCATGGATTAATACGCTCAGTAAAGAACTAAAAAAACAGAACACTTGGATATACAGCCTCGTATGTAAAAAAAGAGACTACATAAACGATAAATACAAATAACAACATTAAAAATCAAGACCATTTCCTGAGGTAAGTGGTCCCACGTCATCATTAATAAAAAAAAAAAAAAGGACTCGGGTAACAGGTTCTACTGAGCAATTGTGTGTGAAAAAAAAAAAAAAAATATGAAAGCTTCTTATAATTTGTTCTACCGAAAATTCCTCTTATCTTTCTGGAATGATCCACACGATTGGAAATATAGTTAGGTAATTCTATGTATTTGCTTTTATCAATACCTGTCAAATCGTTAAAAATTGCGAGTAGGAACTTCAATCGAAAATCTTTGCGTCTTAACAATAAAGTTTCCCAACCAAGTACATTTTTAATCTTTGTAACGCTATTGTTTCTACTATAATTTCCTGTTACAAATCTCGCCGCACGGTTCTTGAAGTTTCTCTAACTTATCTGCAAGGTACTTTTGGTGCGGGTCCCGCAAAACGCATGCGTACTCCAGTGTTGGTCTAACCAAAGAACAGTAGGCTGTCTCCCTTAGTTTCAATATGTTTGGATACCTTTCTTTTATAGTGCAACCAAAGGGCTGTGATCAGTTTCTAGAATTATGCGCCTGCCGTATGTCAGGTGGTAGAACCTCTCACATGTAAACACGAGTCCGAGAGCTTCCTTTTCTATTTGGGAATAACGAAATTCACTCACCGACGACGACCTCGTAGCATTAGCAACAGAACGCCACAATCAACCACGCATTTTGTTTTCGTTTTTGTTTTCTGAAATAGTTTATGACGCCCATCATGCGTTGAACAGCATTTTTGTTTGTCGGTGCTTCAAGGTTTAAGACGGCTTCCAGAGAACTCGGGTCAGGTTTGATACCTTCGTTGCTCACACAATATCTCCGAGTGAAACCACTTCCTGAATTCCCAATTTAATTTTTCGGCGTTCAGAGTCAAACATGCCCTCTGTGCAGACTGCAGAGCCGATCACAGCCTCTCATCATGCACGTGCCATGTTGCTTAAATAATCCCGTCATCTATGTAGACATGTACAACCTTCAGTCCCTCGAAAGTTCGGACATCGCACGCTGACACACTTCTGGCGCAAATGCCAATCCAAACGGTAACCTAAAAAAATTGGTATTACGGCCGCTCATCTTGATCGTGCCGTCTCTACACGGCACGAGCATCTCGACGATACCGACACACAGCATTTACTGCTTATGTTGTTTATGTTGTGTACTGTGATTGTTCGCCGTTGTTTGTTGCCTCCCGGGCCTCAATTTTACTTGTTTTAAGGGGCGCTACCTGGCAGAAAAGATGGCCGGTTCGTTGGTTCCGAGGTTGAAACAATGCGCGGATTAGGAAGGAAGGGAAAAGAAGCGTCTTTAAAGGGAAGCGGAAACACTTCTTGAGAAAAACGAGTTAAAAGTGAATTCTGGAGTATTTTTATCTACTGAATCTGAATATCATGCTCGTTTTCCCCGAAGATGAAACTAAACGCAAGAAAACACGAAAAAACTACGACCATTCGTGACGTCACACTATGATCTTTGGGCCGCCAAGCGCATGTTGTTCGTGTGGGCAGCGCGTGCAGTTGCAGGTATATTCCCCCGCACTGACACCACTCGTGACGCCTCTTTGTGGCCTTTTTGAAAATAGCAAGAGTGTGCGTGCATAGCTTTGATAGACGCTGAAGATGCACGAGAGCGGAGATGCCGAAAACTCCTAATATAACGTCACGCCCTGGAAAGGAGTGGTTTCAGCGGAACCTTGAAAATTAACTTCTGCAGCCTGCGTGCACGTAATTGAAATATCATCTCGATATTCGTGATTCTGGAGGCCAAATGAAGACGATTTAAGTGTTTTTCCTCCAATACAAAACCTCTTCAGTTTTCCTTTAAACAATCTTGAGGGCAAAACGATAAGCTACATTAGGAACAAAAGAAACTTTTGGGGGAGACCGATCCAGGTGACTGCAGCAAACCAACAGGATCTTGCTTCCTTAGTTGAGGGGAGCACCCGCGCCCCTTTGAGCCGATTCTGAGCACGTTTTCACGTATTTTTATGGTTGGGCTTTGATTAAAAATTTTAACCCGATTAATCGCCACCCTTTAATCGATTAATTAATCGATTAATCGGTGTCATTTATTTCTATGCAAATTATAAAGAAAAAAGTCAAAAAATTTTTTTGTCTTTTTTTGTTGAATATGTAGTAAAGGGCGCCATATGCATTTTTTTTTTATTCAAAATCAACCTCGATGTGTAGTTAAGAACGTATTCAAAGACACTCACACTCACAGATTATTACTTCAGCCGGATGGAACAGTTCGCTGATATTCTCCGGCAAGAGCGACCTCCTCTAATTGTTTAAAGTAGTCTCTGCTGGGGTAAACGGACACTCGAACGGCGTTGAAGTGACAGGGACACGTGTAACCTTCTGGAATTGTGAGGAGTTACAAATCTTGCACCTACAGTTTACTTTAGGCTAAATTTTGACCTAAAGTTTGCCCTTCATGCAAGTGTACTAGTCCACGTCTGCGTGGTGCAAGCGTGCAATTTTCACTTTCGGTTCGTCGAACTTCTACCGATTAATCAGTTAAATAAATTAATCGCGATTAAAGCAGTAATCGATTAATCGGTAAGTTAATCGATCAATTGCCCAGTCCTATTTTTTATACCAGAAGCTACTGACTCGGCGATTTCCTAAAATGATCCATTGTTACCTAAATGCCCTCCTCTTTGGAAACAAAAAGGAGAGCAAAGGATTTTTTTTTTTTTAAGAAAACAAATGCAAAACACGCCCAGGCAGGTCCGTATAGTTCGGACTGGAATTCCTTGTACAAACCTGTACAAGGAGGAGAAGGGGGGAGGGGTCTCTCCCCCCCCCCCCCCCCCGCCTTCTCGTCTTCAAATGTATCACCCCCCCCCCCCCCCCCTCCCCCCGGCTCGTTAACAAATCAGCGTGTTTCCTTTCTGTCATGTTCTTTCGTATTGCCTTTCTGGTACTTATTTACAACACCTACACACACTTTCTGGTACTTGTCAAAGCGCGTCTTGCTCGAGAGGTTCGGCTTCTTTCCTGTGGACCCGTATTCGTGGGGCACCCAAGATTCGCACTTCGGCTTCCGCTTGGAGGTAATCGAGGAAATTTTTTATTTTGTTTCTGTGTCATCAGGAACTTAGGATTTCTTTAACATTACATAGTTGTGGCGAAGATAGCTGTAATTTAAATTAAAATTTACTGTTTATACCGATGCTGAAAAGTAAATTAATTGCAGCCACAATTACTTAAAGTGAGAGCAGTAAAATGCACTGGAAAACTAACTCAAGATATAGTGAAATTGTAGTAAATAAATTGCTACAATTTGCTTACTACCAAAGTATAATTGATGGGCGAAATTCGTCCCTCAAGTCACTAAACGTGAGACCCACATTTTAAGATCACCGGCAAAAAACATTGTTTGAAAATGGTGTAGAATTGTAAGCATTTTTTTTTTTCGAGGTTTTGGTCGTGCGTTCATTAGGCCAGTGGCAGAAAGCCAGACATCGTGTGAGGAACGTTTTTCGCTACGATAATTACCATAATTAAGGCTCCGTAAAACTTAAATCTTTGACATTAGCTAGATAAACGCCCGTCACAAGAGAAGTGAATGAGAAAGTGTGAAGTAGTTCTTTTGAGGCACCTACATAATTTCCCCGAAATCTCCAGATAAAGAACGAGTCAAAAAGTGCTTGCCTTCGTGCCTCTCTTTTGAAATTTCGAAAATATTCGGACATTTTTCACTGTTGTGTTTGAAATAGGCAACTAAGTCTTAATCTATATGCACGAGTAAATAGCAAGTCTTTACAACGCTTCCATTCAGCCTAAATGTACGCGAGCCCTTCACTTGTTTGTATGATTTTATTGTTGAATGGCGTTGCATTAGAAAACTCCTATATGCGAAGTTTTTTTATGTCTTTGAAAACGACTTAGCGTTCGCGAGGACCACACGGAAAAATAAATCACGCCAATATATTTCCCTATTGATTGATTGATTGATTGATTGATATTTATTTATTGCGTGCCCAAAAACACCATAATGGTTTTGACATTGTGGTAACGAATACATAGCATTCCATTCATAATCGCGAAATTTTACGCCCGCGAATGTTCCCAATCTCAAGCCCTCAATAATAAATATTTGTTTCATTATTGCGAGCCCGAAAAAATATCGCTTGTAAAGTTTTGCCTCCTTTTTTGTTGTTGTTGTAATCTGTTAAACGAAATAAGTACAAAGCTGTACTTTCCTCGATGTCCTGAACAATGTAATTGTTTGTACCACTCGCTAACCACCAATATGATGCGACCATTTGATCAGATGAGGACAGGGTTTGCAATTTGCATATTGTCCTTACTCGCCTTTAGATTAGATTTCGGCCGGTCACAACGTTTTCGTCGGTTGACCTCTCATATGAGAGCAGCCGTCATTTCGCGTATCCAAATGCACACGAGCGCTCGAATTGCTCTGCTGCCAGCAGTCATTATTCCCCCTGCCGAATTAAATGCCCTCGTACACGCTCGACTTCCTAGTTCTTTTCCCGTTCTCTCTCTTAGTGACGCATCGTCAGCTTACGAACTAAGTGGTTTCCGGTCTTCCGGGGCACTAACAACCGTCGCGGAGAAAGGAAGAACGCGCTAAGGAAAAGGAAAGACGTCTAGTATTGCCTTCAAATCCTGCTCGTTTTGGAACAAGCGCGCTCGCGGGAACAAAGAAAGGAAGCTGCAGACAAACATAGAAGACATACGTATATCCGGAGTTTCGTTCGGACAAAGTCAGCTCTCGTGGGCCCCGCTGTCTTCGGCCGATGGCTCCCCCCCCCCCCCCCCCCTTTTTTTTTTCTTCTCTTTTTTCGGGGTTGAACACACGAGCAGTTGTTTTAAAAATACGTCTGTCTGTTGGTTCACCGTTAACCTCGGAGCCGCAGTTCCTCCGTCTCGCGTTCCCAGGTGAATCCGGTCGTAACCGAATTATTAGCGGATCGCCGATTTTTCGAGCTGTTTTGGGGGAGGAGGGGGAAAGCGGGATACCGTGCGAGTGGGTAGGGTTGGCGTTTTAATTCCCCTTGGTGGGGGGAAGGCCCCCGTGCGGATTAAGTGACTGTCGGAGGGTGGTTGGCAAAGGCAAAGCCCGGGGGCTGGGTGCAGGCTGCGAAATTCGCACGCGTACTGTCGCAGCTGCACGCCGCCTTGATCGCGGTGGAGTTCGTTGCACTCGCGCGGGTGTGCGACGCCGTCGGGAAGCTCAAAGCTCGGCGCCTTCACTGTTCTTTTTCCAGATGTGTGACACGGGGAACAGCAAATGTAAAGGGGCGCGTGTGATATTAATTGCTGGTTGAAAGAGAGTTTGAATTGCTGTTCGCGCAGAAAACAGCGGTGTATGTCGCCATTTGGTGTGCGTAAAATTGCCTCAAAAAGCTCTGTTTTTCTGTTAACAGCAACGTGCAAAAAAAAAAAAAGAAAGGTTGTGGGAGTTTAAGTTTTTGTCAGATGGCAGGCACCTCGGACGGGATTCGAACCCGCCACCTGGATATCCGTAGGCCGGCGCTTTGCCTCGGACTCGCCGAAAAGATCTCAAACGAAATTCAACATCCGCAACTTAATTTTTAAAAAAAAGTTTTTTATTACCGAAATGAAGAAAAGGCTAATAGCGGCTGGCGTAACTACCCGCTCGCAAAATGCAATGTTAATTTACACTTAACATTTTTTTTTTGTTTTTGTTTTGCCTTTTTTTTTAAGTTTGAAAAACTTAGCCACGGTCTTGAGAACGACACGATAGGTTGTTTCTCAACACACTTAACAGTGTTTATGTTAGGGGGTTTTCAGAAAAATTAATATTCAGAAAGTTAGCTAAATACTCTTTTTTAATAACGAGAATGACGATAATAATACTTGGAGAAGGGGAACAAAGAGGGGCAAAGGACGCTCACCAGTCATCTAGCTGTGTTTGGAGATTTGTGTTTGTCCTTTGTCCCCCTTTGTTCCCCATCTCCAGGGTATATTATTGTCCTACTTGTCCAGCTCGCTTGCACCTTTGCATCATCATAACCTTCAAATGCAAGCCTTTCACCCTTGTTGGTGTTAGACTGGTGGCAGCTGATAAAACCCGTTTGCTCTACGGACGTCCAACTCCTGGCTAGCTCAGTTGGTAGAGAGCTCCACTGGAAATGGAGAGGTCCATGGTTCGATACCAGGACCAGGCGGATTTTTTTCGGTCATGCACCAGTCACCTACTGTGGTTGGAGATTTGTGTTTGTCCTTTGTCCCTCTTGTTCTCCTTCTCCAGGGATTATTATCGTCATTCTTGTCCAGCTCACTTGCACCTTTGCATTAACTGCATTATCATCTTAAGTAGCCAGTATGGCATATCGCAAAATATATCCTGACTTGCTCAGTAGAACTGTGAACAACGCTGCGTTGATTCGACACGTGTAGCGTGCACCAGCTTTTCTTTTTCTTCTTTTTAAGTCTTGTCACAAGCTAGTTTAAACACCCTGCATATTCAAATCATTTCGCAAAAAAAAAAAAAAAAAGATAATAAATCACATATACAGTGATTTTTAAGTTGTGATTTTACGTTTCTTATTGCTTCTGTACTTTCATTGAACAACCATTCGAAAACAAAAAAGAAGTCATTTCTGTGCACATGGAGAAAATAAACTACGACAATTCATGATCATAGTACACAAGACGATAAACGTTTGAGTAAAATTTTATATTTAACTTTCTAAATCAATTGGCACTGTCTGAAGTGTTTCGAGTCTTTCATTATATAGAAGCATAAAAAAATTATAGGCACTTCAATGCTGTTTTTTAACATATTAAAATAAATAGCAGTTATGCATGCGACGTCGGCTCTGGGCGACCACAGCGTTAATGTGTGAAAGGCATGGAAGCATGGATAAATACGGGTCCCCGTTTAATAACCGAGCGTTTAAGTGTGGCGCATAATAACGGGGAAAGGTAGCCTTCAGCAGCACCTGGTTATTAATGTGTCGGGTGATTAACTTGTATTGAAGACCTATACTTATTCCCTTATTAGGGGGACACCGAACGATCGGTTTGATTTGGAGATGATATCGCGAAGCATTTATCACCTTCTCTATGCATACACCAACAACAAAAAAACGAAGAAACAAAAAAAAAATATTTTGAAGTGTAACAAAGTTTCGGGCATTTCGAATAAACTTAATTGGATAATAATTTTCTATCGGAAATTGAGCTCCCTTAGATCGAGGTGTGAGTGCCGAGTTCTCGCTTGCCGATTTCATGCACGTATCCAGCTTACTGTGTGTTGATGTCTATGTTGGTCGCGTCCTACGGTCGCCGACAGCATGAAAATGACAGGATGTGCTTCTCCAGCCGAGCCTTCATTATCGGAATGTCATCCTCAACGGATCTGCATAGCACGTGAAGTCGGTTTGCATGATCGCGGCTCCCTCGCTTCTGCGCTGCTATCAAGGGCAGCTAGATCCGATTGGAGGTTAGACAACCCTGTCTCTCCTAATGGCAGCAGCATTAGACATACGCTTATATGTGCGTCCTTACTATTCCCAGCTGCTAAATTACACCGGCTGGTATCGAGAGAGGACGGCTGGCACTCATGATACTTCCACTCGAGCGCGCCTCCCGTAAACTGCCACTTACCCAAGTGTGTTTATTGATAGATTGAGTACCATTCGTCTTAGTCTTTTTTTATTGCCTGCACTACCGGAGGTTAACAGCCGAAGTACATTAAGCCACTATTTAACTATCAACCTAAATTATCTAGTTGAAATACTAACGCAGCAGAAATATTTGAAGCGAGTCTTTAGGACAGATTTCCCTTTGTGTAGACTTACACCGTTTGTGTATATGAACGGGAACAGGGATGTGTGAATAGACGTGGAGGTCATTCGATTAGTGGCGTCAAAAAAGTTTGCGAAATTCCGTTCGAATCTGTGTTGGGCCACGTGGGAGAGACGGGTCGCTAAGTAAATGACCGCCTTCTATAGCACACAATAAGTGTAAAAATGTGTCTCCAACATATGAACTTGTCAAATATATTGAGAATTTAAGTTTCACTTTGTGAGAAGAAACTTCAATCCGCTCTAACACAGGGACTCGTATAAAAGAATATAAAAGGAAATGTTGGGTGCACGGAAGCATGTCAGTTATGCGAGCGAACCGTCTTGGTTTCAATTGAACGCGTGAAAGAGTTCGCTATTGTTTTGCGTGGACGGGTTTTTATTGCAGCTCTCTCAGAGTATACTCAGCTTTGTTTAGAATTTTGTCTCGTCTTGTCAATTTTTTTTTACTTTGTCTCAGGAATAAGATTACCTTGTTTCCGCAAAAGCTCGCATGTATCCGTTGTCTCTTCTTGGAATACAGCTAACGCTCACTTTTAATCGCTGACCTTGAGGTCGTGCATACTGCTTTTGAAAATAGAGCGAGTGATATACGAGTGCACGAGTGCTTTTACGCTTCCGTTTTAAATATACGGAAGCCATTTAGCAACGCCCTTCAACATTCAGTGCATACATATTAGCACAAAGAAGCATAGCCCGCGGAGGGGCAATTACCGCGAAGAAGCCAAGTATTTTAGCGAAACGTCGGCTGCCTCTTTAGGGCTTCCAAAACGTTTCTTTTCAGCTTCTTCCTATCATCTTTGTGTATACCTTCGTGTTTTGTTTGGACTTTAATAATGACGTGGAAACATAATCAATTATAATCTAGCCATGGAGAGTCTTCGCCTGCATAAAATAATGCCAGTGTAACCAACCTCGTTGACAAAAAAATAAATAAAAAATTGAGTTTATTTTAGGTTGAGGCTACACCATTGTTGTAGGCGTTACCGAAAAAAGGTAACGAAATACGTTACTTGCTACTTACACAATAAAGGACCTCGTTATACCAACCTGCGTTAGCTCAAAATAAAAGGAACGAGTTACCTTTCTCATTACCGACCAAAAGTAATCCACGTTACTTTTGCGTTACTTTTTATTTATAAATCGACGGTAACAGCGGTTTTTTTTTTGTTTTTTGTGGCGTCAGCTTTTCGACACTGGGACAAAGGGCGTGGGCCTTGGAGTTTTTCTAAAGTGGGACGCTTTGCGTGGGGAAAAAACGGCCAAACTTTTGAAGGTATGTGGAATGAGTGCAATAATTAATGACTTGGCGCATATACTTCGTTTCTGCTCAAGTGCAGACGCAGCCGACGCTACGAACTAATAGAGCTAATCAAGCAGTGTCAAAAGTGCAAGTCACTGGGCCTTTTGTTTTGTTTATGACTGGTTCAGCGATGATAGAACAAGCACAGAAACACGGCGAACACCACGATGGTGCCCTTTTGGCTGTGTCTGATCGGTACCATCAACTCGTAGAGTCGGATGCGTCTGGACTTAACGAAAAACAAACACGAGAACATGTAAATGTATACTTTTTCATGTTTACGTAAGGAGTACGTTACTACCTTACCGACAACACCGAGTCTCGTTCTGATTAAAGCAGCATAAATAAAGCGGTATACAAGATGGAGGGACAATTTATTTTTTAACTGTAAGCGTCCAGGCCCCGCCGTCTTGAGCTCCACGACAGCCACGGGATCAAAATCGTTTGGCTCTTGATAACGAATGCGAAAAAGAACGGCAAAAACTGACTATTTGTTTTCTGCAGGCCACTTACACCTGTTAAGAATTTCAATGTGCGTGCATCGTAACAACAGTCGCTTTCAATGTGTATTGCTATATGGCAATGATTCGTTAATCTCGTCTGCTGAGTACATGGGCTTACAATATAAAGGCCGGTTCAGACACTTGCGTTTGAGTGCGTTTGACTGCGTTGCGTCGAGAACCGAAAGCGAGTCACCGGCACATCTGTGCTTCGTATGAAGCGTGCAATTCAATTCAAGGAATCATCTTGGCACGCGATATCAGCAGCAGGGATGTCCTGGTTTCTCACAGCCGCAACGCAGTCAAACGCAACTGTGTGAACCAGGCTTAAGATTGATTTTCGAATTCTATAGCGCGTGCTCTGCAGTGGTGCCTTAAAAAAAACAAAAAACATTTTATTCCAAAGAGTTTTACATTAAGTTGGTTGAATTTGATTGCTTCGAAGCAATGCCAAGAATCATCGAGTTTTGCCAGTTCTTTTTTATATTCCGCGTGCACGGAAGCATACTACAATTTCAATTGCTAGGCCGCCCTATAAGACTCTCGAGTAATCCACGGGAAAGTAGAAAAGCGGGCCAATATATGAGCGAACATGGTTTGCTGACAGAATTAGAATGGTATACGAACATATATTAGAAACGAAAACATAATAATTCACTAAGGTCATTCGATCCTAACACCTTTTATAGTTTCATTCCACTGATGAATCGAGATGCATGAATGAATATTCGTCATTTAATTGCGGCAGGCTAGTTGTTTCCGGAGTCACTGTAATTAAACGCGCCAGAGCCGTCAGGCACACCATTAATAAACACCAAAGCTGATATTTTCTTGTCACTACCTCGCACCCAATCCTTATCTAAACACAATCTTCGTCTTACGTAGTTTCCAGCTGTATGGCTTGTAGCCACCTGCATCATTAGCCCGCACGAATTAATATGCAAGACGCGCACGGTGCAGAGTGTTAAGGGTTGAAAAAAACGGTGAAGGGTCCTCGATTTGAGAAAGGAAGATCCATTCCTCCGGGCGTTTTGCCATCCTTTCTCACGTTAATTTGCATTACATCAACTCATGTTTCTGATGTCGCGTCAGAGCGGTGGATTTGGGATCTTCGTTCCACTACACTACAGCGACAAACGACAACGACAGGCAACCTGCTAGTCGGACTCTGCCGTCCTGGTAAACACAATGCAGAACACACGGACAAAAAAAAAAAGCTTGTTTTCTAGTGGGACTATAGTTGGCAACAAAACACCTCAAAATACTAAGACGGAGTCGGGAGACGCGGTTTTCGTGTTCCGCTCTTTGGGCTTAAATTGCGCCGAATAACACGGTGGAAGTAGAGATGATTACTTTTTTTTTTCTTAATTAAAGCTTTTGTTTAGTTTTTACTTGCCGTTGGTGACTTTCCGCGAACCGTCCTCATTATCGACACCAAAACCTTTTTCCAAACATGAATTCCCGAATAGTCTGTTCCCTTTTTGGGTCGTGCCGATTTCGAGGATGTTTTTTTTTTTTTATACAAATAAACAAAAAAGAGCGGTTTTTGGTGAGATGTCCGACATCCCGACTATTACGGAGCGTGATGGCAAACCTCTTGCCTGCCGGAATGGCTCACCGTAACGCACTGTCCTACTTTGGGATGAGTGCCGTCTTACTTTGTTCAGCAAGTCCTCGCTTTCGCTTCGTGTAAGCCTCCGCGTCTCGAAGCACCGCGTCGCGCACTGCGTCGCGCACCGCATCGTTTGTCGGCGTTTTTCAATGGTGTTTGCGCTACCGTGGGAGAGGATCAGTGACACGGAACTTTGCGGTGTTGCCGGACAAAAGTCGGTTTTTGTCGCTCTATTGCGATGAGGTACAGTCGGGGACAAAAGTCCCCAGGACATGCGAGCTGCGGCTGAAACGCATTGCTCTGCCATCTGCCGGCGGTTCGCCTGGTTTCGAGATCACACAAAAGCGCATGCGCGTCCTACTCTGCCTGCAAACATGTGTGTTTTCCCGCTCTTCTGCGGCACAGCGCCTAACTCGCAATCGGGCGCGCGGTACCGCCTCGGAGATAGCGCTGGCTGCTGACGAGCGTCCGCTACACATTCCAAAACTCGAGATACTGCCTGGGGCTTTGCGCCGCATTTCGCCGTGTCAGCGCACCTTGCTTTATAACCAGTTGAGTTTATCGCTCAGTTGAGCTGCCGTGACTTCTTGCTTTATAGGTGCCATGTCAGTAAGCACTATCTCCGAGGCGGTACCACGCGCCCGATTCCGAGTTAGGCGCCGCGCCGCTGAAGAGCGGGAAAGCGCACATGTTGGCAGGCACAGTAGGACGCGCATGCGCTTTTCTGTGATCTCGAAACCAGGCGACCCACCGGCAGATGGCAGAGCAATACGTTTCAGTCGCAGCTCGCGTGTCCTGGAGACTTTTGTCCCCGATTGTACATTCAGGCGGCTATCAGAAACCTGTTCTAATAACAGGTTTCTGATAGCCGCGTCCCACAAGAGCGACAAACAGTAACAAACGACAGCGACACACGACAACGAGCGACAAACGACACCGACGGACAGCCTGTTTGTCGGTGTTCGCGGTCCCAACTGGTGGATATGACACAGAACACGGAGACAAGGAAATTTGTTTCCTAGTGAGTCTGGAGTTGTCAACAAAACACTTCAAAATACACAGACAAGCAGAGCCTGGCAATCCGGTTTTCGTGTTTTGCACTTTGCACTTTGGACGTAAAACGCGCCGACAAACACGGTGAAAGTGGAGGTGATTAATTAAAGCTTCCCGAAGTCTTCATTTGCCGTTGGCGACTTTCCGCAAACAGTCGTGACCACAGACACCAAACTTTTTCCAAACTAAAATTCCCGAATTGTTTTTTTTTTTTTTTTTTTGAGGGGTGGGGGGGGGGGGGGGGGGTTGAGGGGGGCGGTGGGTGAGCGCCACGGAATTTTACGTAGATGTTGAGGATGTTTTTAACTTTATATCGAAATGATCGAAGGCAGCCGTTTTTTGAGGGACACACGTCATCCCGATTATAACAGAACGTGATGACAAGTCTCTCACCTGCCGGAATGGCTTGCCAGAACGTCGTGTCCTACTTTGTGGTGAGCGGTCTTACTTTAGTCAATCCTCGAACGTCGGTGTATCCATCCTTATGCAGGGGCGTAGACCTCGGCGTCTTGAAGCACCATTTCGCGCACCGGGTTTTCGCGAGCTAAACCTGCCACTGTAAATTCCCTTTCGCAACACGACTGCCAGCTAACAAGCCACGACCACTACGGGCAATCGAGGGATGGGAACTGCGGGAGTGATCAGTGGCCGCCAAGGCCTTCACTGAAGGTCAATAGGCGGAGCGAGTCACGGCCACGGGAGGAACGGGAGGAAGGGTAGGAGGGTGGGAAAAGAGGAAACAGAGGGTACAAGCGGGCGAGGAGGATACGTTCGTCTCCGAGAGATGTTCCTCGGTGGGACTGCTTGCGGCGCTTCAAGTCCAACGACAAACAAGACCTCGTCTCGTGGAAATGGAGCGTCCGGTTTTCGTCCTCTACGTTATTCTCCTTTAAGACCTCGTCCGTCGTCGATCATTTGTCGGCGCTCGTTGACGTGTGTCGGGGATGTTGGTCGACGAGCGTTCCGTGTTGACAGCGACACGGAACTTTGAGGTGTCGCCGGACAAAAATCGGTGTTTGTCACTCTAATGGGACGAGGCCATGAACATGCCCAGTGCATGAAGCTCATGAAGCCAAACGTTGCCTGTTCATAAACATTCAGTCGGTCGGTGTGTATAAGTTTGTTGATACGATGACTCTGAACTTGTTTATGCAAAGCTTTGGTCTTCGGCAGTATTCAGTTCCTAACTAAAAACAAACAAAAAACAAAAGCTTTAAGAAGTAAAAAAAAAAAAGAAAAATGTTTCGCATGGAGTGGTCATCACGGGCAAACTCGCACGTTCAATGACGGTACAAGGCAGACTTGGAAGTAATCCGTTACGAGTAACAGGATCACTTTTAATTAATTACTTTTAATTTAGTAAGTAATTCATCACTTTTTTTGAAAATGTAACTTGTAATGTAATTCGATCACATCTTCATTAAAGGGGCACTCAAGTGGTTTTTGAGTTCGTGTTTTGATAATGACAGCTGAATTTAGACCCCCTAAGTATCCCTAAAAACCAAAAAATATAGTCATACGGTGATTATTTCTTTAATAAAAATGTAATTGAAGGCCGCCAAACCTCGGATCCACCCGAAAACGAAACCACTCTCATTGGTCCTCGCACGCTTATCAAAAGGATCTCGGGCCAATGGCGTTGGACGACGTTCCGTCGCGCAGTGATCCCGAGGTAGCCGCATCGGCCGAACCTCTTTGTCATTCGAGCTTCGATCATGGCGGAGTTCTCTACGCTCGAGGACCTGACGCCGTTAGAGGTTGAAATTCTTCGGCGGACAGCCGACCTGGGGATGATTTCCTATAACGCCACTTCGACGTGCGATGTGGACGATAGCAGCGCTTCGGAGTCGTGTTCGGGTTCCGAGGACGGCGAAACGCAGACCTTTTCGGGCATTCTTCGATTTGCGGTTGGGGCAAGTCGTAACCGAACCAACGTTTGACATCGCAGCGTTACCTCTGGTACGTGATGTCAAACGATGTCGCCACGTTGCCTTTCGCCTCGGGAGGACGGGGGAAAGGCTGGTTCAGACATGTGCAACGAGCGCGTACCTACGACTGCGTTTGTTGCGACCGGAACGACCGCTCTGCGCCGCGCGTACACACACCTGCAACCACTACAACAAGCGCAGCGGGTCGTCAGCACGGCGACCGCTTCTATACGTGGCCGTCAGCTGTTTCAGCGGCCCCTCTAAAAAGGGGACGCACTGCTACTCAATGCCGTAACCGAATATAGACAGACAGTTGTCTATAGCCTAAAGCTTTATTATTATTTTTTCTTGATAGGCTTGCAGGGTACAGTGGATGAAAAAAAAAGAAAATAAAAAGATGCAGTACGCCGTCTTGGACGATCCCGACTCTAATACACGACATTGCAATAGTACAAATGTCGCCACACGCCTTTTCTACGATTATAAAAGACAATGTAATCTTAGCAGCGATATAGCAACGTAGAAATATGATTTCGTGATCAGATAGACGTTGCGAGCGTTCAGGATTGCTAACACTAATCACTTCTCTCCGGTGATGAAAACGAGTGAAAATTCGCATCCTTTATACGGTACGCGCCAGTAATACCTTGAAATTGAGCACACGCATGAAATGCGCCAAATAAGAAATCCGGGCGATGTTCGAGGACACAAATGCATAGAAAGCACCACTGCAGTCGAAGTAAACAAACACACGGGCGTTTCTGCTGTCTTGAGTGCCGCCATGACATCGCCGCACGAGTAGGTGGATCTTCCCTTTTAGTACGTGCTGGGTTATCATAGCGACACACGACGAAAATTCACAGTCAAGGATAGCGCTTTTACGCGGAACGATGAGCTTTCACCACGCCGTCCACGTCGACGTCCACCACCGAGGCCTGGCCGGCCCGCTACCGACACGACCGGCCTGCACCGCGCGCAGATACGTGCGCTTCCGCGCATCCCGGGGGAGCGGGAAATTCACCCCTGCGGAGGAAGGCAAGGAGAAAACATAGTCCCTTGTTTGTGAAACGATAATTGCAGTATCGCGTATTCTAAACTAGAAATATTTTACGTCTTTTGAAATTATCATGCACAACATATTTAAATGAACTGCAAATTGTTTCTTTAGCGAAACTTTACAAAGGCCGCCAAAATTTTCAAACATACGATAATTTCATTGGTCCTCTCAAGTACAGAAAAGAGTCCGCACGTATTTTATTCCTGCGTGATTAATAGGCAGTTCTGCCTTCTAAAACTGAAGATACTCATTCACTGACACTTCCTTAACGCCATCGCACCAAAAAGTAGCTTCTCCAAAAACTGCTTGAGTGCCCCTTTAATGAGTTACTAAAATTACTCGTTACAATTCTTCCGCCCCGTAAAAGGGAGAGATAGTGTAAGAAGTGCAATGCAATGCCTTCGCGCTTTTAAGATGATAACACAAGGCGGGGGTGAGAGTGCTGGCGAGGGAAGGGAAAATAATTCACGGAAAGTACCACAGCCCAGAGCCCGTCTCTGGACTCGCTCGTGCGGTCAGACAAGCTGGGAGGGTACGATTGTCTATATGAAGGCAACAGGCTTCGACTTTTTGGAAAACGAACGGACGGCTTTGAGCGCCCAAAAGAGCAGAAAACTAATGGCCCATAAAACCGTCGCGTAGAATTCGTGAGGAGTAGGACCGTGGACAGCGTGATCGTGGTGCATATGTCCGCTCCCTAACCCGCCCCCCCCCCCTTTTCCTTCCCTCCCCACCCCTCTGCGCCTAGTCCCCCGAAAACCAATCACCATTTTTTTTTGTCGTTGTCACACGAAACCATTATATACTTGTCGATGGTTTTGCATACACACACCGAAACCTCAAACACAGAAAAAGCTCTAATGATACCTTGCTCCTGTTCATCCTTGACAGCGCTGTGAAAGCTAAATACTGGCTAGACCAACCAGCTATATGTGGCTTCTGTCACTTCGCACTAGTGGATGCGTAAGGTAGAGACACGAGGGGTGCGATGGCAGCAGTTCATTATAACAGTAAAAATGTAGCATATCAACCCCGCTGTCAGTTTAAACAGTAATTTTCGACAGTTTGCCGGGGAGCACAACCAAAACAGCTTGGGACTTCGAAGCTGAACCCATATTTTTAGAAACTGGAATAATGGGGCTCTTTTCGGCGGATTGTGCTTGGGGGAACTTAGACCAACATTTTAGGGAAAGGGAACACAGCTCGAGTTTTCTGAGAATAAACACTGGCTGACTTGGACACTGGAGTTCGCGTGAGAGACATCGACTCCTGCTGTTCACTGACAATTGTGTTTTTTTTTCAATAATTTCTAAATGGCAAAATTAGTTCAACTGGAAGATTGTGCAAGTGGGTCACGGTCGGATGACAACCTTCATCGAGCAGGACTCTTTGAAATGTACCCAAACGCAAGTACCGGTTCTAGGTCTCAGAGCCAGTTGTTTTTTGAGTGTAAACCAGGCTCTATTTAGGAAACATGCAGCAAACAGGAAAAATCAAATCTTCAAAGGAATCGTATTTTTAAGTTCGCCGATGCCCGAAATCGAATGATATGCGTGCCTACACCGCCTAGGTGCATTCGTCGCGTGTTCGTGGGATTTGGTTCTGTCCCCGTTGGACAGCGCTATATAGACTCGTTCATCTCGAACACCCGCTTTCAGACTATTAAAACTTCATAGATTCTGTCCTCCTAAAATTATTAAAGGGGCACTGACAACCCAAAGGTCGTATTTTTTTTATTGTCTAAAACGATGCAACTTGTAGTCATAGACACGCAAAAAAAAACCGCATCGCGAAAAAAACTTTTCTCGCGCGCGCGCGCGCCTTTTTAGTTTTGGCGTTTGTATTTCCCGCCGCTCACCTCCTCGCTTCTTTTGATCGGTGACGTCAAAAATCCGGAAATTTAGAAGCTTTGTAGGTGACATTTCAATAACATTTAATAACGGCAATCGTAAAACATGTTTTTTAACGCAATTGCGAACGCACTACGGCTCCTCTTTTTAAAATACCAAAAATCAGAGTTCGGTGTGATGTTGCTTCCTAGATTTGTACCCTCCCTCGGAAAACTTGCCGGCGCTCGTTGGCGAGTCGGGAAAAACCGGTTGTTTCCCGCCGGCGCCCTTCTATCTCTCACCTCCTCCTCGCTTCTGGTCGCCGTGGCAACGGCGGAGGTCCAAAAGAAAGTCGAGTCGCAGGAGACCGCAAAATTTGAGTCACTGCACTGGCGCGGATCGCGCGGGAACTTCAAATTCGGCATTTGGAAATTGTTTTTTTAATTCACAAATACTGAATTTTAAGGTTTCAAACTTTGAGGGTAATGTCCCGACATCGTTTTCAATCGTTCCGGATAATAAAAAAAACATTATTTTGGCGTGTCAGTGCCCCTTAACCTAAAATAATGGGTGGATACTAGATAGTACTAAATGTGTTTCAGAGATGGCAGTACTGACATTACTGTAATGAGATTACAGTTACTAAATTACTATATGCGGTAATTAGCAATGAGTAAAAAAAACAAGAAAAAAAAACAGAATTACGTGATTTGTTTTAAATTTTTTTTTTAGGGCCCGTAGCTTGAAAGAATCGAGTGCTTAAAAATAATGTTACAGATCTAAAAATTAAATTTCGTTGTCACAAGATAGCATCACGAAAAAAAAACAAACAATGTAGTCAGTGTGAGTTTAATTTCAGAGGCTCAGTGATGCATCAAACCCTGTTCTAGCAACATGTTGTTAACGCGACATTTTAAAGAAATAGCATCACTCAACCAAAAATTCAATAACTGTTATCACCCCCCCCCCCCCCTGGTTCATTCCTTGTTTTACTCTTTCTTTTTTTCTTATACATTTATTATGCGTAAAGTATAGCAAGTTTCATGCCCTTTGCATATGACTCTCATCGGGAAGAGTGTCCAACATTGCATTTGATTGCGAGGAACATGCCCAAGATTGCATTTGGGCAGTATTTGAACTACAAGTATTTCAACAAGTACAAGTATTTCAAATATTTTTAGTATTTAAATACAATTGACAAATGCATTCCCCAATATGTAATTTAATACGAAATACAAGCTACCCAGAGTATTTTAAATGCGTATTTCAAATAATTGTTTTTGATATACTGCTCATCCCTGTTGAGCTCTAATATTCGCCAGAACCATAGCGTGAATAAGCAGGAAACAGAAAAGGTGCTCAAGTTTTTCATCGTTGCTAGGTTATTTTGTTATTCCACCTTTACATACTCGCGCGCGTGTCAGTGATACGAGATTAGAAAATACGAGAATTCCAGCGCGTAGCAGTATCGCCATACTCTGGCAGGCTAACATATCAAGCTGTCTAAACATCTAACGACATTGTTTTTTTTAATTCGTTTTACTTCCGGCCATAGGTTTCCCTTCCGCTAGTGCTTGCGTGCGTTAGAGCCGATGTTCCAATATGAAAGCGACCCGCCCCTATGATACTAGGGAGTCGGGACTTTCATGAAAACCGTTTTTGTAGACGTCTATTCTGTCCACGCTTATACTTCGTCTCACCCTACGATGGACTAAAGGCAAAAGCTACGGACCGCCAGATCCAATCATGAGCCACTTAGAAATCGCGTATTGCGCCTTGATGCGCGTATCAGTGCCCGCGTCTCGGATCACTGATGGGGATGGGCGCACAGTGGTTCGAATCGAAATAGCACTGAGTGACTCAACAATTTTACCTCGCAAAAAAGAGGCTGTTTGCAGTGTCGAAGCTATAGAAATGATGCAGCGTTTTGGGGTTCGGAGCATTATTCGTCCCCCTCTAATCAATGCTAGCATGTCATAGTATAGCGTGGAACGTGATTGGACCTGGCGGCCCATGGCTTTGGCCCTTAGTCCATCGTAGGATGAGACAAAGTATAGTAAGATGCAAGTGCCCGATCACAGACTTCAGCAGTTAACACGTCTCGCAAATAAGTAGACTAAAAGTAGTTCACATAAAATGTTCCTATTTTTTTTTTTGATGTCGAAATTGGTTTTGATTGTATCAAATGACCGTATTCGCATCCAAAATGCTTTGCCAATTTTTCCAATATTAGCATTTTCACGTCTGCGTAATAAGACTCGTGTATTCAGATTGCCCTCCCCCCTCCCCCCAAGCCTCGGGTGAACTTTCCAGCGTGTATGCTGACTCTTGTGGAATTGCGTCTTTTCAAACATCTGTTACCTCCTGCATGCGGTTCTATTAGAACTGTCCTTATCAACTTCCTCTGTCTGTTCCCCCTTTTAGCGTGTCGCTTTTCATCCCTTTGTCACAGCCTCAGTCCAATACCACCTAGAATACAAGGCCTGCGCATGACGTTTCGTTAGTAGATCCCCGACCCGCCCCAAGCGGCAAACAGGCTGAAGCTTGACGAGAGTATGGGCCGCGTCGCAACTACGTCGCATTCACCTGTGGCCACAGCTGTGTGCACGACTGCTGAGCGCGAGCTGATTGCGAGCTTTCAGTTCATTTGCAACGCGCACGCGAACACTCCCTCGGCCACAAGCGCGAGCTAGCACGCGCTCCTTGCTTTGAGACGAGCATTTCTAGCGCGCGCGCTCGTTCTGCGGAAGAGCGCTTCAAAGCTGCGACCCGGAGTATAAACAGCGCCCTCGAAAATGGCGTCCAGTGCCAGCGTCCATTGTCCAGCGAGGGGCTTTGCAGCCCTTCGCACAGCAGTAAGGCATTTTCACTCATGCATTTGACGCTCCACGTGAACGTCTAACTTCATCGTATGCTATAGCTACAGACACTCGGCGTGAGCATCTGCTTCATTATCTGCTACACAAACCACTGAAGCAGGCGATGGAGCAGACGATGTCGCAGATGATGTAGCAGACGACGGTGCTCATCCGGGCTACCTAGGGGGCGCTGAGGGGATCTACTAGTGATGACGTTTAGAGGAGGAAACGCGCAGGCCTTGTGTTCTAGGTGGTATTGCTCAGTCCCTCAGTTCAGCCGTCGTGACCTCCCTTTTTCATCTCACAATTTGAGAAAAGAAATCGCACATTCGCTCGTTGTTTCGTGGATATAATGCAACGCTCTCGCGTAAACAAGACGATAAATGACGCTGAATAAAGCAAGAAGTATACAGCAAGAATTATACGCAGCAACCTTAAAAATTAGTAGCGGGCGTTGGCCCTCCGAGCGATTTTCTCATCCCAGCGCGACGCGCTTCTGCAGCGAGCCCAACGGCGCGGTGAAGGTAAAGGGATTGTTCGAGCCGCGGCGATTAAAATCTTCCTCAATTAAAAAATTCAATTATGCGATAATCGTGAGCGAACCTCGACCCCCTACTCCAGTGATCTCGTGTTTCTCGCGAACCATCAGCGCGGTGCAGCCACGCCGAGCCGCAGATTAATTGAGAGGGAAGACGGCCTCCCCGTCTAATGACGCCATCTTATCCCTGACGCGTCACGAATTTTCGCGGACGCATCCTGCCGCTAGCCGACGCACCGGTGCACACCTCGAAAATGAGTGTGCTTTCGGAGCGCGAACTATGCACTATCTCGTCGTGAACATCGCCTACGCGACGGCTCGTCGTCGCGTCACGCTGCACAAGAAGCAAACGCGCTGTAAAAACGGCAAAGCGCCTCCCCAAAAAGAAAGCGAAAAAGGGAATCGCGGTTGCGATGGAAGAGCCGGGGTTCTGCGGTTCCAGGAGTAATGAAATTTGGGCAGAGTTCCCCCTCCTCCCTGGTGTGTCGCGCATGCAAGCGCGTCTGAGCCCGTGCGCGCTTCCGCCGCGGCCTTGGCCCGAGTAATTGGGACTGCCGGTCCTTCGCGGGGCGTGCGTTTCCGTCTACCGTTGCGCGATTAGACGGCGGCCGCCTCGCAGGATCGGGAGTCATTTTTCACGGGGCTCCCCGGCCCACGACCGACTGCTTTTGCTTTGATACCCGACCGACCATTATCACCTCAGCGGGGGCATCTGTTCGCTGCGCGGCAGCGAAAACGTCGGCGGTTCCTTCGCTTGGGTGGCAGTCACTTAACGCTTTTCGGGCGGCTTTTGTGTTTTGTTTTGTTTGGCTTCTTTTCCTTTCGGCAAGGGGAGCGAGGGAGCATGTCTGCGGCGGCTCCCGTGACGTGACTCGGCAATGAGATTTCCGTTTACGCCACCAGGTGTTCGGGCCGTGTTGATTCTTGCCGGACCGGGCACCGCGGAGTGCTGGCCCTCGTGCCTACCTGTGCCCTCTCCCGGTGCCCTCCCCGCCCAGTTTTGGGCCGGCTAAACCTGAACTGCCTTTCGGCGGTAGCGCGCTCAGCGTCGCCGGCCGGGGCACCTCGGGGCCTGCGGCGCTGTCGTGGTCCGCAAACGAGGGGCTAATTATGTGGGAGAGTTAATTGTCTTGTATAAACATCTGCTTCCTCGGGGAACCTCTCCGGGAGCGGCGGGGAGAGGGCGGCGAGATGGGAAGACGCCGGCACTTCGCTCTATCTTCCTTGGCTCGCGAGCGGGGGCCTAAAGTGGTTCTCCGATTTCACGGAGAGAAGGGGGGGGGGGGGGGGGGGGGGGGGGGGGGGCTCCCCTGAGCTGATGCGTTCGCTACAGGTGCACGCCCGAGCTGTTCTGCGCGCCGACGTCCATTCATGCGCCTGGAAGGGGGAAGGTGATCGCGAGAACGGCGAAAAACGTCTGTCCTGAGCCGCCGGGTTCACCCCGTATAGGAAAGGTATTCTCGGACTCGGCGCAGCTTCCAGGATAACAATTAACCATCTAAGTCGCTCCCAATAAATATTCAGCGCGCGGTGTTTTGAAACGAGAAGGTAAAACAAGTATATCCGAGATTCCCGAGCATTTGAACTCAGAAAGGCCATTCATTCTCGTCTCCTTATTTTGGCTTCTATGTGGTTGGTTGGCACGTTCGAACGAGTAGGTATTGCGTGCAATCTTGCGTGCAATCGGTCCCTTTAAAAGAAGCCACAGTGTCGTCAATTAAAAGTGACTTGAGAAATCTGGAGCGCCTCTACCTTCCCGCAGAGCGCTTGGGAGTGTCACAGCGAGTCTCCTCTCAGCGCAGGCTGTCTTTTTTAGGTCGAAATATATATACATATATTCTGCCTCGTCATTCGCATAACACTCTTCGCAGATTGCAGAGATTGGGTCTAAAGTCGAACTGGGGGGGTTCGACGTGTCAAACCAAAGAAGGGCACCTGGCACGCCTCAGTGGAGGACTGAGGGTTCATTTCGACCACCCGGAGATTGTTTGACGTGCAGCCGACATCTCGGTGACGCCTTCGCCGCAATAAGCGTCCGTCAGATTGCGGGCACCTCGGCTGGGATTCGAACCCGTCACCTGTGGATCCGTAGGTCGGCGCCTTGCCTCCCAGCAGTCTTGTACACATTAAGGCCCGTTCACACACAAACGAATGAGACAAGACCGGTTTTTGGGAGTATAGTATACCCCAAAAGTTTAATCTCAAATTATATAATGTGCTAAGTGATGTAAAGGAGTATTTTTTCTATGTTCATTAAATAAACAGTTGTTGGTTAAAAACAGTATCTTTAGCAACGGAGAAACATTCCAATTTTCTTCGTGACAATATTCGATAAAGTGCGATAGTTTCAAATCAGAGGCCTCAACGTCACGCCGCTCCGTCCCTCGAACACTTTGCGTCCAACGAACTTCGATAATAGAAAGCGAATATATATTTAACCTTTTTTTAACAACTATAATCACCGACAACTTAAGAAACGCCGGACGTGGCTCATTATGGTAATTTATGCTACTTGCTCAATGCTTCGTGATTGGTACTTGGGCGTTCTTATCGGCTAATGCCTTAGTCTCATTGGCTGCGAAGCGACAATGAGATGCCCGGGATTTGCCACGCCATGCGTTTTGAGTATGCACACTTTTAAACACACAAAAAAAAAATATATATATATATATATTGCGAGTGTTTTTTTTTTTTTTTTTTTTTTTTGCGAACACAAGAACGGTTAATCAAGGTGGTCAACAATAGAAGAACCCCAGCAAACGACAACGCTCAAAATACGACAAGGAAAAAGATCATGCTATGTGCAGCAGTGACAGTGGGCATGATGTTTCACTTGCTCACTCTCCCTGCACTAACATCACCTTGTTTCCTCTCGAATCCTATTTTGAAGTTGTCGTCATTCGCTGGGTTTCTTTTATGGTTCGCCCCCACAATTAATTTTTCCTGTCTTACGCAAAAAAAAAAACAACAAAAAAAAACAACGATCTTGGAGAATTTGTTTATGTTTGTCCTTTTTGGTTTCATATGTCACATTTTAGTGGGTTCTGTTCGGTATCGCAAAAAAAAAAAACAAAAAAAAAAAAACACTACGCTACACGAGTGAAGCTCGGACGATTAGACACCAAAAGGCATAAAGTATTCGCTGAAGGCTCTCAACATGACACACATAGGTGGCCCCTTTGAAATTACCGATAGCCATAGCGCCTTTGATATTATCATGAGAACAATCAACGGTAATGTTTGTGCCAATGAACAATTCTGCGCGTTCCCGCAAAGCACTTTGGAGCTCCAATCTCTGGCCGCCTCAGTGGTTCTGAGGCAGACGGCACTTATGCCAAGTAATCGAATTACATGTAATCGATTACTTTTTGAAGGAATCTTGTAATTATTTGAATGCATTTATTGGGAAGTAATCGCAAGATGCTTAGCACAACTTTGCGACAATATGTCGTGACTTTCTATGAACCAAGCCCGCGCGCTTTCCCTTTCTTAGAACACCTACGAGAAATCCCATCGATTTATGGAAGGGACCCAGTGATTGACGAGGCCCCGATAGATTTGGGGCTCTGAAATGATATCCGTGGATGCTGACCTCGCAAAAGGTCGTGCTCAGCGTTCCGGGGCAGTCCATGTTTTAGAGCGCAGCTCTTAGGCGCCCGTTTCCGGCTTGAGCGGCGTCGGCGTCGCCGTCGCCGTCGGCGTAACCGCGCGGTGCATTATGGGTAAATTTTCCCGAAGGAACCCGAGGTCCTCCCGAAGGACCTCGGGTTCCTTCGGGAGGACCTCGGGAGGACCTCGGGTTCCTTCGGGAGGACCTCGGGAGGACCTCGGGTTCCTTCGGGACGACCTCGGGTTCCTTCGGGAGGACCTCGGGGGGCGGTCCTCCCGAGGTCCTCCCCCCGAGGTCCTCGGGAGGAGGGTCACGTGACGATGACGTCATCAGTGACGTCATCACTGATGATGACGATGCGGATGCCGATGACGTCATCTGTGACGTCACTGATGACGTCATCAGTGACGTCACTGATGACGTCATCAGTGACGATGACGATGCGGATGCCGATGACGTCATCAGTGTCGTCACTGACGACGTCATCAGTGCTGATGACGATGATGATGCGGATGCTGATGACGTCATCAGTGACGTCACTGATGACCTCACTGATGACGTCATCGTCACGTGACCCCCCAGGTCACGTTCACGTGAGCCCCCCCCCCTCTCCCGAGGTCACGTGACCCCCCCAGTACCCTTCCCTCCTCCTCCTCAAGAGCTGCGCTCTAATTCGACGTTATAGGGATTTGTAAACGGCTTTCATTTTTAACTCAAAATGTTATCCCCGCCTCACCATTAGCCGGACTCCATTTGTTAATCACAACAATTAACCACAAAAAAAAAACCTTTTGGATGAGCGCGGCATTTCAATTCGCTTAGCGAAGCACCGACTACATCACCGATGTATACGTCAAGTCCACAGAAGCGGAATATACGTGGTTTTGCAGAAATCGACGCAAAAAAAAAGAAGGCGAGAAAAACACAAACAAAGGGGGCCGAGTTACGGGGCTTTGTAATTCCTCCGCGCGATTACCTGCAGGGCGATCCGCCAACACGGCTTTTCCGGCTCTGCCGTGAATATACGTGGCGACATTGCACAGCGGGAGCTTGTTAGCGGCGCAAATGAGCTTCCCGGCGTGCTGCGCCTTGGACCAGCCCCAGTGCGACGACATGCAACAACTCAATGGAATTTATAATGACCGGACGCGTCCTTTGACGCCGAGTTAGCCCGGACCCGCGCGTGACGCTGTTTGCTTTGTTCTCGAGGGGAGGGGTCCGGGCTTTACGTACACCGGTGTTGGTAGACTTTGTTGATGCTGCGGCGTCGGTTCGCGTGCGCGGGCTTGTTTCGGCGATGAGTGGCTAGTCCGTGGTCGACCGCTTGATTAAAATCTATTTTTATTTTATTTTTTTCGGGGAGTATATCACATGCCTCTCCACGTGCCACCTTTTTTCCCTCGGGGTCTCTCTCACTCTCTTTCTCATTCTCGCTCATCGCATACCCTTCCCAGCGATGATAGAAAAAGTCGTGTTCGCGATATGTTTACCCTGTCTTTTCGGAGGTTGCCATAGGAATGCATCATATCAGATTTAGCCCGTACTATATAATATAGTGCCCCAGTCATCAAATATGCATAGTCTTATATAACGAACAGCGGAGGTTGTCACGCTGCTTGGGAATGGAATGCAGGAAAACGTACGCTTATCTGAATAAACCGCGTAACGTTGTCGTGGAGTCGAACATTAGAAGTAAATATATAAGTATAGACCTTTTCCGCTTACTCTCGCCCCCTACCGCCAAGTAGGCAAATCCGATATGGGCGACGAAAAAATATTAAAACGTTTCAACCTGCAAATAGTAAAAAAATAGAGAGGAGAGAAAACGAGAATGGGTGACGGTTACGCTTTTCTCCTAAATGCATTCTATTGGCGTGGCGACGGCAAAACAATGTTTTCGCCCATACTGGAAGTGACGACAATTCAAGATGGCGGCGTCCTTGAAGAAAGGGTCTATAGAAATGATTATGCTCTATATGTATCACCTTTTTATATAGCATCACATTGACAATGCATGTTTATTCATTCGACGTTTAAAAAAAAAGTGTACACTGGAACAAATTAAATTCACTCGTCGATAATGATAGAAATAATTATCTTTATTTGGAATTCTTGAGTCACGTGTGGGGAGGCAAGAGGTAAGCAAGCTTTACCTGACTAAGCCCCACCACCCTTGTACATTGCTCCGCAGTGCAGTGTAGTAGCAAAACCAACAAAAAAAATTAAAAAAATAAACAAAAGAAAGGAAAAGAAAGAATACATAAACAGGCACAAATTTGAGCGATGACTCTAAAAAGTCGGAAACATTTCTCGAGCTCATTTTTGAAAAGGTGTATACTTTCGCGTGTAATTGTTTAAACGTCATCAATTTTACGCTCATTTGAAATTTTGCTTTCTTCTGAAAGGAACAAAACCTCGAGAAAGATATACACGCTGACTTTCCCCTTTAGCATTTCTTTTTGCAATTCTTTGCTTTGTTGCTTCTTCAGTCCAAGAGGACGCGAGTTGAAAGTGTGCGTGTAGCACACACTACCAACTCTTCGGGTCTCCAAACAGTCCCTCATGAACAGCATAGCGGTACTTCAACGAAATAACGAATGAATGTGGTCTCCGCAAATCACCTTAAAATATCTTTTTCCGCGTAGCGCCTTCTTTTGACCACGCACCGCGCTGTTTACTCGCTCTTTGTGCTCTCCTGCGCCGCCCGCTTTAACGAGGCAGCGCGGCCGAGGATATCACTTAAAGTAATGTTCGACCCGTGGTTCGCGTCTACCTCGGCCCTGTTCCGAGCAGTTTACGTGGCACCGCAAGAATCATGGGGCCCCCCCCCCCCCCCCCCCCCCTTCCTGACCAGTAGTGCCTTCCACTTTGTGCGTCCCGCCAAGCGGGGTCATCCATCGTGCCCGAGTGCCGCTGACGTTTTTACAGCGTCCCACTTCGTACTCGAATTACGTTATTGCCGAGTAAAGACGACAACGCTACACTGGTCACTCGCCCACCGCCGGGAGGGACTCTGAACGCAGGCCGGCGAGTCGCTGCCGGGGCGTGGCGTCGCGTTGGGTCCCCTATACACGCTGCAGCGACACGCTCGCCGCTACTTGATTCAGCAAACAACAAGGCGACGCGATCGAAGCTGCGCCAGCCGTGCGCGACGTTCGACTCGCCGCGCGGGTTCGGTCTCGTTCCCCTGTCGCGGCGGCTGCAGCTGGAAGCGGTGGCTGTCGTCTCGGCCCTGGGTCCGGCGCTGTGGCCAAAGTTCGGTCGCCTGCGAGGCACCGGGGGCGTTTCTCGCGAAGAGGGCGACGCGGTCGCCCACAGCGCACACGCCGCCGCGGGGTTTTTCGGTGTCCCCTATGGCAACGACTTCGCTCTCGACATGCATGCACGGCACACCCGGGCTGGCTTATTAATAGTTGTCGGACGAGCTCCTGCATCAGCTACAGAGGCTGCAGTATTCGCTGCGTTTCACGTTGTTTTTTTTTAATTTTTTTATTTATATTGTTCTTCCGTTGTACACACCCACGCGCGGCTTCATGCAGTATTTACGGGGTGATTCTCGCTGAAACTTATAACGCGTTTATGCGCACGCGCGCGCACGAGCTTTTGTTTATGTTTTATAAACGAGGCTCCCTGTCGTTTGCACGAACAGGTTGTTAATCCAAGGTAGATGTGATTCATGGGCACCTAAAAGCACGTTTGCAAGCGCCACATTCCGTAAACGACGTTCGAGGAAGGGCATTCAACTGCGGAGACTCCGACCATCGTCCACCCATGAACCGCCCGAATCGTTCATTAAGTGGCGAGCGGCAAGATAATCTTTTATAAACTTGGGTTTTATTTGCTATTCCACCGCCTCAAAATTGATCGTTAGAGTCACAGTAACCGGGTCGAAGGTCTCCGTGTGCTGAAATGTCTCCAAAGCGTTGTATCTGACAATCACAAACAAGACGTAAACTTTTCAAAGACCTCGTCAAACGGCGCTACTGATTCGCCGGCAGGCAAGCTTACCCTCTGACTGCGGGGTCCTTCATAGCGCTGCCTGCAACTTGTGACACCAAGTGTCGACGGCGCGTGCTCGCATACCCAGATCCGAGCGTGTGTTTTGCCGACATGAAGCCGAGCGCCGACCGCAACGGTGCAGACCGCTCATGCCACAGGCTGCTGTGGCAGAATGTCAGACGCAGCTCATGCCTTATGCATGGATGCAACGCGGCCGTCGGCGGTGCGACCTTCACGGGCATTGTCGGCGCACGAGCGCTGTAATCGAGATTGGTGTGAACCTACATGCATCAACGTGTTCTATAGGAGCGCGTATATATAGAGCACATCACGCAACGCGTTTCTGTTGCAATTTGGTATGCACGAGACTTTTGAAGTCGGCTCGGTTTCTGGCCCAAACTCGCGGAAAGATCGCGTCGAACGCGTTAGAGTGCGGAAAGCCGGCGTACGGTGTTTGGCTCTATAGCATGCGACGGGTGCAGTGGAGACAAAGGCAGCTAGCTTTAGATCTACCATTTATCTTTACAATCAGAGCTCGGCGTTCTGACATCCCCTCTCATCTCCTGCTCTACCTCAGTATCTCGGCGCATACTTCGGTTCACCGTAAAGGCCGTTCACACTCTTGCGACCGAGTTCGACCGAGACAGACCAGACCGGTTTTTAATCCTCTTGCGATCTCTTAGGACCAGCAGCGGAGCTGGTCCTAAGAGATCGCAAGAGGATTAAAAACCGGTTTGGTCTCTCTCGGTCGAACTCAGTCGCAAGAGTGTGAACGGGCCTTAAGTCCAGACGCAGCCAACGGTACGAGCTTCTATGACCAATCAAAGAGCGTCTAAACACATGACATAAACAAGCAAAAAAAAAAAAAAAACACGGTTCATTATTTTAGGAATCTCCGTAATATATCGTGAAAACAATCAGCATCGGCAACATAAACAATTTCTCCCGGCAATACATTCCAAGTACGAATAGTATGATAAAAAAAAAAGAAAAAAAGAAAGAAAGAACAGTGAATGATAACAAGATTCTTCCACTCTTTTTAGAATGATTGAACCTTAACGACCCGTGATGCGGTGGCAGGATGTAGAGACCTGTTTCGATACCTGCATACTCACGCTATATACTGTAAAAAAAAAAAAAGAATATTGCG
This sequence comes from Ixodes persulcatus, assembly GCA_013358835.2. Taxonomy (NCBI): domain Eukaryota; kingdom Metazoa; phylum Arthropoda; class Arachnida; order Ixodida; family Ixodidae; genus Ixodes; species Ixodes persulcatus. The sequence continues at coordinate 1,040,413 of JABSTQ010010120.1, forward strand.
AGCGTAAGCACTTTCTTGTTTTTTCAAGAAGGTACCAATCTAATCTTTGTTTCATTTCAGTAGAAGTTGTAGTCGCTGATCACAAATTTTAGCGCTTGATTTTAAATTCGGTCATTGTGCGAGGTAACTTCGAGGGGGATTCTATATACTCAGTGTTGGTGGTAATAGATCTGCACCTCCCGTGAAATTTCAGGGGGAGCTCGGACCCCCGATTCACCCCGTAGTCGGCGCCTATGCTGACACCGGAAAGTAATTTTCCGCTAAATTTCGTGACCCAGACTTAGAAATCGGAGTTACACTTTTTGAAATGCCTGCGTGTCTACTTACCCTCAAAACACTCAATGAGCCAGTAATTGCGATCTAGGAAATCAGCTCAGCAAATGATGAGGCACACTTTTGTTTAGACCTTAAAATGAAGTCTGTGCTGGGGCATTACGCGATGCATTTATGACGCTTTGCTTTTATATTGGTCTGAGCAGAAACATAACAATTACTGTTGACAGCGCAAGATGCAAACACAGATTTGTAGTAGGCTTTTCGATATCACTATTTACAAGATTACCGCTAGATAACAAAGCAGGAATAGAAGTATCCTCCTTTTTATTTGATTTTACATATTTCCGGTATTCTCTGGGCTCGCTTATAAATTTCTAGTTCAAGGACTCATGAAAAAATCCGTTTGCTTTCCTGTACATTTTGTTTTCAAGTCTGTGGTTACTTCTTCCAGCGCTTTTGTTTCAAAATACCATAGGGATTTCTCTGATATTTCTTATAAACCCTACGTTTTCGTTTTATTTGTTTTCGAATTGAGGGTCTTATTTACGGTTTATATGGTCATTTATTTGAAAGTCTTCGGTATATAGCAATCGGCAAGCACCTTAAAGGGGCGATTCAACGAGTTTTGTACTTTGTGCAAATACCGCTTAGAACGGATCCCTGATGTTAATGATCTGTGAAACACCCGTTCGTTTTTCACCACACGCAATAAAGGTCGCAGAAAACAATTAAAGAAAAACGAGCAGCGTTCACCCCCTCAACAACTCGCAGCGAGAACAAGCGGCCACGTGATCTGGAGCCGATTATACGCCGCCAATGTTGATCACCGCCACGCGCTGGGGTCGGCAAAGTACTGGACACGCGCTGAGTACCAGACATTGTTATGGTTCGGCTACTGTCGTCATTGCAGCGATTGGACACGGGCCACTACCCGAATGCTTCTCGAGCTAGTAATTATCACGAGCCCAAATCGAGTTCCCACGCAATGCTCGGGTCCAATCTATGAGCCACATTCAAACATCGTCACTGGAGGATACTACGATCACCCAGTTACGTCATCAAGTTTCGCGAAGGAGAGATTGAATGAAAATGCTCGCTTTTGTCCCTGAAATTGCACCGCAACAAAGGAGTTCTGAGCCAGTGGCGTTGCGTGCTCATTGTGTCCCACTAGTGCCAGTTAAGCTCGCGTAAAGTGATAAACATACCAATTGAACATCGTTGCACCGCCCCTTTAAGTTATGGTTATAACACTTCCCACAAGTGATCAAGATCGCTTTAGAAGCTCAATTACGAAAAAGTAGAAAATAATACAGCGGAAGTTCTGAGGAAATACGTTCATAATCTCATTGACCGTACAAAATAAATTTGCGTTCTTGTCTTTAGATGTCTACCACTTGTTTATTTTTTTTTAATTCAGAAGAGATATGGAGAGTGCGAAAGAGAGAGAGAGGGGGGGGGGGGGGTAAGGTCCATCATCGGTACATATATGTTACAGCCCAAGCGCTCATGAACTCGTAATAAATTCTAGGGTTTCCATACACGCAATTGCCGCCAAACACACATGCTCTGCTAATGACTCGCTGTCACGAAACAAACATTTGGTCGTGCCAAACACGTGCAAGCGGTCGACCTGCGCCATCCCTGAATAGGTCTCATCGATTCACATCATTATTACAATCCGATAAAAAAAAAAAAAAAAAAAAAAACGAGGTTTGCACAGACTCGTTTTTTCTTTTCTTCACTTAGATAAGAGAGAGTAAAGAGAAAGAGATGTGGAGCTTAATAAGACGGAAAGCTTATACCTGGATGAACGTGTCAAAACAGGGCAGAAACTTAATTGTCTTCAAGGAACCGTTTAACCTCGACATGAATTTACGTTGGGCCTTATGGTTGTGTCTTTAACCCAATTCACGAAGCTTAGAAACAAACTACATAGGAACGATAAGAAAGTTGCAGTTCAAAGCTTCTTAACAGCTGAACGTCAGTATTTGGGTCATATAGGGTGTCCCAAGTCACCAGGCTCGATCTAAAATTGACCTTAAAAATCGACGCCTGCACGTGGCAATCTAAAATTTTCGTGAAAGGTGTATTTCACAGGTCGGTTTTTTCTTGTAAAATTACAAAGCGTAGCTTTCTTTCTGTAAAAAGTAGGGCCAAGAAACTTGCCAGAGTCAATGGCGGGCGGCGCCGCAGACAACTAAGTCGAGTATCATGGCGGGTTCGGCGCTCCTATGTTGCCGCTTGCCTTATTGCGGGTGGCGGGTGGCGCTTGCCGCTTCTTGCGCCGCATTGTGGCCAGCCGAGCTAGGCGCCGCTTCCGCTCCTCTGTCTCGTTGGCCCTCCTTGCACGCTTAGCAGCGGCATCCGCTGCCTGACGCTGCTTTCGCTGTTCGCCGGTTTCGGCAGCCCTTCTCCTTCGTTCCCAATCCGTCTTCTTTTGCCACCCACTTGCATGGCTTGCATTGACGTGATACAGAATGCATCGTAAAATTCTAAGGCAGCTTTATCTGCGTATTTCCTGCGAATTGTTGTTTGTGCTAATTCTGGGTCACATGGGCACCTATCCCAGTGCACTGCCAGATTGCCCGGCGGGGACTGTTTTACTGACAATGCACGTCATCTTGCTATCATGCATAACCATACATGTTATCTTGTTGTCAGCGTGGCCCGTGGAATGTTTCGGCGGAGTGCCGAAAATGACCCGTGTCGATATGAAGTGCGGTTGACGGCGCGAAACCGCGAAGTGTCCGACTAATAGTTATCGATGTAAATCGCTGTAAAAAATGCATAACCTAGAGATGCGACGTCGTATTAATAGATCGGGTATATTTCACTTATTTTTCATCAACGACACACTGGCTAAGCGAGAATAGCCAGTGAAGCAAGCAGAGCGGTTTTGGATGTATTCAAGAGGTTGGATGAGCGAGCCAATATGAGGATGCCATACGGATGACGCATATTCAATTTTAGAGCGCACGAGCATATTGCACAGTAGCAGTTTTAATGAGGTTGATGCAAGGCTAAACTTAAGGCGAAGGAAACCATGCATGCTATTAGCATTATTAGCCACGTATTCAATGTGTGGTTGCCCGAAACTCTTATGGGTGATATGAACACCAAGATACTTATAAGAGGCAACGGAAGACAAAGAGGAGCAATTAAGGAACCAAGTTCAAGGGCGAGATTAGTGGGTTGATCTTGTAACTCTCATTGCCTTACACTTCCTAATATCTAGTTTCCTTATCCACGAATCACGTGAACACAGAAATGTTATTAGGATCAGATCGAGGATATATGTGTCGGACAAGTTTGAAATTTCTCTAGATAGAACACAGAATCAGGAAGGTCATTAATACGTACAGATGATGAGAAAAGTGGGTCCTAGGACTGATCCTTGAGGAAAACCTGAGGATACTGATAAAAGATGAGAATCGTTAGCAGATAATGAAAACACTCTGGCGGGTTTTGATCCCCGTCCCTCCGCGTGGCACTCACATGCCTGTAAACTCGGCCAGACACGCGAATTATTTAGTTCAATAGTTCATTCGTAGTTTATATTAAAATGAACGAATTAAAGGAGAAGCAGCGAACACCGCATCTTCGAGCATCTTCTCTGTCTAAGTTCAATTATTCATGCTTGTACGTCCTATACAATTAATCCAACATGCTTGAATGGATGGAGCGATCAAATGTTTAAAATGACCGTTATATGTCACTACCTATCCCATTGTCATGGGGACACTGAAGACCACAATGGAGGTCACATACAGCGGCCATGTATTCTCAAACACATATACGCGTATACACGCGTTTGCGTGTACGTCTATTGTACGCTCCTTACCACCAAGAGCCATTGTGTGATGCCAATGGGTATGTAGTTCTTTTCATTAAAGTGCACCCTTAGCGCTAATAGGTCTTTCACAACCAAATCTCACGCTCACCGTTAGAGCTTAATTTAATTAGTTTGGCAGGTACATTTGCAGACTCTTTCGCATCTGCCAGTTGTTTCACGAGCTCTCTTATTATATTTTTCTTGCATTGCCCTCGGTGGGTGCCACGGTGCTCTGCATGCCAAATTTGGACAGGCTGATAGGATCCGAGGAACTGGTCGTGCGAGTTATCTCTCTTCCGATGAAGCTTTCATTAGCAAACGGTTTGCTCTCCTCCTTGCCGCAGAGTTGGGCGCCGTCCTCTGCTTCTCATTAAATGTGTACGATGTTTGTGTTAAACGAGGTGGTAGACTTGTGTTGTTGCTGTTTTTTTTTTTTTTAATTAGATTTTTGTTGGTTGTCGCGCGTGTCGTGCATGCGAAGGAAGTCGCTCTGAAACTTCAATACAAGCTGTTGCTCTTCTTTTTTTTTTTAATTTTTCTCCCGCTGTCGGTTTTCGTACATGCCTGTACAATTTCGTGGTTTCCGAACAAAGGCTGCGCAGTGGTATTGCCGCAAATCGATATCGTTATGTGCAGCATCCACTCACAAAGAATTAAATGTGCACGAATTTGGAAGTGGGACGACGGCTTGGAATGTCAGTAGTAAAGAGTGTTCACCATTGCCATCGAAAACAATCGCATTATTTCTATTGCTGGGCGATTAACCTACCGATTAATTGATTAATGCTTTACTAGCGATTATCTTTTTAACCGATTAATCGGTAAACTTTTGACGAACGAAAAAGATGTAAAAAATCAACGGTTTCATTAGGCTCACGTGAACGAGAACATCTGTATGTAGGTCAAACTGTAGGTGAAACTATAACTGAAAGTAAAGCTTAGGGGAAAGATTTGTAGCTCCAGTCAAGTTCATAAGGTTACAAGTATCCCGGCCACTTAAACGCCGTGCGAGTTTTCGTTTAGCACAGCAGAAACTATTGTGAGCAATCAGAGTTGCGCCATAAACCCCCCCAAAATCTCTCTCTCTCTCTGAGCAATCAGAGGAGGTCGCTCGTGCAAGAGGATATCAACGAGCCTCTTTGCCTCATATAGCTGAAGTAATAATCTGTGAGTGTGAGAGTCTTTGAACCTCTCTACACTACACATCGGGGTAGATTCATAATCGAAATTGTATACTGCGTCGTTCATTATATGATCAACAAAGGCAAAAAAATAAATATTTATGATTTTTACTTTTAGAAATGTTATGCGAGGAAATGAACGAGACCGTTTAATCGATTGAAGGGTGGCGAATAATCGGGTTACAATTGTTATTCGACGCCCAGCCCTAATGTTTGCTCGATACGCCTGTTGCTTGAGGGTCCCTTAAACAAAAAAAAAAAAAAGACATTCTACGCGTTAAGTAAAAAACAAAGAAAAGTAAAAAAAGTAGGTATTATATTGCACCGAAAGCGATTTTCACTGTGACCGTATTGTCCGTCGTTAATACCTCGTCACGTAGAGCCCACGTTGGCATGTCCGAAGAGGGGTTTAGGGCACGTCATTTGCTGGCATTTCATCTGTGAGACCGATCAAACGGCTTCTGATAAAGAAACTGGACACCCCCCTCCCCCCCGGCCCCCAATCGCGAATAGATATTACTAATTTCAATATTTTGTTATCGTCATAACAATGACCATATGAGCCCATTGGCGTACCAACCCGGGGCGGGGGGGGGGGGGCAAGGCATGTGTTTCCCCCTCCCCCCCTTTCCTAAACATCCACCACTGGGCAGGGCAAACACTGGCCGACGGCGCCCAAGGGATACCGAGGGCTCCGCCTTCCGGGCCTGTGTGTGTGTCAGGCTTGTACAAGATACTCACTAAAAATATTTAAGTTCAGTTACTGAGTACCACGAAAAATAGTAACTGAGTAGAGTACTAAATACTCAAATTTGTAAAGTAATTGAGTAAAGTACAAATTACTCCAAAAAAAGTAACTCGTTACTTTCAAGATACTCTCAAGGTACAATTTTCTCTGCAATTCAGTGTCAAGCACAACCGAAGTCAGTAAAGAATTCTTCCTCCCAGCTACTATGGAATCTCTTGGAAATCTCTTAGCTACACTTTGGCTGCCACTTAGACTTCTAGGAGGTCCCAAGTAACTACGAATGAAACAAAAATAAAAATGTTTTTCTTTTATACCCTTGCTATGGCGAGGACATAGGCGAGGGCAGCGCGGGGCCCGTTCGTCTGTGGAGGGAGTTTCTACACAGAGGCTCGCCTCCGACGCTCCCCTTGTGTCGGGTGTTCATTTCCGCTTCCCCCGTCAGTGCACCTGGCGGTGCTGTGCACTCGGGGGTCGGGGAGTCCAACCGAAGACAATAGCGAGTTTTAGTAGACCGTGTTTCCCCCTCAGCTAAGCCCCTCCGCTACCTGGAACTTTACAGCCAAGGCCATCGGCACGCAGGCGCAGTGGCGGTTTCTTCGTAGCGAAGGGGGAAACACGGTCCACTATAACTCGCTAATGCTGCGTACGCCGCGAGCGATGGGCCGCCGGAGTGGAGCGGTGTAGTCGCGTCTTGTGAGTCTTGTGTGCGAAGTGAGCCTAGTAGAACGAACGAGCGGTGTGTGCGACTACGTGCGGATGCAAAGGCATTTCTGAAGCTGGAAGGCTTTCTTTTATATGCTTTCACTCCATAACATAGAAAAATAAACTCCGGTTTGCTGTCGACTCTTACCAGACACTTGTAGAACACACCCTCTCTCCGACACGAGTGCCCTCCCTCTGGCTTGTAGCCTTGCACACATCTTATGCTTTCACCCGCATGCCCTTCTGCTTCGGAATCTGTTGCTCTTGGGCTTGGCCACAAACAAATTGTAAGAAAATGTGCTTTCACGTTTTGCCCAGTTTAGAAGACACGACACGCGTACGCTCGGCTTGAGGCTGCGACACCTGCTTCTCCGTGTCACCTCTTTCAGCAGAAGCACGGAAGTGCACTGAATTACCTGGCACGAAATGTATCTGCAATGGCAGGGCGCCTAGCCAAAATAGCTGGAGTTCAATATTTTCCAAGCTTCCCGCCTCTAAAGAAAATAAAAAATAGAAAGTAACTCAAAAGTACCTTTAAAATGAGTACAAGTTACTTGAAAAAAGTATTTAAATTAGAGTACTAAATACTGACGTTCGAAAGCATTTACAAGATACCAAGTTACTCACAAAAGTATTTAAGATACAGTAACTTGAGTAGCGTATTTAAGTTACGTACTAGTCTGGTGTGTGTGTGAGGGGGGGAAAGGGGGGTTTGGTTTGCCCCCCCCCCCCCCCCTCCCGCTCAAAAACAATTTGGTACGCCACTGCATGGGCCCATGGCGATTCGAGCCACAATACTCTCATGTTCCAGTCTCTTTTGGTGAGCAGGAGGTCAGAGCCGCTCTCGCCCACGTAACACGAACGGCTTACCAGCCACCCGAGTAACTTTCAGAAGTACCGCTTGTCTTAGCCAACATGTTGTTTTGTCTCCGGCTTGTCGCGCTGAAGCGCAAGAAAGTGCATCTGGCACGTCTGCAAGAAGTGTTTGTTTATTTATTTATTTTTATTTATTTATTTGCATATCCTGCAGGCCCCACACAGGCCCAAGCACGAGGGATAGCACACATAATAAATACAATAATGATACACAGAGCAAAACGCAAGAACGCAACGCGTGCGTGTGCGAGTCTGACTAATACAATTTAGTATACAACATGAACAACACTTTGTAACCGGGGTTATACAAATGCGCACATAAACAACCAAAGGAGTGCAGTTGATGCGAGCAGTCTTGCTGCCCAAGTGTACGCCGCCCTATGTACGACAGGCCACAGATGTTCGGAAGGCTACTCTGTGCACATGTTTCCGTTGGAAATAAGGAGATAAACCGCCGCCCGCTGCCTATCAGTCAGCTGAGCCCAACTTCTGCTCTCACCCGGATGCATGAAGCACCAAGACGAACGAAACATTGTGGATAGTGGACGGCGCAGCTTGCATTTTGATGTCTGGTCTTATCTACCTTACCGTAGGGGAGCGATAAAAACCATATGCAATGAAGCTGGGATCAAGATTATGACGCTAAACGCAGTTTTCTCATGTTCTGTATTTTATTTATATGTTTATATACTATATCTATATTGATTATTTTCTTTTAAAACATGATGTAATTTTTTTTAATATTTGTTTTTTGGCTGCGCTTCAAAATTTTGCGGTGTTATTTTTGCTAGAGGAATTAGGAAGGCATTATCCGCTTAAGCAGTAATGAGTACGCCGAGCGAGCAATATAGTGCAAGCACTAGGTTTCGGTGCGTTTTAAAAATGAATTTAAATTCTGTGAAAAGTCTTTCTTTTTCTTTTTTTACATTTCAATCTTAAACCGTAATAATAATCGTTAACATTATACAACTCACCCTAAATTCACAGCCTCTCAGTTTAACCTGGATAATTTCTTTTTATACTGAAATAGAGGGAAAGCAAAGGAGTTGAAAGGATTTATGTACTAAAGTCCATGGCATTGTTGCGTAGTTTAACAAAGCCCAAAGGAATGATCAGGTGCGCACTACTTTGATTTTACCGGTCGAGTCACTTCTATGTCGACATTACTGTATGGTAGTCAGGCATAAAAACGACGAAGAGACGGTTAGCTAAATGTCACTCTGGGGATGATACTGCAGCCTAACATGCATGTTCACACTTTTTGTTCTACGTCGTAAAAGCAACTAAAACGAAGAGAATAGCGCCGTGTAGTACATGTTTGATCGAACAGACAACATGTGGGTTGAGAACATTAAAGCTTGGGACGAGGAATGTAATTTTTTTTTTCTTACTGAACAAATCCTCTTGCTGTGTCCTCCACACTGAAACATCAGGGTTTATTGCTGCATGAGTATCGATTACAACATTTATATGTAATATTACAGAGGCTGTTTGAATCACCGTACAGGACTGGTAATTTAGCTGGGCTTGGCGTTAGCAGGTGTAATGTTGAAAAACATTTAAGGATAATTCTATGAACAATTGAGATCTTTTGAGGGATAAAGCTATTAACAAAATTGGGAATGGGGGTTTAGTTTTTTCTTGCTCTGCCTGTAGCACGAGACGACCAGGCTGTTCTGGCGAGAAACAAAACTGCAATATCGCGGAAGTCGAGGAACTGCTCCATCTTACTCAAAAATATACCAATAATCTTAAAAAAGTGTCCATGGCATAGCCACTAGATACTAATTACCCCCCGAGAAATAATACATTGATGAGAACAAGCGATTCTAGGTATACACACGCCGAAGCTGCGAAAACCTAAGCGATGGGGAAACGTCGCTGTTGTTTGTGTTATCCAACCTCCTATCCTTCTGTGATCGATCGGAGGGCTGGAAATGAGGCTGACGTAATACAGCGAGTAGGCATATACTGTTCGCATGGTGCGCACCCATCAAGGGAATCCGGGCGTCGCCGAACAACGTTCGTTGACGGAGTGGCGACGGGAATTCGCCCGCTGGCGGACGATGGTACAATGTTGCTAGATCAGTGAAGCGGCGCTCCACGTCAACTTGAAAGCGGACAAGTAAGAACAATCGTTGAACAATGAGGTGTGGTGTCGCTTACTCAGCACAAGACGAGTATAATTTTATGCTTCAGAGTTACGTGGCATACATGTCAAAGGACCACAGTTGATCGTTCCCTCCTTTCGTCGAAACTTACAAGGTGCGCGAGCAATGCTCAAATGCAGTTCTTTCTCTTTCCGCTCTGTCATCGCATGCGAATTTTTTCATTCTCCTCTCCATTCGTCTTCCCCCTAAAAGAATGTATTTTCATATTATCTGCAAAAATGAAGAATGGTCAGGAACAGATACGAACCGTTCCAGTGACTCATCTACCAGCACCAATGAACTATAACTTTTATGAAACAAACTTTTATCTTTCTATGCAATGGTATACTTGTGTGATATCTAGCAGGCCGTGCACCGTCTGAAACTATGTTACGCTACAGGGGATGTTTTTCTTGAATTATGTCTACTCCATGGATTAGCTCAGAAAGGGCGCTATGGCAAGCCCCGTCTATTCTTCAAGCATTATCATCTTTATTATAGTCCCAAGGTAAAATCCAAATGCCTTCATCTAGAATTAACTTTATATAAGAAAAATGATGTCGCTAAATATGCCTCGTGCCATTGGAGAGCCCATTACATCGCCGAGGTAGCACCACTGGTCACAGAGAGGTGGTGGTTCACAAAATGTATACACGATCTCACTTGAGAGTAGAAGTTTCGTATTTTTGCATTCTAAAAAAAAGTACCCACTTCCAGCGTTGTCCTATTTACGTTGTCACGTCACATGACCCACTGGAGTAACTCAGATCCACTTGAGTAAGATTTTGTAGAACGACATTTACGGGTGCGAGCATCAACTATCTGGGAGGCAGCAATGCATCGAAACGCTAGGCCGTCAACTTCACTGCGTACGGGGGTGGACCATACATCAAAAAAGTGCAAGCTCACATCGAAATGCGTATCCGGTAGGTGAGTATTGCAGCTGCCGAGGCAACCTTGAAACAAGGTGGCAAGCTGAGCGCGTTGGTTTGCACTCACAAAACAGGTATACGCAGTGAGCAAAAACAGGGCAGGCTGTGAAAAGAGAATAAGGAACTAAACAGAACAAACGTTTCAGCGCTTTTCCTGTTTAGTTTCTTATTTTCTGTTTTGGTTCTTTGTGCGCTGTCTACCCCTTTTTTGCAAACTTGAAATTCTGATAGTCCTTCTCTCCGAGGCTTCCCTTTATATTCATAAACCGAATAAAGTTCCTTTTTGTAATTTCTCAAGATTTAGAGCAAGAAGCGAGTTGGTTGGAATTTGAGACATGCTTACGTTCATCCTTTTCTCACGCACTCCTTGACCACATTGCAACATATAGTGACCCATGTCTCCGACACTTCTTGCAAGAGACTGCGGCACGTCTCGTGTTCAGTAGACCTGTGCGTCGAAAAACTGAGAGAGAGGAGGGGACGGGAGGGGACGTCAGAACGCCGAGACCTGAGTGGAAGGATTAAGGGGTAGACGTAAAGCTATAGCAGTCTTCGCCTCTACTCACTCTCCGAACGCGTTCGAACGCAAACGCGGAACGCTGGACGCCGGCGTTTGGCAATCCAACGCGTTCGAACACTGAGTAGACACAAAAGCAGCTATCTTTAACTCTACCCCCTAATCCTTCCAACCAGAGCTCGCTGTTCCGAAGTCCCCTTTCGTCTCCTCCTTTTTTTCTCTCTCTGTTTCTCGTCGCATAATTATGCCCCCTCCGAAGCCGGTCGCATGTGCCTTCACCTTTTCTACATGTTCCTCCTTCTCTGAAGAAAGTCGCTGTACCCAGAGTGTCAAACCGAAATGTTTCTCGTTCCGGTTTTCGTTCCGGTTCAGGGAAAACGGTTCAGCTCCGGTTCAACTCCGGAGTGAAAAAATAAAGGTTCAAACCGGTTCGAACTACTTCGTGCTCATATGCTACAAACACAAGTGACGACAGCAAAATATAAACTATGCATATTTTATAAAAGTGTTTCATATTAAAAGCAAAGGCTCACATTACTGTGTGGAACGTCCGAGCTAGTGCTGGGGCACCTCGGGACGTGGGTGATAGCGCAGTTCAATGTCAGGCAGCTGACCAAAGAAGCAGGACGTCGTCAAACATATACGGGGAAAGACGGCACCTCTTAGATGATAAGATGAACTTCAGTGCAGAAAATACTCGCTCCACGCTGACCTGGGTCGCAGTCACTCCTGTGGCTACTTGCGCCAATGCTTAGAGTTCTGGATGGTGTTCCCTTCTCTCCTCTCAAACCTGCAACACGTTAGCGTCCCTTGAAAGAAGCGGCTCCTTGTCTAGCATTTCCAGGAGGCAAGATATATCAAGTGGGCTACTGGTACCTCGAACGAGCACGCCAGCCTCAACCTCTCTTTCCGTGGGGAGCGCTTCGAGGGCGACTCCCGGATCATCTGGAACCGCCGCAGTTTCAGAAGAAAGGGTAGAATCTTGTTTGCATTGCAAAGCTGTGATCTGCCTCCAAGTCTTTGTCGAATGCAACATGGCCCGGTACTTTTGCTCAGAGGTGAGAGGAAGGCGGTAGCGGGGATCCATGTACACTGCTCCGCAGAAGACATCCGTGTCAAGAAGTTGGCGCTCCCTTTTACTCATTGACTGAACCGAGGCCTTTGCTAACGGCAACGATATCTTGGAAGTGTCCATGGAACCGCTCAGCCACGTTCCGTAGAAATCTCCTACAGTGAGCTGTTCCTTGTGCAATGTCTTCGTCGCCACTTCTGCCGGGCGAAGCGATACTGGGAGCATTTCGAATTCCGCCCGTACGTCTTCAGTCCACCTGGAGCTTTCTTCTTTCGACAGGAACCCTCCAGCGAAGCCTTTTAGTTCAAGGCGTGAGCATATGCAGCGTGGATATTCACCGCGTTGAACAATCAGGCACTGGTTTCTTCAACCCTAGCTTTCTGATCAGGGACAGAACAGATTGGACACGTAGTCTCTTAACAAGAGCACGGCTTTCTTCAACAATGTGCCCGCATACCAATCCTTTCAAGGCGTCACTAACTGCCAGCTGCAGCGTGTGAGCGGTGCACCTCATCCCTTCTAGCAAGCCGGAATCATCAGAGAGTGCGCTCTCAGGATACTTCACTACAGGTTGCAGAGCGTGGTACTCAACTTCAGGGTCACTAGAGCCGACCTCTGCTTCGGAGTCAGAACATTCCTCGTTCATTTCACCGAGAAGACCCACAGCTTTCACCATGTTGGCACCGTTGTCTGTCGCGACGACGCTGTATACCTGACTGACGTCGAGATTGAACGCCTTGATGAAATCAAGGCGTTTAAAGTGAATTGCACACTACTCTACAAAATTGAAGACAAGAAACACCAAACAGATATCGGACTGAACGCAAAAAAAAAAGGACAAAGAGAGGTATAGACAACACTAGGCGTGTGGTCTATACCTCTCTCTGTCCTTGTTTTTTTTTTTTTTTTTTTTTTTTTTGGCGTTCAGTTTGAGATGAAAATCCAACTAGCCCGAACGCACCGTTATGCCACCAAACAAGCTCATTAATTGGTCACTTTTGCCGACGTACGAATTGGGTATATTCTAGTGATAAATTTTCTTTGATGAACCAGTTACGGTCCCCAAGAAGAGGGTGGGACGAATGTGGTCATTTGTTAAAGAAATGCATAAGACCAGAAATCGCGGAGAATTTATAGTCCCTGTGGACATTTCGTTTGAGTACTCGAGACGAACTTTATAAATTATGAAGACAACTACTATGTGAAAACCTGAAAATCGATCGTTACAGAGCTTTCCGCTACCTATTTTTCTCGCTTTTTGACTTCCCACATGAATGAAACCTCGCAAAAATAATTGATCAGTTTTCCAGGAACGAAAAAATAATTATTTCGGTTCGGTTCAACTCCGGTTTGCGAGAAAATATTTTTTCTTTTGTATTTCTTGGTTTACTTTCTAGGTTACTGTGTTTTTCGCCACGCACTTTTCACGCGACCTGACTTCGCGTATGAACCGAAAACCGCATAGAAAACATATCGGTTTTGCTCCGGAGCGAAAAAAAATTATTTCGTTCCGTTTCAACTCTTGTTCGCGCGAAAATAACGTTTTTTTTCCGGTTTAAGGTTCACGGTTCGGGTGCGGTTCAATACCCTGGTTGTACCTTTGCCACTTCAGGGCACCACAGCCGGATAATTATTTCCTTAATTTAATACCCACAATAATTAAAGTAAGCGCGATATTGGGGCATGCTCAAGCAATCCCACGTATCTGCCAAGAGTATGGTAAAACTTGTGCCATCTGCGTTCTGGTACCTACGCAGTAAATAATAATAATAATAATAATAATATTAAATAGACCTCTTCTCTAGTTTCCGGCAGGGGAACTAGATAAGAGGTCTATTTGGTGGCTCAATCATTGTGATCTATACGGAGTGCTTCCAGCCAATGACGAAGCCCAATGACAGTTTCGTTCGGAAATGCAATCCGGGCAAAGGCAATAAGCATGACGTTTCGCTCGTTTATTGTGCCTGCAGCACAGATCGCGTGTTCGGATCAAACCGTCCCCCCCCCCCCCCCCTTTTGTTTTCTTCTTCTGGGCCGTCAATTGGAGGATGTCTAGATTGCAGTGGTTCGCTCGCAGTACGGTCTGCATAGACAAGAAAACGCGGCAGTATTCTTTGAGTTAAGACGATTATAAACGAACTAGGTGTCTGATTTTGTTTGGTGGCGAGAGGGAAAGCTTTCGCAGCTGCTGATTGGACTGATGCCATAGCTTTCTGCTGGAGAGGGGTTGTCGACAAATAAGAAATGTTTTATTCGTTCGCGAGTCCATGATCGGGCTCAATCTTTGTGATAACTTTTCACCAAAACACAAATAACGAGAGAGGTGCCGAGGCCTCTGATCTCCATGTCCCCTCTATCCACCGGCGGAGTTTAGCTTCGCAACGGCCGCAGAACAACTTGTTGTTTGGAAAGGAAGCACTGGTTGTAGATATATCTTCGAACGTGGAATACCATACGGTCACAATTTTAGCTTGCAGCACTTCCAGCTTGCGCCGCGGCGCAGGTTTTGTAGCAGACGGCCACCCTTTTTTGCTCCCGTTAGAAGATGACTCGGAGGTGTTTTCTCGCGTTATTTTGGTTTGTGAATGACGCTTAAACGAGCCCCCTTCTTCGCTGGCTTCAACATATTTGGTCTGTAAACGCTCATGTATAGCTCAGTCCCCCTTACAAAAAGATTTATCCACTTTCTAGAACATCTCTAGACAATAGTGTATATGGGCTACAGACATTCCTAAGAAAATGTATCGACTTTTTATCCAATGTCAATAGCTTTTTGACATAATTTTGCTGTTGACTTTCTATAACACTTAGAATGTATAGGGGTAGAACTTGTATAGAAAACATGTATCTTAAAAACTCCTCTATCCATTCTTTTTCGCGTTAAAAAAAATTAATCCTGAACATTAGTTTTAGGTTTGTCACAATACATTATGGAAACACTCAGTGGCCTTTTTCCGCGTGCGCATACATCAGAAATGAACATGCCCCCGAGCACTACCGCCATATATAGCCTACACTTGATAGGCAATCATGTAAACGAGGACCACCCCATAAGTTAAGAAAATTAGGAATCAACGGCTTTTTTCTTGCACATAATTCGTAGGAAATGTGTTTTCTAAGGGTTGGGGAGCTGTATCTCCAACTATAAAACATTGCAAGAGGCGATAATTATTTTACTCCGTCGGAACAGCAGCCTCAGCAAGGAGGCTCCAACTGGGTGTGAGGTAGCTTCTCCACACTGCATTTTATTATTTTATCGACTCGTGTCTATAGAAATTTTATGAAACTATCATGACAGCAATGGTGATAAGAATTCTATAGCTATTTTAGCGTCTTTTACTCAATAGACTTCGGGTGAAAGGATATATGTATAAAATCAATTGAAAACTGTCGATATTACGTGACTGGATAGGAAGTTGAAAGTGTCTTTAAAATATAAACAAGATTTCTGTAGCCTGCATTTTTCTTTTGTAAGGGCCGTGATAGGCAAATTAGCTCTCGCTTTCGCTTCGACGGTGACTTGACTCGGACCCCAGCAGAGAACGTCGTCTCTTAGACACGCCTTCATGCGCATTGACGCCTGTTGCCGGTGTAGCCATCAAAGCGAATACAGAAAAAAAAAAAAAAGTCCCCATTAGGAAAAGTAAGTCTGTGAGTCAATTCGACTTCTATTTAAGAACGTGGTGGTGGGATAAAAAAAAAAAACTAATGGCACGTGAGCTCCTGAGGTGACTCTCGATGCACTAACTCCGAGCAAAATTGAACATACGAACGACTTTTGGAATAGCAAGGCGGTAAACAATTTAAACTTTCGCAATGCCTTTCGCTTTAGGGTAAATTTCTCCTGTCTGTGTTTTGGCTGGGGAGTTGACACGCTCTACATTCGAAGCAAAGCAGGCTTTTTGCGCTTAACTTGGGGAGTTTGCAGTGCAAATAGAGCTAAAAGCGGTGTAAGGTGGGCGAAGCGATGCAGCCAATCAAGACTTTGCTACGAACATACGAACTTTTATTCTGAGACAATTGTATTTTACGCTAGCTACATGCTCAAGATACGCTGCCTATAGACCTTTGCAGAAATCACCTCCTGCGCGCTGCCATCTTTGTCTGCTGGGCTGTGGAAAGCCTTCCAAGCATGCGTTGTTGATCTGCTGTGCGGTATATCGGACGCTGCGCATGCATCCACAGCTCAGTGACTCAGCATTTTTTGCCCGGTTGCTTCGTTCGAGACGGCCGCTGGAAAGGTCTATACGTGACTTTAAAAAGGCAGTTCTGAAGGCAAACCAATATCTTATTTTGTAAGACCATTAGTTTTGATTTCAGCACGCTCGTCCTACGTTGGATATAAAAGAAGCCTAATTTCATGTGAACAAAGGGAACTTCCTACCCTTCGAAGCATTGAACGTCAGGACTTGTAGCTCTGCAGAGCCCGAAAACTTTTTCTCTGGCAAAGAGTTACTTTTTCTACAATCCCTTTGGGGAGATCAGCGTGGTTAGGGATAGCCCCGCACGCCTATTGAATTAGTTAATAAAATCAATATTTCGTTAAAAAGGTTTTTCTCTCTTTCTTTCTTTTTTTTTTGATGGCGAACAGTCGAGTCGAACTGTTTCTGATCATTTTGGGGACCAGGAAGCGGAATTTTGGGACTCACGACTAACCACGTCAAAATCGAATCAGACAGAGGACATTTATATTTATAAACAATATCCCGTTAAAAAAAAAAGTATTTTTTTGCTTAGATCTGTGCTTTGGTCAGGTAGCCTACTCACAAAGTCAACCCCTTCAATTAAGAATTCGAAGTCATGTTAGTTTCGGCTATGAAGGTGTGACACTTTAGTTTTTTTGCGATTTTTTTTTTAAATGTTTCTTTGACACATTGTTTAATATACCACTCAGTGCGTGGCACCCCGCTTGCAGAGTGGATAACTTCAAGTGATTTAATCGCTACGTGTAATTACGATTCGAAGGGCCAGCTTTATCAAACGCATATTTCTGGACGAGATTCACCTAGATATTAACCCTTATCTAAATTGGCTGCTTGTCTTAGTTTTAATACTCAATGTTAGCTGGGATTCACTGTGAACGTTGCTTGACGGGGTTTTCGTCGCGCATATTACTAAATCTGGTACCATGACGGCACTTGAAGATTTTATTTGTGGAATTTTCAACCTTAGTTTTTATTCAACTTTATTTTCGGTAGTATATATATCAGAGCCCAATCTATTCCTTTTGATTTCTTTAATTTTCTGATCTCGTAACACCGTAACGTATGAGTTCATTTCTTTCCGATTTTGTGAGTGCCGTTTTTGTTTTTGTTTCTTTATAATACAGTTGATACATTTTATTTAATGTTGTTTTAGTGAACTTCGAATAAGCATGATAATGAAAGAATTGTTTTTTCAACGCAACTTTGCTAGCCTCAACCATAATAATACATAATAATTCTTTATTCTGCTTGTGTCCATATGCAACCACATCGGTCTTCTGAGTGGTGACCACTAGACTGATATCGAACACAAAACCAGTATAGATCACAAACGAGAAACACTAGAGAAACAAAACGAAAACAGATACAAGACATGCATTGGCACACTAAGAAAGAAAACATCCATTAACGCATATCTAAATTAAAATCATGAAAAAAGGTGGAAATGTCACAGTTATCTTGATGAGAATTTACATGACGGATGAAAAAAAAAATGTTAAAAAGCTGCGGCTGACCTGAAATGGGGTATGAAAATCTGTCTACCGTAATAAATCAACTGATTTCACGCTTCCATGAATGACAAAATAGTCGAGGTAACCAGTTGGGAAACTTCTAGAAGAAAAAGAACACAGGAAAAGGAACGTCTCAAACACCGCTCCAGTGTTTGTTTTCTCAAGTTCTTTTATAGCGACAAACCTAACTCCGACCTCCGACGTCACGAGTAATTTCAATAGGATCAACACCAGCTCGCCTGCACACTCACCGTTTTTTCGATAATCAGGTCGCTCGTTCAATATACAATTGAGAAATGCGAAGAACACCCCTTCGTTGATATACCATTTAAAACCGGCTCAATAGCCCGCATATACCATAGTGTAAGCTTGTTTTCTATTGAAATTCGATGACTTTTTTGTTTGTTTGTTTGTTCTTATGTTCAATAAAAAAAAAAAAAGATACAATTTTTTTTTTAAGGGCTGCTCTACCTTTTGATTGCCATGGAGTGTATGCTTTTGGTACGGCCACCAATAAGCAGTGGTATCTACTCTCATTCCGTAATGCTTTTCTTTTTTTTTCGTTTGGGGATGTGTATTTTTTATGCAACCGCAAATAAACGGCCGCGCCCATTTTTCCTGTTTTGTGCCTTTGTTAAGTATAGTGCTGTCACAACTCTGTATAGCATCACAAACGTTTAGCGATACTCGGAGTTTCGAGACTCAGGGTATCGCTTCTTTAGATGTGGCTCAAAGACAGTCGACTCACCGGTTTCGCTGTTCATTCATCGGTGTCAGTTTGTTAAGTCGGGTCATGGGAGCTCGTTCTTACAAGGAGTCGTACCGTGAAACGTTTCCGTTCCGCCTCGGCTGCAATCGAATCCTTCTCCCAAAAGAGCTAGTTGACGCATTCCCGGTCATTCCTCTCAAGGAACATTGTTCCCAAACACCCGAAGAGCCCAAGTCTTTGCGCATTGACACGAAGGTGCTGAATAATTGCTAAGCAGAAGCGTCGCCAGTTGAGGAAAGGATTAGCGCGAGCTTCTTAAATTGTATACTTTGCCAACAAATGGGTGGCGATATCTGCTCGTAGGCTTATTCCCCAATAAACTTCACGAGGGAAGGCAGCGCGAGGCATACGTACCGCGAGCGGCACCTGCTTTGCTCGAGGACGCACGAAACTTTCTGGGGCATTGGCAAGGCATTTGGGATTAACTATTTATTCCTGTCGTTTGTTTGCGGAGGAGGCGCCGTGTAACCGAGCTTTCGGTTGCACGTCAAAAGATCCCCAGGTGGTCCAAATTAATCCTCAGTCCTCCGCTGGGGCGTGCCAGATGCCCGTCGTTGGTTTGGCACGTAAAACCCCCAAATTTGTTTGGCCTGTCGTTTGTTGTTCACAATGGTCGAAGCTTACGGTTTGACCTTACTTGACAAAAGAACAAGAAGGCTGGGGATCGGCTTGTCCTGTCCTCTCAGGTTTTATAATGTGTTAAACTCACAGGTGATGTGCCCTTCGCCTTGTAGCCTATGAGCCGTTTATCCTTAAGCTGACAGTTCGGTGGAAGCTACTTCTCGTTGGAACAGTCACACGTCTATCTTCCGCTACGTAACCACGCTCTCGGTCATACCCACGCACGGGGAAGGGGTGGGTCAGGTGATCAAAGGAAAATGTTTGATTGGTTCCGGTTCGCTCGCAGCTGCCACCGCACTGTAAGCTAAGGGATGAACGAAGTATGGTAGCTTCGTGATAACGTGACGCCGTGAATGTCTTGCCTGGAGTTCGTAAGCCATGACATTTCAACGATGTCTAAAAGTAGGCCTTTCTCCTTCGTCTTTCCAGCCCACCTTTGTGCGTCTGTCCAGTTTTTCGTACGAGGCTTTGCGTTCAGGTGGCCGTCGTTTATTTGCGTTGATGTCTCTCTCAGAATATTTCGCCATGAAAAATCATTTTTCTCTTCTTTTTATAAAGCTTGCAAACAAACTTTCTAGTTTGGGACAAAAGTGATTTCAAAAGTAATGAGTATTTTTCTCGAAACCACTGCCTGAAAGTTATTCATTGCATTACTAAATTACGAGCCCAGAGAAGTAATTCATTACATCACTCATTACCACAAAGGGAATTTAATTACTGTAATTTTATTACAGTAATGTTATTACTGCCATCTCTGGCATGCGGAGAGTCTCTCCGCCACCTATCGAAGGCGTCACGACGTCAATATCGGCGTCTCCGAGAGCTTTTAGTAGCAAGGGTCACCTGACCCCACCGATGACGACACTTTCCCTAGTTTTAGCCTCCGATCTCGTGCTTTGCGCACTCTGAGAAATGACTGCGCGTCTACTTACCGGTAAAACACTCGAAGAGCCAATCTCTGTGGTCAACCAAATCAGCTCAGCGAGTGACGAGACAGAACATCTGTTTAGACATCAAAATTAAGTCTGCGCTGTCGCATTACGCTATGCAAGCATGACGCTTTGCATTGCGTAATTCCACAGCGCAGACTTCATTTTTAGGTCTAAACGGATGTGCCGCCTCATCATTCACTGAGATGATTTCGTAGATCGCAGAGATTGGCTCTTTGAGTGTTTTGCGGGCAAGTAGACGCACAGGCATTTCTTAGAGTGCTGCACTCGGCGCGCAGCAGCGGGCGCGGCTACGACGAGATTTTAATTATCGATTACGTCGTTCATGCTAATAAAATCGAATGCAACGTTTGGACAGTTAATTTTTAAGGCGCCTGCATTCAAACTTTCGTAGTTTTTACAAATTCAAAACCTCCTCAGCCTCCCTTTAAAAAGCTAAAGCAGCTTAGTTGAAAAGCTAAAACAGATTAGTTGAAAAGCTAAAACAGATTAGTTATGACTCGCATAAGCAAGAAACACACTATCTACGCAAGGTAATTAGCTTTTGAATTATCGCCAACTCTGCGGATGCCTGTTTTCTGATAGCAGTATGTTTGATGAGGTGCTGCCTGGCACTGGATCGGTATTGGGTAACAGTGAATATGCAGGCCTTATTACTCCAATACCAGCTGCTGTGGGCAGGGAACAGATCACTGCACTCGGAATAGTATAAGTACCTGATCTTGTAGGGACGTATTACGGATAGTCTAGTCACTCGGTGATTCGAATGTGAGGGATTGGCTAAAATCGGCGGTGACGTGGTTCTACGTCGTGACGATGAGCACACATTGTGATAAACGCTAGATTGGCCTCGTTTCCGACCCCGTTGGGGGTGTTTCTTACAACCATTTTTGCTAGTCTGGCAATATTAATTATTAAGCTTCACAAACTAGAAGTAATTTTTCTAAAGTTGCTAAACGTTGAGTCATCATTAGAAAATAGATCTTGCTCGACAGTAACTTCGTCCAACGAAACCCTGTGTACATAAATCGGATAAGTTCTTTATGATGCCGGGGGCATTTGAATAACTTTTCAAGGTGTGATGTTTGTATTTTCATAGAAGCGCTCAATTTAAGACGGAAAAGTCTATTGGTGTCATCACTATTTTTTAAGTTGATGAAAAGCCCATCTTTAAAGATAACCTAAAGATAACGCCTCCCATATGGCTATGATCATAACAGGATGATTTGAACAGAAGAGAAGTTTATGAACTAAACCAGCTGGGAATTTATGCGAGGATTGTAAATATTTCGACACGTCAGGACGACATAGACATTTCCTTGTCATCAACAGAGGTCTGGCAGTCAATTATTGTGCTGCAATTACGACCTAAAAGGTCGTAGGGTTTTGATTGTCCTCACACATTATTTTTTATTTGCGATGCATGACACCAGGTTACAAAATCTTGCGAATGGTGTGGATTGAGAATACAATAGGTTATAAACCTGCCGCTATACTTGTAAAATAGCATACACATACGGTAAGACTTCATAAAACTCGTAAAAGGAGGACAGGCGTAGTTGTCCTATGTTTTGGTTTATGGCATTTATTAATATACAGGTATGCTGTCGACCAAAAGTTAAGTTCCCTGGGTCGATGATGTCAGGTTAAAAAAAAAATAATACAAACAGATATGGAGTTGTAATTACATTTATATAATGCCGATGCTATCTCCACTTGTCGATCGTGCATGAATGCGAAAACCAAACGTCGGACGCCGGCGTTCTGCGTTCGAACGCGGTCGACGAGTGCAGTGCAGACAAAGGCAGCTATAGCCCCCCCCCCCCCCCAAAAAAAAAAAAAAAAAAAAAGGTGATTTTTTTTCTTACTCAGCGGGGACTGTGGCCACGTTTCTTAACAAAATCACAGCAAACCCGCCACAAAGTAGGCGGGTTGGCTTGCCTAGACGTTGTTCTTGTTGAAGGGAATTTTCAAAGTAGATCAGAATAAGTAAGTTGGCTGATAGATATGTGATCTTTTGCCCGATGTTTGATAGGTTTTGCTCTTTTTGGAAGTAACATTTGCTCGATTTTAATCTCACTTCAAATTTACCTTTTTCGTGATCCGTCAGTTCTTTGTAAATGAAACGGTGTCGAATTTAACACCGTGATTGATTTTAACAGGCGAGTCACTCCGGGCAAAAACCTGCTGCGCGAGATCCACTTCAACGAAGATGCAAGTTCTTGATGATTCAAAGTATTCACTTAGTTTGAACCCCAGACTGAAACTCAAGCTTCCGCAGGATTTCGATTCATGCAGACGTGCCTTCTGCGTTCTTTATTTACCAGTTCTTTACGCGACAAAGGCACACGCAGGACCCTGGTGAATACGTTTCCAGAGTGTACTCCTTGTAGGCTCTAGAGAAGCAGGTCGATGTAATCGTTTTCAAGAAGGGGCTTTTCTTACCCAACTGCAGCGTTTAGTTGGGCGCGGTATTGAATATCGTGGCCCTTAAAGACTTGAGTTTAGCGTCGAGCGCCGTCAGTTGAGTGACGAAAAGTATAGAGAACACATTCGTGAATGTGCCCATAGGCAAGATGCAGTGAAAGAGGTGGACTAAATGTATTCTTCAACCTCGGTCCCGCTAACCTGCTCTGTAGTGCCACATTTTTTCATCGAGGCCTATTTTTCTGCAGATAATGAACACCGAAAAGAGCCGAACATAGAAAATAAAAGCCCAAAACTACACTTTATACTAAAGAAAGTGAGAAAAAAAGATTTGCAATAATAAAGAAGTCCCGAAAACTCGGAACGACGTATAATTAAAAAAAAAAAAAAAAAACATACGAAATCGTAGCATGTCTCTCTTGCTTGCAACTCAGAGATGCCTTGGTGTTCCTCGTGCAGTAGGCATATATGTCGTTAGCCCCCCGGCATATACATAAGAGACGGACACATTGAAGCCATGTTTTTTTTTTAAATATTTTTTGTTCATGTGCTGCACCTCGTTTACATCTGCATAAGGCAACATAGGGGACCCATAATCATTCAATCAATAGTCGTTTCAGAAATTCCTCTTCATTTTTCGTTTATGAGAACTAAAGCGTCATATAGAGCTTGTTTTCTTTAACCCTTCTATATGTTTCGCGTTGCCGTTCCTGTAACCGCACGCCACCGACCTCGTTCGAGGCTTTATTTTTAATCTTGGAAACGATCGGGGTTATGCCAGAGTATTTCTTACTATTGAAACGACATGCCGTGAAAGGAGAGGTAGGTGCATACGGTTAGGGATATAGAAAGCGGCATCAAACAGAGTTTAAAATTGACATACTTGTGAACCCTGAAACGTACAAGATAAAAAAGAAAGAAAAAAAGGAGAAAAAAAAAACGGACAGAGCAGTTAGTTTGTTCTGTCCGTTTATTTTGTTTTAATTTTTTTTTTTAATCTTTCTTGTTCCAGGGTTTACAAGCATGTCGTTTTCTAACCAGCTCGCCTGCACTCTCTCCCTTATGACAAGGTTTGCATAGACACTCACTCACACTGAGGATGGCCTCGCGTGTCTTTTCGGGGGAGAGGGGGTATTAGTCGAAGGGCATGGAACGGATGTTTTGCATTAGGCTGTGATGTTTTCTTCTGAATATTCTGCTGCCTGAAACACACGTGTTCTTCGGGAGCCCGTAATGTGAGCACCGCGCGCAAACACTCCAAGCTCACGAGACGCAGAAGTGTTCTCGAAGGTAGGAAGCTGGTGCGGGAAGGGGGGGAACGCAAACTGAATAATTCTTACCCCCTCGGTGACTACAGAATAAAGTAATAGTGAGCATGGTAGACAGCGATTACCCCTAATGACAGCAGACATTTTTTTTTTTTACACGTCGCCTATACTAATTCTTGCTGTCGATTGATTCGGTGGAAAAAGACGTCTCTGTTTTCCTTTTGCATTCCGCGATGACTGTGTGCCTTTTCCAAACTTTCATATAAAGTATTAGTACCCTCAGTCAGTGCACCAACACAATGAACTGGGCCCGCGAAACCGGGGAGCAAGAAAGGGTTATTCGCGAGATGAAAACAATCCGAAAACATAAATAACGTATTGCGTTTCTTTTTTGAATTGTCAGTGATGCTATGCGGGAAAGAACTCGTGAGGCTCCAAGCACGGAGAAGCCCCGAGAAGGGGCTTCTTCGTTCGTTGTGCCCCCGTTACCTTGGGCGCGAAGACACCATGGCGAATCTCTGGATAGAAACAGAAAGAGAAGGCCGATTGCGGCCAGGTCCAAAGGGGGGGTCCTCACCTGTGAAGACGTTGGGTAGGAGTATCCGAATGGGCCGTAGGACATCTACGAGCCGGCCGTTTTCGGGAGGCTGCCGGGAGCCCGGGCTCGGACTCGCGAGCTCGGTTCTGACCGCGGTCGAGGGGGCAGCGCCGTGCGGGTTTCCGTCGTCGACGTGCCGGACACGTGGCGCATCAAACCGCGATCCCCAGCAAGACCGTCGTCGGCCGTAAAAGAAAAAGAGAACCAAAGGAAACAGCCGGAGGCCGGAAGAGTCAGTGCGGCGTCGGCTGCTGGGAGAGTGCGCGTAGCGTCGAACGCGGGCAACGACGCCACATGGAGATAAAACTCCGCTCACACACTAAACTAGCGGCCAAGTTGCCTTGTCGCGCGGTGTTGTTCGCCGGCAAGGGGGAGCTCGGAAGTAAGGGGGGGAAGGCAGATGGGGGTCTGCAGAAGAGGCGGGGCGTCGCCTCGGGCGCTCTTTGATTGACGGCGCGCGTTGGAAAACCCCGCCTCCGCCGCTCTTGACTGACGGCCGGCAAACCGCAAGCCACGCCTCGCCAGGTCGGCTCCCGCCCAGTCGTGGAGTCGACTCTATCGCGCGGTCCGCCAGACGGCGTTTCGGCGATGCACGCGGGGAAGCACCATGTGCAAATGAAGCCGCGGCGAGAGGCGAGGGGGAGCACCCCAACCCCCCACCGGAGAACAGCGTGTCGAGCAAGCCGAGAGGAAAATGAAAAGTTTGGATTGGCGGTTCTTTTGGCCCCGGAGTTGTCACACAATGCGTAGACACGACATCGGGACTATGGAGATACGGCAAAGATAGAGCCCCCCCCCCCCCCCCCCCCCCCTTTGCCACTCCGGTCCCGCGGCTTTAGAGCTCGTGTTGTTTTATCTCGCTCGCTGCTCGCGATCGCGCTTTGCATCCGAAATACAACAAAGGGTCTCGAACCCTACGAGATTTTTGAACTCCTGGTTTAATTCTTTCCTTGTTTCGTTTTTTTTTTTTTTTTGCTTTTTAGGTGGTTTTGGTATTTTGTCGACTGAAAAAGGAGCTCGAGTGGGAGTGTTGTGACTTCCCCCGTGCAGTGTGCACTAGGGCGTGTACGAGCGTAGTAGGCGACCACCTTCCCAGTGGGATTTACACCTGGCTGAAACCTCCTTGTTTGATTTCTTTGATCGGTATTTTGTATTGTTTGTGTTTACCTAGGTTTGAAAGAAACGTGCGAATAGGATCGATTTCGGCAACCACACGTCTCCCTATACGTCTCTATGGATATTAGTCGTACATACCATCCTTCACCATATCCCGAAATAGGCCTTCTGAGGTTAGGTTGTTTCTCGCCGCGAGTGAAAACAAATGTACACGAAACGGTGCCCCATACTAATCGTCATGCGCCCCCCCCCCCCCCCCCCCCGCTTTAAAGGCCCAAGGTGAAATGTTTCTTTATGAAAAATCCACACGCCCCACCTCTTTTTGGTAAGAAATAATTTGTTTTTGGTGACAGTTAAGTTGTTGGTTCTCCCGGTGGTGTGGAAGGCAGGTTCCGCTCCGATAGTCTGGAGCGAGGTGGCACGGACGTCGCTAAGTGACAGGTCGATTCACTGCTTTTAGAGGACTATGTGCATTTATTTACACTAGTTACAAGTCCCAACTTGGGAGACCATCCTGCCTCGTCTAGAGGCTCGACCCCCGTCCCGAATTTCTCTCAATCGAATCCCAAGTCCAAATCTCCCAAAATCCTCTCCGCCCTCGTTTTGTAGGCCCATAGGGGCCTCCTTTTTCCTGAGGGACCTACTGATCTCTTTAAATTCCACCACTCACACGTGGTACACTGTTCTCCAATGATCGGCGAGCTGTCAGCCTGGCGCTCCAACCGCCAAACCCAAATTCCTTGTAGAGACGTCCTCTGCATTGTTCCCAGTCTGGTTGGCACCAACCGCTAAATTATTGCATCGGGCAAAAAGCGACAAATTTGCACTGAACGGCAAAACTATCTATACACAGGCACACACGATTAACATCCACAAGCATCTGCAAGAACGGGCTGTCCCAGGGATCTGTCCGAGCAGACCCGCGAAACCCGAGACGTTTCTTAACAACCGCGGGGGAACCGCTCCCACCTCTCGGCCGCTCTGCCCACGCAAATGCTCCCTCTAAAACGTCGACACCCACAAAAAAGCTAAAAAACCAATGCCGACGCAACTCTGGAAAGTTCGAACAAAAGAAAACACCTTAATTAATAAGCATGATTTCTATATACTTAATTGTGACCTAACAAATGTTTGGTCAAGAAATCAGATATGGGCAACGTTTCGCCCGTATTGTCAACCTCCCCCCCCCCCCCCGTCCCCAAACCTGACCCACAAATCCGGCCCTGCGCGCACCAGAAGATCAAGTGTTGCGAAAGCAGTCCCACGCCTGGAGTTTCCGCTTCACTCGAACTGAAGTCTCATTCACAATCACACAAGTAACCGTTTCTGTTGTCTTATTTGTTTTTTTACAGATTGAAGAGATTGCCAAAGATTCAATTTGGAATTTACCTCTTATGGTACGCAATACTTCCTTGAATAATCCGTTGCCAATTTATCAGTATAACGGCCACGTTCAAATCAGTTCACTTAGAATACGTATAGGCCTTCGCGTTACGGGAATTGTGCAGAGATGGTAGGTGAAATATTACCGAAGCTTGAAGACTAGCTGCACTCCCTTCTGACCTGGAGTTGATTGGGAAAATGGCGTTCCCTTCTGAAAGTTCTTGCTCTTTGTACAACTGGAGAGCACGAAGCTATAATACGATGCACCCGGTTCAGTCATTACAATGTGCGTCTAACGAAATTCTGTAAGCTCTATAAAAACAGTTGCGGGTGGCTCTGTAGACCATCTCATTAGGATGCATTTTGTTTGTATAAAACAGCGGCTTCATAGCTCAGAAGATGTGCACACTGCACATCGAGGGGCCTCTAATTTTGGCACGCTTGCCACGGAGCTGCGAGCTGCACTTGGACACGCCAAGAGCCACCCCTGGTTCATGCAATCGTATATATACATCCACATTGAGTCACTCACTATACCCATATCCATGTATCTGTGGCTACTCTCCACATTCTGCAGGAGTGCTTCAGACTGTGGGGCTCACACAGAAGGGGCAGAAGGTGCTGTCAAGAAAGATTGGAGGTGCTGCTTTGGAGTGATCAGCTGTCCACAAAGCTGTAAGTATAGCAGCTCTGTGTACTAGAAATCCAATAATAAATTTTCTTTTTCAGGTGTAGCGTTCCTTTCATAAATAGGTTCTCTTTAACAGAATAGGACATCTACATAGTTGCTAAGTTTAAGTCTACGTCTACTATAGGTGCCTGCAATTTGATGGAGATCTATTGTGATGTCGGCATAGCCTAGTGCTTGCCCCAGCCCGAGTCGGGCTGGGGCAAGCGAGATAGCCTTTATTAGCTTGGCACGCAACTGTGCCACATTTATTTTTAAGCTGAGATTAAAACACCCTGATGCTTGTGGAATGTTGCCAAATTAATTTTTTTTTCATTCATTTCATGCTCTTATCACTAGAGTCCGATTCCAATAATAAAATTCAATGGATTTCTTTTATTTGTATTTTTGCACCTATAAAGGGAAAACGGCCGGGTGATATGCTGTCGTTAACTTCAGCAAAGTTCTTTTGAATGTATATTCGCTTGATATTTCTTTAACATTAGGTGCTTTGGTGCTGCAGGTTGTAATTTACCGAGGCTGGAAATCTGTTGCCTCGAGGAACGACGGGAAACGTTTAACTAAAATTAACATTTTCACGTGAAAAACTATAATTTTCTGTTAAACAAATCCGGGCTGAGTAGAATAAATCCACCATCCTCATGTCGTCCTAACCTTCCACAGTGCACTGAAATGTGCTGTCGAATGCTGTAACTTCACTGGCGAGGTGATAGAACTAAGTATATGGGCGCCCTGCCCGGCTTGCTTTCCTCACAGCTCGGTGTTTACCCAACTCAGGACCTGCGGACTTCATTGTTTTTTTTTTTAACTTAAAATACGTTGACAATCAACGAAATGACGTTGGCGGGACGCGACAAGCCGTATCTTTGTTGAAACGAGCTTGAGGCATATCGGTTTTTGTGTTTTGAGCAGGTGCTGGACACTTGGTTTGGGGCACATTGACTGTAACTAACTTAACTGGACACTTGGTTTGGGGAACATCTACTGTAAATCTTTAAAGGTAATTTCTGTAAACAAAATATACGACTACAATCTTCTTCGATGTATATTCAGTATTAAACAAAACATGTCTTATATTAGTAAAATATTAGAATTAACCAGGAATATTAAATTTTACAACGTACATCACAAGGAATCTTGGAAAATATCATACAGTAGAACCTAATTTGAACTCAAATACTGAAACACCATCTTTCTTTTTTACTAAACCAATTATTAGAAGATAACATCATCATCGAACATTTAACATCTCATTCTTTAAAGTTGATGTTTCTGTGATGATTTCTTGCCATGTAAATTCAGGATATATAGTTTACTTTTTGTGTTAACATAAACTTAATTTTCCTAAATATTTCTGCCTATTGTTGCAATTTTTTTCCTTTCTGCCGTCTTCCACTGAAATGTGTGTGTGTGTGTGGGGGGGGGGGGGGCGTCTTGAGAAGCCGACAACTGTCGGCTTTTTGTCTATGCCTCCAGCGACTGTATTGCAACATGCAGGAGCAAACAAAATGAATGAATGAATGAATGAACGAATGAATGAATGAATGAATGAATGAATAGTAGCTATAAAAGAGCCCCTCCTCGGGAGACAGGAGAACACGAGTCCCAGCCGAACTCTGACGCAACGTTCGGTTACGTCAGCCGAGAGCTACGTCCTTGTTGTGGTTGTCCCCATGGCTTCTTTGGGTTTCCTAAGATCCCCGACAAAACCAGATTTTCGCCCAAAGAGCTGTGCTACCGGGGTGGTGTTTATTCTGCTTCAGAGCTCCAAAGTTGATTTGCACAAATTCAGTTTTCTTAAGTTACTCCTTTGTCACTTTAATGATTCAATACTCCCCTTCCCCCGGGGGTTGGGGCCCCCCCCCATCGCTTCTGCCAATCCAGAAGGTGCCCTCAAAACATTGGTGTTTGAGAGGCACTTCTATAGATGATGAAATTTCCTACACAAAATTCATGTTGTGGGTTATCAGACAGTCATGGCTTTCTCTTTTTTGTTTTGTAGTATTCTGGAAAGGCTGGGCCCTTTGATAGGATAATACAATTTCTTGAAGCCAATATAATTTGTTTACTTGCAGTTCCTGCCGCGGACCTGAAGAGCCTGACAGGCTTCAAAAAAAAATCACGAGCTCACTGTTGAGAAGGTAGGTTGGAAACTTTGATATAGCTTCGGCCGTGTCACATGAAGCTAGAATGTTCGATTGAGATGTACGTCATGAACACAATTTTTAATGGGACAGGGTCAGGGTTTACAAACTAGTCCTTCTTCTCCTTCCGTTATTTTTCGGTGTTCTCAGCAATTTGGCGCATATTGACAAGAACATCTTTGAAAGACTGTCTTCTAAAACGTTTGCAATGATGACTCTGTCAATATTAACATAACTGTAACATGTTTAACAACTTTTGGCTCCATCTGTTTCATCGTGCCAACACAGGCACACATAGTCTTGTGCAGAGGCTGAGTGGACGCTGAGCAGGTATTAAGTAAATCCAATGTGTTGCCAGAACTGTCTCACAATGTATTCTTAGTTGACGTTACATTGTGTATAACAGCAAGTCTCACCTCGATACATTGTGAGACAGAGCTGGGTAAAGGTCTGTGCAATTTAATATGAGACCTGTACCTACCAAGCATCTACATCCCTAAATGCACTAAAGGAAGGTGACACTGGTGCTTGCCTTGAAGGCAGATCAGATAATAAAGACAAGGTTAGGTGAGCTCCACATTGTATTGAGGATGTCAAATTTCTTTGAAAATGCCAGATTTTTCCTGATGCTCCAAGAAAAAAATACACAAACAGAGCAATGGAGTTGAAAGAAAATCCATGTTTTGCAAGTTGCTTTAGGGCTCACATTCCACTTTAAGATTGGTAGGACATGTTTGCAAACGCAACAAGGAACTCTACAATGCTTGAGTTTTCACAACTTAATCCAATCATGACGTACCTGATCTGTGCAGACAAAATCTGGATGCAATAGGAGCTTGTGAAAAATCCAAAAATCAGTTGTTGTTGTTGTTTTTTTTTTTTTTTTTTTTTTTGGGGGGGGGGGGGGGAATTCAGAATGGCAGCTGAAAGTTTACTAGGAAACATTCTATCTTCAACTGTGCTTCTTAGGCCCGCTTCAGACGAGAGAACTTTCTCAGCAATTTGGGGGTAGCTGGCAGGTTGTTCCCTATAGCTTTCCCTAGATCAACACGAATCGCTGAGATCGGGTCCGGCTCGAAACAAGCGAGCAACTCGAAGCAACTGGAAGACGTTTGAAGCGGCAGCAGCCAATCAGGGACGCGATATTTTCACGTGATACCCCGTGCCGGTGATGATCACAACTAAAGACTTGGTACTGGTTTGAAATTGATCGTTTTTAGAAATAACTCGTTTCAGAAAGATGTCTTAGTTTTCTCAAAGCCATTTAAATGCATACAAAAACATTTATAGCACGTAACTGTGTGCCTAAATAGTGCAAGAAAAATAAATTTAATGACGATGATGGCGAATTGCAGCAATTGGTTGCTGCGCGTGAACGCGGGCTGCCCGTGTTGCTGGTGTTGCGACGTCAAGTTGCTGGGAGAAATTGTCCCCTCTGAAGCGGGCCTTAGCGAAACGCTGGCTGTCTTAGATTCTAAAAGATTTCTTTTTTGAGCTAGGGTGTGCACGCGGCATCCCCAGGTAGCGGCTCACTAAAGCTAGTAATCATATTGGCAGCTGATTGTGCAGTGAAAGCGTAGCCATGGTTCACTGTGTCACTGCTATTTTATATTGCTGTGCCTACCGTTATTTGTTTACATTAATTCCTCTAGGCTCATTGAATGCAACCTGTTTGTTTTAAAAGGCTTTTTTCCCAGCAGGCATAAAAATTATTGTTTTTCCTAACGGCAGCAGGAAAAAAAATGCCTTGTTGTATTGTCTACATTTTTTTATTTTTAGTTTTAAACAAAAAAAAAGTAGAAAAAAGGAGACTACCATAAAATACTGGGGTTTCACTGAAAACGGGGTAATTAAACGTTGAGCGCCAGATTTGGCCGGACAGCGCCCATGTCTAGATTAACCCAGGTTCCAGTGAATGTGGGGTTGGCGCTCACCCTGTATTTTACGGTATATGCATTGCAGAAAGTTCCGATTCCATATGAATGTTAAACTAGCAGTTGAGAAGATGGCGAAGCATCACTATTTATAGTAACCTTAATAAAATTTGAAAGAGAAAAACTAGGTTTTCGTTTCTAACATTATATTTCAATAATTGTAAGTTTTTAAACTTTGACATCTTATTCCATTATCTGTAATCATTCGCAGGATAAGAACAGCAGAGGGGTGTTTCAGTTGTCCCAGAACCTGCACGAGCTTCCTTCCTCTGATAGCACTCGGGCGTCTAGTGAGCTACGAGGGTAAAAGGGGACTATTGCTTTTAGTCTTGCCTTTGCAAAGCTTGATGATGTAATTGTGGGATCAAAACCAACCGCCTGACGACAGTCGAGCGCGGCTCATGGATTGGACACGAGAACTGCGTGAGGACTCGACTTCGGCTGGCAATAATCAATGCCTCGGCGGACACTTGGGTAGTGGCTCGCGTCCAACCACTGCGGTCATGAGAATAGCCGAACTCTAACAATGCCTGGAGCTCAGCATGAGTTTTCTACTTTGCCAACCCCAGCGCGTGGCTATGATTAACTTTGGCGGTATAGAATAGGCACCAGGCCACGTGGCCGCTTGTTCTGGATCCGAGTTGAGGAGATGAACGATGCTCATATTTTTCGCATTTTTTCGGCAGCTGCCATTGCGAAAACGAAAGCAAGTTTATTCAGAGATTTACATTAGGGAGTGATTCTAAGTAGTATTTAGCGAAAGTGGAGATTAACCATGACATTCTTTTCTAAATGTTGATCGCGGCGGGGTAGAACCATTGAGCGCGCTTTTTGCCGAACACCGGTGTATTGCGGAGAAGCAACACGCGCGTAAGCGAGCTCTGCAACAATATTAATAGACTGTGTCCTCAGAATGTCCACTGCGTACATTGGGATGGCAAGTAAGTGACGCATCTGGCATAAAATTAAACCTATAGGGATACCCAGCTATACCTTATCGAGGGGATTTATAAATATTGATGTGCGAAAATATGCTTTCTCGAATTCGAGAGAAAAAAAAAATGACAATCATGAGTGTTGAACGCATGTTGCAAAGACAACTCTAAAATATACTCTTGCATAATAGTAATAGTTTAATTTTGAAGATTTCACTAGTGTAGTTATAACATCCACAAAGTTTCCGATTCTTTTTAAATACACGAGGGGCGCGCGTTCACTATCCCGCATTGAAACTGTGCTTTCCTCCTAAGCACGTGATGGCAATATTTGTCTCTTTCGAAGTGTCGACCGCGGCAGGGCACCCCTGTTGAGCGCGCTTCTTGCCGAACACTGTTGTTTTGCGAAGAAGTTACACCCGCGAAAGCGATCTTCGCGGGTGTTGCTTCTCCGCAGTACACCGGTGTTCGGCAAGAAGCGCGCTTAATGGGGTACCTCGCCGCGAGTAACACTTTGAAAAATACGAATGTCGCAGTTTATCTCCAACCAAATATTGAATAGCATATTACTCCAAACTATTATTCGAATATTCACACAACCTTATTATTTAGGTTTCTAAAAAATGACGAAAGCTGTAATTGGTTAGGTTAGGTTAGGTTAGGTTAGGTTAGGTCTAACATAGTCGTCCCATAGAAATATTTGTCTGGTTTCTCGGCAGTTGTCGTGGTTTCATATGATAGATAGCTCGTTATTCAATGTCTGCCTTGATGATCTAATAGTAGCGACAACCAAGTACAGTTAATTGTATATGCGGATTTGAGTAATAGGTATTGTCTCTAAGTGCCACAACGTTTACCCCTCAACATTACACTTAAAATTTGTTATGCATTATTTCAATCTTACTCAAATTACTGTCATCTTTTAAGGGCTACCACAAAAAAATCTTAAATACATATTTTTACTACAAAAGAACATATTACAATACAGTCATGTCTCGTTAATATGGACCCCGTCTTTATGGACACCATTTTCGGGGACGAACTGGGAAAATACACGCATTTTTGGCTCGTTATTATGGACAACTCGCAATATGGACGCTTTTTGGGGGGAACGGAGGTGTCCATATTATCGAGACATCACTGTATATTGCTAATGTTTCTTATTTAGAGTACGGAGATCCTTTATTTTCAAAATATCAAATAAATCCTGTTCAAAGCATATATAAGTATCGTTTACTTTGTTCTATTCATTTCTCAACTACATCTTTCATGGACTTCTTATGCACTATTTCTGAACTTGCAAAGCATGACAGTGGTATCTGCATACGCCGAAGAGAGGCATGCGTCCTCCCTCATTTCCGCACAAACTACAATTTACATTACAATGTACCACCTGATTTAAATAAATGCCTCGCGAATAACATAAACATATACGCGATCAGCAAACAAGACTTGCGCTCTTATCTTCTCGTTGCGTCCTAACTCAGTGTATCGTTTCATCATTTTTTTTTGTTTTATTACATAATATGTTCAAACTAGCAGAGTGTATTGTATCAAAGACACTGCCAATGAGACGAAGGTCTCAGACCCAGTTTAGCTGTTTCTAACAGTTTTTTGTCTGGGGCTCCTTCCAGTTTTTGTGGAAAATAAAGCTTTGATTTGTTTTGATTTTGGTGTGATTTGAAGTGAAATTTCTTCTGTTTTTTTACAGGAAAGAACAAGACCCCATTTCAAGTCGTGCACATCAAGGAAAAGATAAGCCGGTTTTGTTTGTCGAAATTTGTTTATCGATGTTTATTGCTCGTGTTCACAAAAAAAAAAAAAACAACAATGCTTAGGGTTTATTTATTCCATTTATTATTTAGAACCTGTGGGATGTGTGTCCATAAAAAAAAAACCTATTTGGGCCACTCGTGTTTTTACAAAGAAAAATAAAAGGTTTCGCGAGTGGAATTTTTTTCGTAAAGGCAGGCTCTTATTTGTTTTATCAATCCATAAACTTGAACAAATGCAGCCCCCCCCCCCCCCCCCCCCCCAGGGGCAGATTGATATAAGCCAATTTTGCTTCTTGAAATCGTTTTTTTATCAATGTTTATTGCTCGTTTTATAACAAAAACAATGCATAGAGTGTTATATCTTTTGTTTATCATTTATAACAAGTAGGATGTGTGTCCATAGAGTCTGTGTCCATATGGGATGTGTGTCCATATTTGGACCACTCGTGTTTTAACGAAACAAAACTAGGTTTCCCTATTAGAATCTTTTTCTCTGGCAGGCTCTTATTTGTTTTATCAATCCAAGAACTTGACCAGATGCTCCCTGCAGGGGCAGATTAAGATATGCCCGTTTCGTTTCTCAAAATTTTGTTTATAGATGTTTATTGCTCGTGTTTGCAGAAAAAAAACAACAACAACAATGCTTAGAGTCTTGTATATTTCATTTATTATTTAGAACCTGTGGGATATGAGTCCATAGAAAAAACATATTTAAACCACTCATGCTTTTACAAAAAAAAAAAAAAAAAAGCGTGGTTTTGCGATTAGAATTTTTTTTCTTAATGGCAGGCTCTTATTTGTTTTATCAATCCATAAACTTGAACAAATGCAGCCCCCCCCCCCCCCCCCCCAGGGGCAGATCAATATAAGCCGGTTTTGTTCCACAAAAGTTTTTATCGATGTTTATCAATCGTGTTTAAAAAAAAAAAAAACATTGCTTAGAGTCTTATATATTTCATTTAATATTTAGCACATGTGTGATGTGTGTTCATACACAAAAAAAAACATATTTGGACCACTCGTGTTTTTACAAAAAGAAAAAAAGGTTTCGCGATTAAAATCTCTTTCCAAATGGCAGGGTCTTATTTGTCTTATCTATCCATGAACATGACCAGATGCCCCCGCAGGGGCAAATTAATATAAGCCGGTTTTGTTTCTCGAAATTGTTTTCAGCGGTGTTTCTTGGTCACGTTAACAAAAAAAAAAAAAAAGTGCTTAGAGTTTTATATATTTTATTGATTTTTTAGAACATGTTGGATCGGTGTCCATAGAAATAAACATATTTGGACCACTCATGTTTTTACGAAGAAAAAACTGGGTTTCACAATTAGAATGTTGTTCTCAATAGCAGGCTCTTATTTGTTTTATCAGTCCATAAACTTGACCAGATGTCACCCGCAGGAGCAGATTAAGATAAACCGATTTTGTCTTCTGAATTTTTTTTATCGGTGTTCATTGCTCGATCGCGTTTACAAAACCAAAACAATGCTTAGAGTCTTCTATATTTCATTTATTAAAAAAGAATGCTTGGAGTCTCATATATTGCATTTATTATTTAGAACATGTGGGATGTGAATCCATCGAATGAAACATATTTGGACCATTCTTGTTTTTACAAAGAAAAAAGAAAAACTAGGTTTCGCGATTGTCTGTCCCTCCAACTAAAGTTGGTTTTTTTTTGTTTGTTTTTTTACAGCTGCAGTTTGGGGGGACTTTAAGTGTTGGACCACGGACCATCCGTGGCCCCACGGGAGAACTTAAATGGTGGTCGCAGCCAGCGTCGTAAGGCGTAGTATACTTAAAAATTAAAATAAATATTGAGCAACGTTACAGAAGCTTCGCGTGTCACTAATATGTAAACGTTACTGGGGTTAAGCTCTCAAACTTGACGTCCCTAAATTTTTGACAGTCTTCTGAGGAACACCCACATTTCCTGGTAGTCTGTGATGAATTATATATAAAGTGTATAACTACAGCCACTTTCGGCCAGTGACTGGTCGAAAGTCAGTGGCCAGTGGTTAAAAAGGTTAACAATGTGTTCCAAAACAGGCGCGAAATATTTAAATAGTCAGCAAAAGCAATCTGCCATCTTCTTAGCCTTGAACTGGATCCCGAAGCAATATGTCTTGGGCACTGTTATGCGTGTGCTGCTTCCTAAACCTCCATTGGGGCAGTGATTCAGACCATGCTTGACATTGTCAGCGTGTATGCGTTTATATGTACAGTTAAAGCGCATTCAAAGGCTGGAAGAATCACGAACCCATAATCACAGTTAAAGATCGGAAGGTCATGGTGCACTTTCTGCGCTTGATCGAATTAGTCAGCGAAGACACACTCAGAGCAAGACAGCAAGAAGCCGCGAAATAGAGTTTTCGGTTTCCGCAAGGGACACCTGCTTAAGTAGGTGTTTGGTGAGTGCCAGTGGCGTCACCACGGATCCCGAGCAATGTGGGTTCATCCACCCAAGTCTGGTTTTGCGTGGCAAGCCCGTGTCCGGGGAAAAAGGTATCCTGGTGGATGAGCTGAATCCGGGGCAGTATCGGACCCTCCGGGGCCTCCCGCGTCTTGCAGACGGGTGTCCTGGCAAGGCCCGGCCAGAATGATTCAGTCCAGTCAGTCGCCTCTTCTTTCACTGTCCCCTCTCATCTTTCTATTTTCACCCTCTCCTTACTTTCATCTTCCCTCTCCTGTGGCGGCGAGGGCCAACCTTGGATGGCGATAGATACCCCCATCTTGAACCGCACTTCGGTATAGTGCCTGGGCAGCACTGATAGATAGCCTAACGTATCCAGCAAGATCCCCCTTTTTTGTTTTGTTATGAATCGTTGGCGGTCCGCATGTTGGGTTCAGTGGTGGGTGGTGTACCAAAGGAACCGGTCCTTTTGCCTTCTCATGACTTCCCGCACTCCAAAATCCCGAATCGAACGGGCTTCTAAAGGGGCCGGCCGTGCTCCCCTCACTATTTCAAAAGTTAGCGAACCAGAAACCTACCCTCGTTTTCTTGTAGTCCATGTTACAAGTGCATTCTACCTTTGTCCAAGATGTCACTCTTTTTTGTGGCCAAGCGCCTCGAACAAGTGATTGGAAAGTCTTATAAAGCAAAAGGCTGGCGCGGGACCTCCTTGTTGAGGTAGAGAACAATTAAGGCTCAAAGCACTGCATTACTTTAGTTGATAAGCCTAAGAGGCCACAAAGTTACTGCTACCCCTCACCGAACGCCTAAAACTTTCCGGGGCGTCATCTCCAAAGATTATCTCGTCGA
The DNA here is from genome assembly GCA_013358835.2 of Ixodes persulcatus. Taxonomy (NCBI): domain Eukaryota; kingdom Metazoa; phylum Arthropoda; class Arachnida; order Ixodida; family Ixodidae; genus Ixodes; species Ixodes persulcatus. The sequence continues at coordinate 1,078,285 of JABSTQ010010120.1, forward strand.
GTGCAGTGAAGAGGAAATCCTTGAGGGTCTGCGCAAAAACGCTGTTGTTGCAGTTCGAAAGATTACTATGAGGCCTGACGGAGGCGAAAACCCTACAAGGTACTTAAGCTTAACTTTTGAAATGCATACCCTCCCCTCCACCGTTAAAACAGGCGTTAGAGGAGGATATTTGAATTGCAGAGTCCGTTCCCATCTATTCCGAACCCGCAGCGCCGTTTCCGCTGCCAACGCTTTGGGCACGGTTCGCGTAACTGGCGTGGGAAGGAAACCTGTGAAAAGCGTGGTGGGACTGACCACGTCACCGATACTTGCGAAACCTACCCGCAAGTGTGGCAACTGTGGCAGAACCCACCCGGTTTTTTCTCGCTCCTGCCCCAAATGGAAAAATAAAAATAAAAAGAAAAACATAGATACAAAGTGAAGCATAACCTTAGTTATCGGGTAGCGAAAGAAGAAGCTTCCCTTCCAGGCAAGGGGTCCATATGCCCAGGAAGTGCAATGTCCTGCCCGTGCCTCTGGCATCACACGGAAGCCAGGCCGATCGGACGACGCTCTATTGGCCAAAGGTCAAACACGTTCACCTGATGAGAAGATGGACGATAGCTGCGTACCCTCTGATGACGACTTGCACTTTGCAGTAGAGTCGACACAATCATTGGCCCTGGAAGTGTTTTGCGGTAAAGTAGACGCACCGGCATTTCTAAGAGTCATAAAGACTGGTTCGCACACTTGCTACTACTTACAACCGGAGAGACTATAAACCGGTTTTAAGCCTCTTGTGACTGCCTACGACCGTCTGCGCAGGGGTCGTAAGCTTTCCCACAAGGCTTAAAACCGGTTTGTAGCCTCTCCGGTTGTAAGTAGTAGCAAGTGTGTGAGCCTTCTTTTACCACTCTTAAAAATATACCGGTGCATCTACTTTCCCACAGAACACTCAAAGAGTGAATCTCTCCACTACCTGCATTTAGTTTCTCTCTCTCTCTTTCTTTCTCTCACACAGAGCCAATGACTGTGATCCATGGAGGGAAGGTTTGCGAATGGCGAGAGTGTAAATGTACTTCGACCTAAATCTAAAGACTGCGTTGTGACAATGAGCATGACGTTAGCACGTGAAACGCCAAGCTCAATTTCATGCCGCACATCAGGTTTAGGTCTAATCATGTTTTTGGTCTCGTCAGCCGTAGACCTCCCTCCGTCGATTGAAATCATTGGCTCTACGAGAGCTCTGTGGGAAATGATAGGCACCGGAATTTTTCTAGAGTCTAGAAAACGCGCGCATTTTAAATAATAAAGGGTTGACGCTTTGGTTCTTGATCGAAAAATGTGAAAGAAGAAATTTCCAGATAAGAGGCAAGAAAATCGATTCTCGCTTTCGTGCAAATGGAGGGGCAACTGGCTTTGTGGTCAAGAAACGTCTAATTGCAGTGACGTTCGCATATTTCACGATTTTGTTTTTTAAACAAATAAAGGCAGGTACGTTCTCCTTCGCTAAAAATAAAGGGCACATTTCACTTTGTATAAATGAACGTTGAGTTTTTACGTTTGGTTTTGCTCGTATCGTTAGTTTAAACGTCTGTGCCGATAATCGTCTATTAGAGCATCTTGCGTCGGCTTGCATATTTTTGTGGATTAAATATTCCAAGCTCCACGCACCTCGACTTCGCCGAGTGCACCAAGTGGTCCTTCGCGGCATACCGCGAAGGCGCTGTCCAAGTCAATTTAAATGCAGAAGCGCAGCTGCGGACCGCGCGCGTGCAAGCTGTCCCATGAATGTCAGCGAGGGACGCGAGGAGCGGGACGTCGTCCTTTTCAGCCTCGCGCTCCTGCTATTAGCCGCTCGCTGGTCAGCCCGCGAACACCGCTGACCGACCAAGTGCGCAAGCGCGTCCCCGGCCTGACCCGCGTCGAGTTTCTGCACGAGCGCACTTTCTTCCCGTCCTGATTGAATGATCAGACCAGCAACAACGCGGACAGCGAGCCGGTCGTGAGTGACAGTGTTTAACCAACCGCGCCGCCAACGCCGCGACCACGGTTGACCATCTGTGACGGCTCACAAAAGGGGTCTAAGCCCCGAGCGCTAAGCCTAATCCCGAGAGCGCTGCTAACCCTTTGCCAGGGCTGCGGACCTTGGGCTGGGGAAAGCACGCTCGCGGGGAGGACTCCCTCCTTCCGAGGCGGAAATTGACCATTTGTGATCGTCTCCGCCCGGCGGGACGTTCGCTTTTGTTTGGACTTTTTCCCCCGATTGAGCGCGACTCCGCGGCCGCTGGCTGGTCCGCGGCGCTTGGCCCACGCGTGTGTTGAGGGTCGCCCGCGCCGGAGACCCGCATTCAGGACACCCCACTCGGGCTCCCTGTCTGTTGCCCCGGCGGCAGCGGCGAGGGGAAGGGTACGTGGGGCCTGACCCCCACCGAAGCTGTGCCCCTTCTTGTTCTGATCCTTGGAGCTTCAGTTCTTCACTGCGTGATTGCTCGAGGTACCTCAGAATCGCCCATGACCGGCCCGCGCTGTTTTCACTTTCTTCCATGCGTTGTTTGGGGCCTGGTTACACTGCTTCTATGAGTTCGCTTTTCTGCAGAACACGAATACAGCCAATTATTAAGGGGAAATAAAAGGGTCCCAGTGAATGACGAAGCTCACAAAACGATGAGATCTCAAAGATGCCCGAGTGAAACATCACCTTATTGTCCCCGCGCACATAACATGTTTCTGGTCTAATCGTATTCGGAACTTTCTTGTTCACTGAGATCCTGGTATTGTTTGCCGTGATGTGTTACCTCGTGTCCGGCAGGAAAGTGAACTCACAGATCGTTTTTAGAGTGCATGTTGCTCTTCAAATAAGAAATTTTCAATTTGAAGCCTCTTTCTCTTCTAAAAATAGGACTGTATTTAGTTGAGAGACACACTTCTATCCCTGCCCCCAACAAAACATAAGAATTACCACTTATTTTGTGTCATTGGATGAAATCCAATCGCCATAGAGAGGAAATAATTATCGCTCAGATTTACCCGGTGAATCAAATTGCACGCCTTTAATTATTTGCAAAAGTGAGTGGGCCCAAGGCACAGAATGGGTGACCTTGTCGTTTGCAAACGAAATATACAAAGCGCAGAAGAAACTTAAAGGGGCCATGAAATGATTTTTCAACTTCTTCCTCCTTAGCTTTCCTCCTCAACTCAAAAGCAAAATGAGAAATCACATGGTTGTGACATTGTATTCACCGGAATGCGAAGACTGCAAACTTCCATCCTGCGTTTTAAGAACGCCATAGAACTTGTCATTCTAAAGCAATGATAAGTGCCGCCACGGCACTCATTGACCACGAACGCGAATGCAAATTTTCATCGACGGATGGATTGTTGACGAGCGCATACGTCCGAGCGACGCAGTGCTAGTGTCCAATGCTTGAGCCGGGGTTGGTTGACGTGCTTTTGGGTACCGCGGATGTATCGCAGTGAAACGGTGGAGAGCTTTTGTAGGAAAGGGGGTACGAAATAGTTTGCTATATTTTCAAATTTTCTTGCCGACAATCAGGATTTTCATCTTTTACCCACTTTCACTTGGCCCACTAAATGGATCCGATTAATAAAATTCAAATATAAAATCATTTCTTCCAGCCCACAATTAATTTCATGACCCATTTAATGACCGCGAATCATAATTTTAAGGCCGGCTAACGATTATACAGGGCGTTTGATTTTTACTCGAACATATATTTTTTTAAAGTCATCGCCATGTATTTATCAGGCTCGGAATGCATTAGATGAGGGAATAATCCTCAAGGCAGGTTGAATAAATAACTAAAATCGCTCCATGAACCTTTTAGTCTGTGGTTTTAGGGGTCATATTCCAATTGCAGTATTGATGGCAATTACTATTAGGGGTCAGACCCACTTAAATGATTTGCGAAAATGTCATGTTTTTTTTAGATATGAATCGTACAATTTTCGCGTTTTTTTGCCGGATTTAAAATTTGCACTCAAAAACAGCGTCGCAAGCCTTGCCCGCAATGACGATTGAAAGAGCACTACCATTATCTTTAGAGTTTATATACAACGCTTTGATGATTTTTACATATCTGGCGGATCTCGTCCATACACTTTTCTGAACTGCCGTTGAACTGTAACCGGCGTCTTACTTTCGTGATACCACAAAGCACACTGCGTTTCCTCCTTCATTAACGCGCCATTTAAAAAAAAAAAAAAAAAATCGCTTCGTCGCTTTAAAAAAAAAAAAGAAAAAAAGGAATGCGATTATTTGGCTACGTAGTGCCACTATTTCCGTGGAATATATTTTTTTCTAATCAGGGAAAGACTATGCTCGTGGTGTATATTTATTGCTGAAAAACTTTATTCAAAGCGGATACACAGAGAAAGATATAAAATATACCAAAGGGTCTTGCTGACCAAAAGTCATATCGAAGAAGTTGTGCTAAATGATATCGAAACAATCAAGAGCGTCTTTAATTTTTTTTCCAGTCAGTGTTGAAGGAGAGAGCTATCTTGATTCTGGGACCACGTTTACACAATGAAGCAGCCATCACCAGGTTGCAAAAAGATGTTCACTTCAACTGCTAAGATATGTTACTGCCATTCAATTTTAAATAACAATGAGTGGGACATCGAGTTCATTCAGCCGCCCCACGTGTCGGTTTCGCTTAGGTTAGCACGCGACGATTACGCTATTGCAATCCTCTGGAATATTAAGATTCTTAATTATGGTGGTAGAAATTTAAGATATTGCAAAGTTAGTCAAGGACCCTCTGCATGAAAAAAAAAAAAAAAGTCATTTCAGGCTGCAATCTAATGTTTACAGCGTTTTTGCCAAGAACAGCCGATGGAGGGCGAAAGAGACAAATGTTCCGAAATCCTGGGGTTGCGTTTTGTACCTTTTTGGGGTTACTATTTAACGCTTTTCTTCTTCGTGGCGTTTCTGTCGTTCAGATTACTTAGCCGGCCCGAGAGAAACTGCGAATGAGTTCACCCGAACTCATTTCTTAGCGAAGATCACATAATGGGAATGTCATGGCCTGTTCTCGTACGTGCAGTGCACAAATGTCATTCGGTAAAAGTTTCATTTATTGATAATTACATTAATATTGCTGGCGAGAGAGATATCACTAACCCAACTCGACACGACTGTGCTTCTAAATAATAGTAAGATCAGAATGTCTGCCCAGAATCTTGTCTCGTCGACACTCGCAGTGAGATGAAATGCTCTTTTTACCGTCTAGTTGTACTGCAATAACGCTTCTTTCGAAATGAAAAAAAAAGAAAGAAAAGAAACCTACGGGCAGTAACCTGCGTTTAAATCAACAAGCGCATTTGAACAGTTCATTAATAACTGTCAGTGAATGAATTTCGAGAAATGCCCTACGATTACCATTTGTGTTTATTTTTGCCAAGAAATGTCACAAACATACCCAGTTTCTAATCAGAATCAATTGGTAGTTAATTTATCAAGAATCTGCAGAGCACGTGAGGTCAGTGCGGGGAAACGCAGAAGGTATTTTGGCATCAAGATGTCCGGAATTGTCTCTCAGCTCGCTCCGTGAGGCGGTCGTCGAGCAGCCATTTCTTATGCTGTTACTTGGAGTGTCGACCCTGAACTTGCCCCAGTTTTTGTCTGTTTTATGTTATTAAAATGATTCATTATTTTTTTTCTTACTAAACGCACACCGGCCATCCCAGGTGTGCTCGAAACGAATCCTATAAGTTTCTTTCTAGCAAATATTACATGAAGGGGTTGTGATCTTCAACATGAGAGCGGTACGTGATGGTCTAAGCGCCTTACCGATACTACCTCGAACCCAGGAACATGCTAGTTGTCATACAGGTTTCTTTGATTATAGTTGCTTTCAACCTGCGCCAGATTAGAGCAGTATTAACTGACCTTCTCTTTTTTCTCCCCCAGGTGACCGAGCTGCTGAAACGGGTGAAAATTGACCCACACGAAGCCTGAAATGGCGACATGAACACCGCGGTGTCTAGAAAGGCAATCACCTTTCGTCTGATCATAGTGATGAAGTGGCACTAATGGAATAAGAGAAACGAAACGTGAATGATTCGATAACTATATATATATATAGTATACGTATATGTATCTCCCTATAAATGTTTTTACCATATGCTTTCGTGGTATCAAAATATATGCTGATTACCATGTAAGATGATTGTCATAAGATGTATACAAGTTACCTATCGCCCTGCCAATATAAATGGTTACATTTGTTTTGAGTTAGGTTCCGGTCAAAACAAAGGCCCTTTTACTTTGTACCAAACGGAAGGCAGTTGTTGAGACTTCCGTATCGTCAGCAGACAGTTCGGAAGAGGCAACAAGCAACGCTACAAGAGTGGCGCCCATACCTCCAAACTATGCGCAAAAGCTTCTTCACGCTCTCTACCCTGTGTAAGATATCTTGAGATGTTCAAAGCCCCATGTAGTATAATTTATTTAATTTAAACTTGTGCGTAATGCATCTTGAATGCAGCAAATTTAATCGTACCGGGCGCGTACCGCGAATAAGGCAGGATCGGTAGAACTCGTGCTGCCATCTGTCGGGAGTGGCGCCAGCTATGGCGGTCTCCCTCATCGAGGAAGGACGCCTCTTTTGCCCGTCGGTACGGGGCAGTGAGGAAATCATCCCATACACTACATAAACCTCCTTCACCGTTTTTTTTATAGTGTTTTTCTTTCTTTTTCGTTCTTTTCTTTTTTTTTTTTTTTGCTGATTTCTCTTTTCTGCTTTTGACTTTTTTCTGGGGGTTGGCAGAGAGATTTTTTAAAACGAAACAGCTCCACAGCACTGAGTAAGCGTCGGTGGAGGAGCGCGCGCGATGTCGGTGGATAGCGACGAAGAGCCGTGCTTGGAACTTGGAAGTACGTGGACAACCTCAGCAAGGTTAACAAAATATGTCACAGGCATTCATAAAGACTCAAGTAGGAAAATAAATATGCATACTTCGCTTAGTAGGTATCTGCATGTCACCGACTCAAAAAAATGGAATTCTTCGGTCACGCTTATTCTGCAAAGAAACACACTTTTACACAGCGCGGCACTGTTAACGCGACGACATCGGCAATTTGCTTTACGCACATTAAATTTCAAGAGGAAAGCTGGGAAAACCGGCGTTTACTTGTTAGAGCTACCAGCTCATTTCGAATGGTTTTTGAAAATGATATCCAGTGGGACAACACACCTACTGATTTTTTGGGCGTATGCGCCGCTACTAGAAAGAAATGAACATACAGCGTTCACCTATATGTAGCTTGGTGTCTTGCAACGGTATTCCGAAAAAGAATTTGATATCCAGTTTAAAAAAAAAAAAAGTTTTAATTTAGCTCTATGGTTGATGTTTACGTAAAAAACCAGTGCTTTGAGCCGTGAAGATTTCATTTATTATTTAGAACGAGTTGGTCGTGTGTCCATTTATATATATATATATATATATATATATTGGCCACTTGTGAATTAAACTAGGTTTTCTGTTTAGAATGATTTATTCAATAACTGAATGGGCCGGCCTGTGTTTCAAAGGAAGATATGGTTTCATGTTCCGAATGATAATTTCTAGGAACCTTGTGGATCATCCTTCCATTAAGTAATGTCAGTTTCGTGTCCCGAAATTTTTTCTTGAGATTATTAATGCGAAAACATTACCTGTCCCATGGAGCGAAACACCGGCGTTGTCTGTAACCGTCTGTAGCAGCGAAACGACAATTAAATTCCCATTGGCCAAAAGCACAGCAACGCAGATGATTCGTCACAGAAGTCGGGGGAGGGGGGGCGTGCTCAATGTCAAAGCGGACGCGCCTCAGAAAAAAAACAAAGAAAAGCACAGCAACACAGATGCATCGTTACGGAAGGCGTGGAGCCCTCAGGGCTCGCCGCGCCTCGCAGTGGGGGAGCGTAACTTCAACGCCGGAGCGCTGTGTGCGGTAGGAAGACGCGGCGCGCTACATGTAGGAACGCATTCGCATTCCTACATTTAAGCAGTCTCAAGTGTCTTTGTGACCTGTACATTTTTTTTTTTTTAGCTTGCGTGTCTCGAAATTCTATAAGATACCTAAGCTTTGTTTGTTAACAGAACCCAAGATTCGTGTTCCCAATGTTTTTATACTATTTGGCCTGTTTGGCTCGCGTTTTTATAAAACAATGGTACTTTCTCCTCTTTTTTGATTTTATTATTGGGCAGCTTTCTTTAAAGAAGGCCTGAGTCTTTCCAGGTTTGTTTTATAATTGGGCCTGCGTGGCACCATATCAATCAGCAGCACGCAGAGCAAAATACGATCTCGAGGTTGACGGGCGTGCAAGCTCTTATTTGCAGCAAGGTGTGTTTTTATAAAACGGCAATAACTAGGTTTCCTGAATAACTGGGACTTTTGGCTCGTGCTTTGCGTCTCGAGTAATAATTTGTTTGACCCGGTCACCTCAATTAGTTTGGTTAATGTCCAGCATTTTTATTCATAATATTTATTTGACCCTCGCGACTCAAAAATACATAAAATACCTAAGCTTTTGTTTGGTAACACAACCAGAGATTTGTGTTTCGAATGTTTTTTTATGTCATTCACGCACTCTGATTCGCGTTTTTGTAAAATCAGAACTAGGTTTCTTCTCCACTTTGTAAATTTTATTATTGGGTCATTTTTCTGGGAAAAGAACGCGAATTTATTTCTTTCAGGTTGCATTTTTTTATAAATGGAAATGCGTAGAATCTGATACATCAGCAGAACCCGAGTCAAATAATCTCCCGTTTGATGGACGTGAAGGCTCTTATTTGTTTTATAAATTGATCAACTTGACCAGATTCTCTCCGCATGGGCAGATAAAGATAAGTCGGTTTGCTTCTCAAACTTTTTTTTATCAATGTTTACTGCACTTGTTTAAAAAAAAAATAAGAATCGAGTCTTATGTTTCTAATTTAATATTTAGAACCTGTCCGATGTGTGTCCATAGCAACACAAAAACAAGCATATTTTGATTACTTTTGTTTTTAGGCAGAAAAAAAAAAAAGGTTTCCCGATTCGAATGGTTTTCTCAATAACTGGGTATTTGTGCTCATGTTTCGTATTTCGAACACTTTGTTGACCCGGTGACCTCACTTGATCTGTGTATCGTGTCTAGAAAGTTTCTTATTGATAATATTTATCTGACCCACGTGACTCGTTATTACATAAAATACATAAGCTTTGTTCGGTAACACAACCCGAGACTCGTGTTTCGAATGTCGTTATGTGATTCAGTCTCTTTGGTTCGCGTTTTCGTAAAAACCAAAAAAAAAAAAAAAAAGCTGCTTCTCATCTTTGCGATTTTAGTATTGGGCCTTTTTCGAAAAAAAAAAAAAAAAACTAATGTTTTTCTAGATTGTTCGTTTTATAAATGACCCTGTCTGGCACTTTAGAAATCACACTACGCAAAAGACAATTTCGCGGTTGACGGCCGATGGGGCTCTTTTTTTTAAATCTATCTATGTACTTGATGAGATTCCGACCACCGGGGAAGAAAAGCCTGTGAAAGCCAGTTATGCTTCGACCCTTAATTTTTTTCATTTATTATTTACAGCTTAAAAGTTGTGTATTCATAAAAAAAGAACAACAAAAAACATAGTAGGAACGCCGGTGTGGCTCGTTTTCAAGAGAGAGAGAGAGAGAAAAAAATAGCTTTCCGCTTTAGAATGTTTAATTTAATAACTTGGGCCTACTTTAACATGTTTCAAAAGAAAACAGGATTTCTTGTCCTGAAAATGTTTGATATAATTTGCCCTGTATTGCTGGCTTTCTTTTTTTTCCAGCTAGGTTTCTGTCGTATACCATATAATAAGAATTGAATGGTGGCCTGTATTCTCTAGAAAGAGTAGATTTTAACGCCGGTTGCTTTCGTTTAGTTACGTTATGGTTGTTGCACCAATAATAGAGTCCAAGATTTGTTTTCCGGATGTTTGACCTTGGTAGTGAACTAAAACCTAAGCTCAGTATAGAGAATATTTGTTTTAACGATTATCGGCCGCGTTGGCACGTGTCCACAAGAATTGGGTGGGTTTTGTGATTCACATTTTTATTTATTTTCGCTACAAAAGCGAGCTCTGGGGTTGTGCAAAGCACGCGCGCTCGTATAATGCATGCTTCATTAAAGGCAACATGCTCGTGTTTGTATCTTCGACGTCGCCCCGGCATGAAGTGAAAAAAAAAAAAAAGCACCAAGAGTGGCATTCGGAATGCTTTTATATCATGCGGCACCTGTAACTCGCGTTTTTGCAAGAAATATAGGTTTTCGCACTTTGCGATGTTATTATTGTGCAGTTGTTCTGAAGACGCAAGTTTCTTTTCAGATTGCTTGTTTTATAAATGGGCCTGCGTGGCACTTAATAACAGCAGCACGCTACGCAAAAGACAATCTAGCGTTTGACAGGCGTGCAGGCTCTTGTTTATTTTATCAAGATATTAACTTGACAAGATTCCGACCTCCGGGCCAGGTAAAAATAAAGCCTTTTTTGTTTTTAGAATTTTTTTTATTCAGCTCTATGGCTCGTGCTTAGGAGAAAACCAATGCTTCGAGTCTCGAACCTTTTATTTGTTATCTACAACCTGTGGGTCGTGTTTCCACAGATAATAACTGGGTCGTTTGAATCATGTTTCGAGAGGAGATGAAGGCGTGACAAGATACCTACTGAATTTTTGGGTTTGGTGTATGCGCGTAGTCCAAAGAGCTAAAGTTAGCACCAATGAACATACCCATTTTACCTTTTGTGTAGCTTGGTATGTCTTGGCACTTTGTTCCGAAAAATAAAGTGATATCTGTTTTTGAAGTTTTGATTAAGCTCTATAGGTCGTTCTTGTGAAAAGACCAGTAAGGTTCCAGTCTCAAATATACTGTAAAACCCTTTATTTTCGCTGCCCCTATATTTCGCGAATCGGTTACAGAGGACATAATCGCGGCCATTAAATTTCGCGAGTTCCATACGCCTGCATTGAAACTCTTAAGGACCGAAATTTTCGCGTGCCCTTAAATTTCGCGAATTTTTCAATTCGCGATATTCGCGAAATTTAAGGGCTCTATTAGAAAAAGAAATATTTGAACCACTCCTGTGTTTAAGAAGAAAAAAAGTAGGTTTCCCGATAAGAATGTCTTTTTCTCAATAGCAGGCTCTTATTTGTTTTATAAGTCAATGAACTTGACCAGATGCCCCCGGCAGGGTCAGATTAAGATGGTTTTGATTCTCGAAATTTTTTTTATCAATGTTTATTGCTCGTGTTTAAAAACAACAACAACAATGCTTAGAGCCTTATATATTTCATTCATAATTAAAAACATGTGGGATGTGAGTCCACAGGAAAAAAATTATTTGGACCACTCGTGTTTTTACAAAGGAAAAAAAAAACTAGGTTTCGCGATTATAAGCTTTTCCTTGCTTTTATTTGTTTCATCAATCCATAAACTTGACCAGAAGCCCCCCAAGAGCTCAGGTTAAGACAAGTCGGTTTTGGTTCTCGAAATTTTTTTTATCAAGGTTTAATATACGTGTTTACAAAAACAACAAAAAAACATCAACAACAATAAATAAAGGGCAAACGCCAACCAATCCCTAAAAAATCGTAGGGTCCCAACGTTTCGGTGCCGGCTCGGCACCTTCTTCAGGGGGGCTATTTAAAAGAGAAGCAGCTTCTTTCTTTTCTTCTGCGGTGAATGTAGGGCAGTATCTTCGTTTTTTACGGTGGTTAGTTTTCAAACCAGGTGCGGTACCTTCGTTTTCTTCAAAGTTGGTTATTTACAAACGAGGATCAGCATCTTCGTTTTCCTCTATGGGGCCAGTTTCTTTGGAGTCTCCTCGAAGTGTCGTAGTCCACTGACGTATGCTGAGGGCAAGGTGCCGGAGGATCGATTAATATTTCCTGGTCTGGTCTGTATGCGCCATGACTCAATAAAGAGCCGTTGGCGCCAGTTGGTTTCTACATCCAGGATTCGGGTATTTTCAAAGTCGATGCGGTGGTCATTGTCGTCGCAGTGTTCCGCAACAGCGCTACGCTCTCAGTCAAATTTGCGTACGTCATTTTTATGTTGGCGGACTCTTTCCTTGAGGTTTTTTGTTTCGCCGACATATGAAGCGGAACACTCAGCACAGGGAATTTGGTACACAACGCCTTGTGCTTTTTCTCTTGCTGGACGGTCTTTCGGACGAGGCATTAGGCGCCCAAGTGTCGAAACAGGTTTGGGAGCCACTTGAATACCTTCTTTGGCCAGCGTACGGGCCAGAGTTTCGCTAGTTCCCTTTATATAAGGTACACAGACGCCGATGCTAGGGCGGGACTGCGTACTATTCTGTGGGTGCTCAAGACTGCGACCAAGACGACGGGCAACACGGCTGATGAAGCTGTTGGTGTAGCCATTCTTTTTGAGGTCGGCGATGACAGCCTGTTCTTCACTTTCCTTATCTTTCTTTGAGGAGCAGATGTTCCGAGCTCTGGACAACAAGGTCGCAACCACCGACGCCTTGTGACTCGTAGGGTGGTATGAGTCAAACCGAAGGTAACGTCCAGTGTGGGTCGGCTTCCTGTATACAGTGAACTTCATGTCTTCACCTACTCGCTTGACAAGCACGTCCAGAAACGGCAAGGTGCCGTTTTTTTCAAGCTCTAACGTAAACTGGATGGCCGGCTCGATGGAGTTTAGGTGTGCTAGAAAGTTTTCCACCTCTGATGTTTTGAGTCAACAACAATGTTTAGAGTTTTATATTTCAGCATTATATTTTTAATTTATAAAAAACCACTGCTTAGAGTCTTATAAATTTAATTTAATTATTTAGAACATATGGGATGTGAGTCCATAGAAAAAAAAAAAAAACATATTTGGACCACTCTGGTTTATATGAATAAAAAAAACAAGGTTTCGTGATGAGAATGTTTTTCTCAATGGTAGGCTCTTATTTGTTCTATCAATTCATAAACTTGACCGGATTCCCCCTGCAGGGCCAAACTAAGATAAACGGGATTTTTTTGTCTCGAATGTTTTTTCTCAGTGTTTATTCCTCATGTTTACTAAAAAAAACACAAAAAACTACAATGCTTAAAGTAATATATTTCATATAAACAAACAATGGTCGCAGTATTATATATTTCATTTAATATTTAGAACATGTGGGATGCGAGTCCATAGAAAAAATATTTTTGGACCACTTGGGCTTTTGCGAAGGAAAAAAACAACAACTAGGTTTTGCTATGAGAGTTTTTGTCTCAATGGCAGGCTATTGTTTGTTCTATAAATCCTTGGACTTGACCAGACGCCCCCCGCAGGGGCAGATAAACATAAGCCGGTTTTGTTTCTCGAAATTGTTTTTATCCATGTTTATTGGTCGTGTTTACAAAAAAATGCTTTGAGTATTATATATTTCATTTATTAGTTAGAACTTGTGGAATGTGTGTCCACAGAAAAACATATTTGGACCACTCGTGTTTTAGGGAAAAGAAATAACTCCAATAAGAATATTTTTCTCAATAACTGGGTATTTTTGCTCATGTTTCGTGTCTCGAATAATTTGTTGACCCGGTGACCTCGCTTGATCTATGTATCGTGTCCTGAATTCTTTTATTTAAAATAACTATATGGTCCGTCTGACTTGAAATTACATAAAATGTCTAAGCTTTGTTTGGTAACACAACCCGAGATTCGTGTACCGAATGTTGTTACGTATTTCAATGTAATTTTTGGCGTAGAAAATAAAAAAAAAATGCACAAGGCCTCTTCTCTTCTTTGCCATTTTAGTCTTGAACCCTTTTTAAACAAAAATACCTATAATTTTTCTATATTGTTGGATTTATAAATGGGTCTTTGTGGCACCTTATAAATCAGCAGCACGCTACGAAAAAGACGACTTCGGGGTTGACGTGCGTACAGGCTCTTTAAAAAAAAAAAAGTTATGTACTCGATGAGATTCCGACCGACGGGATAGAAATGCTTGTGAAAACTAGTTATGCTTCAACTATTAATTTTTTTCATTTAATATTTACAGCTTATAATTTCTGTGTTCACAACAAAATAAAAAAAAAAAAACGCAGTAGGGCCCACGTGGCGGCTCGTTATTACAAAAAAAAATGTAGCTTTCTTCTTTAGAGTGTTTAAGTCAATAGACCGGGCCTATTTTCTCATGTTTCAACAGAAAACAGGGTTTTCTGTCCTGAAATTGTCTTATATAATTTGCCCTGTATTGCTGGCTTTCTTTTTGCCAGCTAGGCTTCTGTCGTATACTATATTATCAGAATTGAATTGTGGCTGATATTCTGTAGACGAAGTAGGTTTTTGTGCCGATTATTTTATTTATTGCCGTAATGACTTTTTCGTCAATAAGAGAGCCCAAGAATCGGGATCTGAATGTTTGACCTTGGTAATGAACAAATATAAGCTTTCTTTGACGAATAATAATTATACAAAAATATCTCAACTATTCTTTCTTTTATAATTTGTTTTTTTTTTTTTTGAAAATACCTTTAAGCATCAGAGACCACGATTCATGAATCTGGGAACTTGTACCCACTGAGTAGTGTTTTTGCATATACAGCACTGACAGCAAGCCACAATCATCACACTTGAATGTCCGAATTCTGCATTGGAGCCCTGGAGCCAGAGAGCGTGGAGCCCAGAGACTGGTCGGAGAGCGTGGAGCCAGAGAGCGTGGAGCCTGGAGACTGATGAATGGGAACCGGAGACTTAAGTCTGAAGAGTGGAGACTAGAACCTGCATGCGTGAATCATTGGAGACGAGAAAGAGGCGATAAGTTTCAAGCAGTGCCAATTTTTTAGATGAACCTATCTTGTAATATATTTGAGGAGAATTATCTTGATATCTAACGAATTCTTTTAATGTCTTTTTTCAATCATCCCCACTGACAGTAACCGGGTCCTTGGTATCCACACTATGGCCAACTTAATCTTTGGACAGATGCCCTGCACAAAGGATGCTACACCTTTAACGTAATGTGGTTCTAATTATGCAGATTATGTGGCTGTGTATGTCTTCTGTACTTAATTTAGAGGCATCATGTTATTACACAGCACATTTTGTATGGGTTTTGATAGTGGTATCCAGTGTGACAGGATACCTCCTGATATTTGGGGTTGGGTCCAAAAAGCTGAAGTTAGCGCTAATGAACACATGAATTTTACTTTTTATCGAAGTTTATTGCTCGAGTTTACAAAAAGAATGCTCTGAGTATTATATATTTTATTTATTTGTTAGAACTTGTGGAAGGTGTGCCGATATAAAACAAATTTGGACCACTCGTTTTTGTGTGAAGAAGAAAAATAGGTTTCTCGATTAGAATATTTTTTTAATAACTTTGTATTTTTGCTCATGTTTCGTGTCGAGTAATTTGTTGACCCGGTGACCTCACTTCATCTGTGTATCGTGTTCATAAATGTTTTATTGATAATAATATTTTACCCGCCTGACTTTAAATTACATATAAATGCCTAAGGTTTTTTGGGTAACACAACTCGAGATTCGTGTTCGGAATGTTGTTATAGGATTCAATGCCTTTGTTCGCGTTTTTGTAAAAAAAAAAAAACACGTTTTTTTTTTTGCAATATAGTATTAAATCTTTTTTGAAAAAAAGACCTAATATTTTTCTAGATTATTGATTTTATGAAGGGTCTGTGTGGCACCTTATGCATCAGCAGCACGCTACGCAAAAGACGACTTCGCGGTTGACATGAGTGCAGGCCCATTTTTAAGAAAAAATTAATTTATGTACTTGATGAGATCCGACAGCCACGGTAGTAATTCTTGTGAAAACAAGCTATGCTTAGACTCTTATTGTTTCTTGAATATTTAGAGCTTATAATTGGTGTGCTTATAAAATAATACATAGTGGGACAACCTTTGCGGCTTGTTTTCACAAAAGAAAGTAGCTTTGCTCTTCCAAATGTTTAAATCAATAAGTCGGACCCAATGTAAAAAAAAAAAAAACCAGCTAGGTTTCTGTCGTATACTATACACGTGGGATGAGCGTCCACAGAAAAAAAAATATTTGAACCACTCGTGTTTTAATGTCCAAAAAAAACAACAACTAGGTTTCCCGATTCCAATTTTTTCTCAATGGCAGCCTCTTATTTGTTTTAACAATTCATGAGCTTGACGAAATGCCACCCGCAGGGTCAGATTAAGATAAGCCGGTTCTGTTTCTTGAAGTGTTTTTATCAATGATTATTTCTCGTGTTTAGAAAAAAATACTTAAAGTCGTTTTATATTTCATTTATTATTTAGAACAAGTGGTATTTGTGTCCATAGAAAAAAACATATTTGTATCACTCGTGTTTTTACGAAGAAAAAAATTTAGTTTTCGCGATTAGAATGTTTTCTCAATGGCAGGCTCTTATTTGTTTTATCAATCCATGAACTTGACCAGATGCTCCCTTGGGAAGATTAGCATAAGCCTAAAACACTGCTTAGAATCTTATATTTTACCTTTATTATTCAGAACATGTTGAATGTGGGTCCATAGAAAAAAACATATTTGGACCATCGCGTTTTTGCAAAGAAAAAAAACAACAACTAGGTTTCGCGATTAGAATGTTTTCCTCAATGACAGGTTCCTATTTGTTTTATCAATCCATGAACTCGTCCAGGCGCCACCCACAGGAGCAGATAAAGATAAGCCGGCTTTTGTTTCTCGAAATTTTTTTTATCGATATTTATTGCTCGTGTTTACATAAAAAAAACAATGCTTAGAGTCTTATATATTTCATTTATAAAAAAAAAAAAAAAATGTTTAGAGTCTCATTTATATTTTTCGGAAGTGTTTGAAGTTGCCGGAAAATAATTTGAGACGTCCGGTCCGGAGCTTAGGCGAAAGACATCTCTTCTTCTTTTTATTGTTTTCGCACCGGCTCCCGAGATCCACTGAGCGAGCCAGAGCGAGAGTCAGCACGAGCGACTCGCCCTGGCTTTGCTGGATTCTGTGGCGCGCTCATTGTTTTAATTTAGAGCACGAAGGATTTCGTTTTGAGTGAGGCAGGCATTAAGAGCTGCGACTCTACAGATTCCCCCTAGTTGCGCGGAGAAGAAAGTTTTGTTGAGCTCCACGTAACGATTTTGTTCGGTCGGGGTGGATGAGCGGAGGTGGTGATGGTGTTTGGTGCACTAGGTGGTGGAACGGGCATGATGACGGGGGCTGACACAGTAGAGGCCAAGTATGCTGGTTTGACTCTGTCCAGCGTGATGACATCGTGGTGCGCTTTGATGTCGATGGTGCAGGTCTTGTCCATTGGGGAAAGTACCTCAAATGGACCGTCATACGGTGGCGTGAGAGGTGGTCGTACTGCGTCTCTTTTTACGTATACATGTTTGAATGCATTGAGGTCGTCACTAATAAATATATGCCGAGAGTTTGAGTGTCTAGCTGAGACTGGACGCTGGGAATTGAAAAATGTTTTCATGTCCTGAAGGTATGATGGGATGTCCGTTGGTTGAGAGGGTATGTAGGTTAGAAATTCTCCAGGTAATCGAAGTGTGGTTCCATAAATGAGTTCGGCTGAGGTGCAGTCGATGTCGGCTTTGAAAGTGGCACATACTTCAAGACGGACAAGAGGAAGTTGATTAACCCAATGGTTTCGATCTTCTTTTGTCATCAGGGCTGCTTTGAGCTGTCGATGCAGCCTTTCAAGCATACAATATGCAGCGGGATGATAGGCTGTTGTGTGCACGTGTCTGACACCCAATATCTTGGAGAGGGATGTGAAGAAGGTGCAATAGAACTGTCGGCCGCGGACGGTTGTGATGGTCGAGGGACTGCCGAAACGCGCGATCAGTTGGAGACGAAGGCGTGAGCGACTGTTTCTGCTGTGATGTCGGTGAGCGGAACGACCTGTGGCCATCGTGTGAATCTGTCCACACATGTGAGTATGTATTGAAATCCGCTTGATGATCGTAGGGGGCCTATACTGTGTCAATGTGCACATGGTCGAATGTGGTGTCCGGTGGGCGAAATCCGTGCGTTAGTGTTTTTGTGTGGTGAAACACTTTCGAGTGTTGGCATTTGTTGCATGTTTTCGTT
This sequence comes from Ixodes persulcatus, assembly GCA_013358835.2. Classification (NCBI taxonomy): domain Eukaryota; kingdom Metazoa; phylum Arthropoda; class Arachnida; order Ixodida; family Ixodidae; genus Ixodes; species Ixodes persulcatus. The sequence goes on from JABSTQ010010120.1 coordinate 1,096,330, forward strand.
CACAGACGGATGACAAAGTTTGTTCGGGGCAAGATACAGTGACGTAACGAGACGCTGCGTAGCACGGATACTCGGATAATTTAGGTCATGGATGGTGTGGAAGATAGCTTGCAGAAATATTTCTGGAATGTATGGTCGTGGTGTGGAGGTAGCTACAACGCAGATGATCTCGCAGGTTTCCGGTGGTAATCTGACGGGCTGTAGTTGAAAGGATGTGGAAGATACCCGTAGATTTTGAAGCTCGGTGTCTTCTTGTTGTGCTAAGGCGAATTCCGGGATATTGACCACAGGAGATGAAGAGATGGCGTCAATGCGGGAAAGTGTATCTGCTGGCATGTTTCGCGCTCCAGCGACATGGGGGAGGTGGGTCGTGAATTCCGATATGTAGGCCAGGTGACGAATTTCTCTGGTGGACTTGGAGTGGTGATTGCCAGCGAATGAGTAGATCAATGGCTTGTGCAGTGAGCACGTGGAAATCTCGGCCTTCTAAGAAGTACCGGAAGTGGCGGATTGTCGCGTAGATTGCAAATAGCCCAGGTCCAAACGTGTCATACCATGTTTCGGCTCGGTTGCGTTTTTGTGAAAAGAAAGCTAGTGGGAGCCACTGACTTTCGCCGTATTGTTAAAGCACTGCTCTTACAGCGACATCGGATGCGTACACCATGACACGTTTTGGGGCGTTTAGCATGGGGTGCACAAGGAGTGTGGCCACGGACGAAGCATTCTTGACCGTGGTGAAGGCAGTCTCTGCATCTGGCGTCCATGGTATTGGGGTCGAAGATTTCTTGGGACCGCGGAGCAAGTCGGTAAGGGCCTTGATGGTTTGTGCGCAGTGTGGAAATGAAGCGCCTGTGAAGGTTGATAAGCCCTAGGAACTACCGCAGCTGGCGTGGAGGCTGCGGTTGCGGTAGTTTCGAATGACTCGCACCTTTTAATGAAGGACTCCGATGCCCGCGGTTGTGATGCGGTGGCCCAGAAAATCTAAGGATGTCACTCCGAAAACGCACTTCGTCCCATTAATGGTGAGATCGTAGTCGCGAAGTCGTTCGAAGAGCAAGCGCAGGTGTGTGTTGCGTTCTTTGTATGGCTTGCTCGCCACCAAAAGGTTATGCACGTAAGCAACAATGAAAGGTAACCCAGATGGAACCTCTTGGATAAGCCTCTAAAATGTCTGGGTGGAATTTCGCAATGCAAAAGGCATTCGGATGTACTCGCATAGGCCGAAGGGAGCAGTGATGGCCGTCTTCGGGATGTCCTCCGGCTGGATTGAAATGTGATGGTACGCCATGACTAAATCGATCTTGCTGTATATGGTCGTTCCAGCAAGATGTTCAGTAAAGTCATGGATATGGGTATAGTGGGTACCGGTCAGGTGGGGTTTGTTAGGTCAGTGCCCGGTAGTCCCCAGAGGGTCTCCAGTCGCCCGGATCTTACTTGGGCACCATGTGTAGAGGCGTTGCCCAAGAGCTGTTGGATGGCCTGATGATGCCTAACTCGAGCATATGCTCGAATTCTTGGCGTGCTATCATGAGATGTTCGCCAGACATGGCGTCGATGGCGTGCAAAGGTACGCGGGCCAGAGGTGATGACGTGGTGTGTCACCCCGTGGGGCGGTGGCTTTGCCATGTTGGAGGTCTTTGTAATTTGAGGGATTGCGCCGATGATGTCTGCGACTCCTAAAGCTGGGAGGATGTTTCTGATGTCAAGGGAAATCTGGTTTGTGGTTACGTCATTTACAACGAGACGAGTCTTGTTGTCAATGAGACATCGGTGGTGCAAGCTGACGTCTAGGTTGAAGTGCGAGAAGAAGTCTGAACTTAGGAGGGGGTACTTTACGTCGGCGATGGTAAAGAAATACCGAAAAATTCTGCGTAGCCCGAACTCCAAGGTGACAGAGCGCATTCCGCAGGTAGGGATGTTTGAGCCATTTACTGCAACTAGATGGCGGCCGGGTAATGGGAGTCGTCTTTGAGCTGGGTATTGCGAATATAATTTTTTTCTTAATGGCATGCTCTTATTTGTTTTATCAATCTATGAACATGCCGAGATGCCCCCAAAGGGTCAGATTAGGATAAGCCGGTTTTGTTTCTCGAAAATATTTTAACAATGTTTATTGCTCGTGTTTACAAACGATACAATGCTTACAGTCTCAAATATTTCATTTATAAAAAAACAAAAATGCTTTGAGTCCTATATATTTCGTTTAGTATTTAAAACATGTGGGATGTGAGTCCACAGAAAAAACATATTTGACCACTTGTGTTTTTACGAAGAAAAAAAAAAGAACTAGGTTTCTCGATTAGAATGTTGTTCTCAATGGCAGGGTTAATTTGTTTTATCAATCCACGAACATGACACGATGCCCCCACAGGGTCAGATTAAGATAAGCCGGTTTTGTTTCTTGAATTGTTTTTGTCGATGTTTATGCTTTGAATATTATATATTTTATTTATTTGTTAGAACTTCTCGAACGAGTGTCCATAAAAAAATCATATTTGGAGCACTTGTGTTTTTTATGAAGAAAGAAAATAGGTTTCCCGATTAGAATATTTGTCTGAATAACTGGGTAATTTCACTCATGTTTTGTGTCTCGAATAATTTGTTCGGTGACCTTACTTGATCTTTGTGTTGTGTCCAGAATTTTTTCTATTGATAATATTTATTTGACCCGGCTGACCTAAAATTCTATGAAATGCCTAAGCTTTCTTGGGTAACACAACTTGAGATTCGTGTTCCGAATGTTGTTTTGTGATTGTGCCTATTTTCGCGCTTTTGTAAAAAACAAAAACAAAAATACAAGGCTTTTTCTCCTCTTTGCAATATTAGTATTGAACCATTTTAAAAAAAGACCTAATACTTTTCTAGATCGTTGGTTTTATAAATGGGTCTGTGTGGCACCTTACAAATCAGCAGCACGCTATACAAAAGACGACTTCGCCGTTGTCGTGCATGCAAGCTCTTTTTTTTTAATTAATTAATGTACTGATGAGATCAGACTGCAGGGGTAGAAATGCTTGTAAAAACTAGATATTCTTCGACTCTTAATTGTTTTTTTTCATTTATTATTTAAGGCGTATAATTTGTGTATTAAAAAGAAAAAAAAAACAACATAGTAGCACCGCCGTTGGGGCGGTCCTGCTATGTTTCTAAATGACAGACTTTTATTTGTTTTATCACTTCATGAACACGACCAGATTCACCCACAGGGTGAAATTAAGATAAGCCGGTTTTGTTTCTCGAAATTTTTTTATAGATGTTTATGCTTTGAGTATTACATATTTTATTTTTTTCTTAGACCTTGTGGAATTAGTGTTCATAAAAAAAATATATTTGGAGCACTCGTGTTTCTATGAGGAAAATAGGTTTCCCGATTAGAATATATTTTTGGATAACTGGGTATTTCAACTCATGTTTCGTGTCTCGAATAATTTGTTTGGTGACCTCACTTGATCTGAGTATTGTGTCCAGAATTCTTTTACTGATAATATTTATTTGACCCGGATGACTTGAAATTAAATAAAGTGCCTAAGCTTTGTTTGGTAACACAACCCAAAATTAGCGTTCCGAATGTTATGTGATTCAATGCCGTTTTTCGCGTTTTTGTAAAAAAAGACACAAGAAACACCCAAGGCCTTGCAATTTTAGTATTGAACCTTTAAAACAAATACCTTATACTTTTCTAGAGTTTGTTTTATAAATGGGTCTGTGTAGCACCTTATAAATCAGCAGCACGCTACGCAATAGATTACTTCGCGGTTGACGTGCATGCGGGCTCTTTTTTAAAAATTAATTAATGTACTAATGAGATTCCGACCACTGTGGTAGAAATGCTTGTGAAAAGTAGATATTCTTTGACTCTTAATTTTTTTTTTTTCATTTAATATTTAGAGCGCATAATTTGTGTGTTCATATAAAAAAACATAGTAGCACCGCCATTGGGGCTTGTTTTTTTTTTAAAAAAGTAGCTTTCCTCTTTAGAATGTTTAATTCAATAGGTAGGGCCTATTGCCTCATGTTTCAACATAATACCCCTCGAATTCCTGTCCTTGAATTGTCTTATATAAGTTGCCCTTTTTTGCTGGCTTTCTTTTTTTTTTTTTTGAGCTAGGTTTCTGCCGTATACTATATTATCAGAATTGAATTGTGGCTGGAATTCTGTAGACTAAGTAGGTTTTTGTGCCGATTATTTTATTTATTGCCGTTATAGTTTTTTCATCAATAATAGAGCCCAAAATTTACGATCTGAATGTTTGACCTCGGTAATGAACGAACAGAAGCTTTATTTGACGCACAATAAAAAGAAATATCTAGTGTATTCTTTCTTAGTATATTTTTTTAAAAACAACACCGAACATCAAAAACTACGGCTCTACGACTCTGTGGACTTATACCCACTCAATATTGTTTTGCATGTACAGCACTTACACCAAGCTACAATCATCACCCTTGGATGTCCGAATTCTGCATTGGAGCACTGGAGCCACGGAGCGTGGAGCCCAGAGACAGGAGAGTAGAGCTTGGAGCCTGGATCCAGAGACTGATGAATGGGAATGGGAAACTGAAGTCTGAAGACTGGAGACTAGAGCCTGCAAGCGTGAACACTTGGAGACAAGAAAGAGACGATACGTTTCAAACAATGCCAATTTTTTAGATGAACCTCTCTGACAATATATTTGGGGAGAATAATCTTGATATCTAACGGATTCTTTTAATGTTATGTTTCAAGGATCCCCACCGACAGTGACTGGGATTCCCTGATATCCACAGCATGGCCTACTTAATCTTTGGACAGATGCCCGGCACCAAAGATGCAACGAATTTGACGCTATGGAGTTTCAATTCTGCATATCATGTGGCTGTGTACGTCTTGTGTACTTAATGTTGAGGTATCATGTTATTACACAGCATATTTTGTGTGGGTTTTGATAATGGTGTTCAGTGTGACAAGATACGTATTGGTTTTTTTGGGTTTGGTGTATGCACGTAGTCCAAATAGCTAACGTTAGCACCAATGAACATCCACATTTTACCTTTTTATGTAGCTTGGTATGTCTTGGCAGTTTGTTCTGAAAAATAATTTGATATCCCGTTTTTTAAGTTTTTTTTAAAGCTCTATAGGCCATGATTACGAAAGGACCAATGTGCTTCGAGTTTATATTTAGACAGCGGGTGTTTCATCAAAATACTACAAGGTATCCTAATTACAATGGTTTATTAAATAACTGGGTCTTTTGGCTCAAGTTTCGTGTCTCGAAAAATAATTTGTTTCACCCAAAAGAACCATGGATTACCACGGAATTATACAAGATAATAAGAAAAACTCTTCGATAAATTTTAACAAAAACTAAACATTTTAAGTCCAAGCCGAGCACAAAATACCGGTGACCTAAATTAATCTTCGGTTTCTTTCTAGGATTTTTTTATTCACAATATTAATTTGACCCGCGTGGCTCGAAAATAAATAAAATAGCAAAGCTTTCTTTGGGAATTCAACGCGAGATTCGCGTTCCGAATGTTTTTTTTATATGTCATTCAACTCTTGTCGTTCGCGTACTTGCCAAAAAAAAGAAAAAAAGGTGTCTTCTCCCCTTTATAAATTTATTGATTGGGCCGTTTTTCTGTAAAAATAGAGGGGAATTTTTTCCTTCATGTTGCGTTTGTTTTTAAGTAGAGATACGTAGATTCTCATAAATGGGCAGCATTCAAGCGGAACACAATCTCACGTTTGATGGGCGTGCAGGCTCTTATTTTTGCTATCAAGCCATGAACTTCACCTGATTCCCCCGCAGGGGCAAATTAAGATAAGCCGCGGTGTTGTTTGTTCACAAAAAAAAAAAAAGCTTAGAGTCTTATATATTTCATTTATTATTTACAACCTGTGAGATACGTGTCCATAGAAAAAAACGTATTTGAACCACTATTGTTTTCATGAAGAAAAAACATATTTGAACCACTATTGTTTTCACGAAGAAAAAAACTAGGTTTCGCGATTAGAATGTTTTTATTAATGGCAGGCTCATATTTCTTTTATCAATTCATGAATTTGACCAGACGCTCTCCGCAGGAGCAGATTAAGATAAGTCGATTTTGTTTCCCGAAAGTTTTTTTAGCGATGTCTATTGCTCGCGTTTACAAAAAGAATGCCTGAGTATTATATGTTTTATTTATTAGTTAGAAGTTGTGGAATGTGTGTCTATAGAAAAACACATATCTGGACCACTCGCGTTCTTACGAAAAAAAAAAAGATTCCCGTTTAGACTATTTTTTGAATAACTGCATGGGTATTTTTTCTCATGTTTCGTGTCTCGAATAATTTGTTGACCCGGTGACCTCACTTGATATGTGTATCGTGTCTTGACTTTTTTATTGATAATAATTTTTTCACCCGCCTGACTTGAAATTACTTAAATTGCCTAAGCTTTGTTTGGTAACACAAACCGAGATTCGTGTTCCGAATCTTGTTATGTGATTCAGTGCCCTTGTTTGCCTTTTAGGGGCGAAGCTCCTTAGGGTCTAGCCTTGTCCATCCGTCCGGCGTCCGTGCTCACATCGATTGCCATCCCATCGGTCTTCTTAAAAAAAAAAAAAAAAAAATGTTTGCGCAGACGACAGGATTCGAACCTGTGCGGGGAGACCCCATTGGATTTCTAGTCCATCGCCTTAACCACTCGGCCACGTCTGCGGGACGAGTAGGGGCTCTGAGATGTGGTAGTAGCTCAAGAGCTGGGGATGTCATGGATGAAGCGTTGCATGTAGCCGCTCAACGTCTATACAGGAGAGGGCGCTGCGGTCAAATGCGTATATAATCGCGTTAAACTTTGCATGCATTGGCTCAATGTTTATAGACGAGGGGGCGCTGCGGTCAAATTCTCAAATGCGTATATAACCACGTTCCATACCACACATTCTCTTTCTGACATGGACCGTTGACTTAAGCGGTGGAGATGCGTTCCCACAGCTTCTAGCGGATTCAAGCTGATCCGCTAGAAGAACCACTGGCTCTGCATTAAGCAGTAATAATGAAGTCGAAACGCAACCCGGAACTCAGCAGTACCTATGAGCAATAAAAAAAAAATCAGCACCACCAGCACTACCTATGAACAATCAAATCAGTATCATCAGCACCACCAGAGCTTCACCCCAATCAACATCATTCACCACGTGGAGATGCGGCCTCTTTTTGTAAACTTAAGAAAGTACAAGGCTGGGATTCTATACAAAGGGTAGGTTTTCGTGCCAATTTTATTATTTATTGCCGTTACGGCTCTTGCATCAATACTAGGGCCTAAGATTCGCGATCTGAAGGTTTGACCTTGGAAATGAACGAACATAAGCTTTCCTTGATGAATAAAAAAATATCTAGGCTATTCCTTCTTTTATAATTTTTTGAAAATATCTCAGAGCATCAGAAACCACGATTCATGAACTGTGCGAACTAATACCCACTCAGTATTGTTTTTGCATATACAGCACTCACAGCAAGCCGCAATCATCACCCGTGGAGGTCCGAAGTCTGCACTGGAGCATTGGAACCACGGAGTTCGGAATCCAGAGTCTGGAGAGTAGAGCTTGGAGCCTGGATCCTGGAAACTGATGCATGGGAACTAGAGACTGAAGTCCGAAGAGTGGAGACTAGAGCCTGCATGCGTGAACCCTTGGAGACAAGAAAGAGGCGATAAGTTTCAAACAATGCCAATTTAGATGAACCTATCTTGTTATATATTTGGAGAGAATAATCTTGATATCTAGCAGATTTTTTAATGTTATTTTTCAATGATCCCCACCGACAATAACCGGGGTCCCTTGATATCCGCACTACCGCCAATGCGATCTTTGGACAAATGCAATACAAAAAGGATGCTAAACATTTAGCGCAATGGTGTTCTAATCCTGCATATCATGTTGCTGTGTATGTCTTGTGTACTTAATTTAGAGCTATCATATTATTGCACAGCACATTTTGTGTTGGTTTTGATAATGGTACCCAGTGTGACACGATCCCTTCTGATTTTTTGGGTTGGGTGTATGTGCTGCTTCGTTCAAAAGGCTGAAGTTAGCACAAATGAACATACAAATTTTGCTTATTATGTAGCGTGGTATGTCTTGCAACTTTGTTTCGAAAAAAAAATTGATATCCAGTTTTTAAGTTTTTATTGAGCTCTATGGGTCGTGTTTACGGGAAGACCAACTGTTCGGGTCTCAAAAAGTTTATTCATTATTTAGAACATGTGGGATGTGTGTTGAATCAAAAAAAAAAAATATTTGAATCGCCAGGGTTTTTATGAAGTTCGAACCTGTGGGGTGTGCGTCCATAGAAAAAAAGATATTTAAACCACTCGTGTTTTTACGAAGAAAAAAAAAACTAAGAGTCCCGATTATAATGTTTTTTTTCAATGACAGGCACTTATTTGTTTAATCTATCCATGAACATGACCAGATTCTCCCCCGTACGGGCAGATTAAGACCAGTCGGTTTTGTTTTACAGCGAAGCTGTATACCTCTACCAGCGAAGAAAAGTTTCGTGTCGTTGGCGTTGTAAGCAAAAAAAATCCCGGCGAACAATTGAAGGCAAAAAAGCAAATCTCCTTTGAAATCAGGCACACAGCATACAGCTCAGTATCCGTTTCAATAAAGAAAACCACAAAACAAGCATCAAAACCACATGGTGGAGGATAAGGCGCGTGTGAACAATAGGAACACCCTCCCACGCGTTCCGGTAAAGATTAGGTTTGCAGCTGCTTCGAAAGAGGTTGACGTCATTCGAAGCCCTCGTGTGAAGTGCAAACCGCATTATGAATGATAACTGCGCCTGCGAACAATGCGAAGCACGTTCCTTCTTCTCGCGTGTGTTTTCGTGTCGGCATTCTCACGGAAAAAAAGAGTTCAGAAGATTGAAGCATTCTCATGGAAAAAAAGAGTTCAGAAGATATTTTTTATTGAAACATCCGTTTCAATAAAAAATAAGCCCAAAACAAGCATCCTAACCGTATAATAAATGATAAGGAGCTCCTGAAAACAATGCGAAGCACGTAGCGCTCACCGCATACGTTCCCGGTGAAGATTACTGTTGCCCAAGCTGCCGCGGCGACGGCAGCTTGCGACGTGGGAAGTAACGTCACTAGCCTTTCATATATAAAAGAAGAACCCGTCTATACCCCGTTTCACCTAACGTCCGGACGCAGCGGATGCTACCAGATATCTAGCCAATCCTGTTCTGTGGACGTGGCCTGCGATACGCTTTCCGCGCGTCGCTGTGCCCCCTCTCTAAAGTCACGTGACACTCACACGGCCTCTGATTTGCTCCGATGGCTCGAAACATCCGCTGCGCTTAAACGTAAGATGAAACGGAGTATAGCAACTGATTTCATTATTGCTGCAGTACCGCAATGAATAGGCCACGCATAGTTAGGACTCCCGAGGAGCAGCGTGAATACTAGGAGCGGCAAACGGAAAAGAAACGGCAATACGACCGCCGGCGGCGTGCTGCGACCGGCGGCGGCATTTCGTATAGTGAAGTACGCAATCGTTGCGGGGGATGCCACGGCTTCGCTGACCAACCACCTTCAAAGCGTGGATTGAAGCCCCAAGTTTTTTTTCGATATTTTTTCATCGACGTTTATTGTCGTGTTTACAAAACAAAATGCTTTGAGTCATATATTTCATATATTATTTATAACTTGTAGAATGTGTCTCCATAGAAAAAAAAAACACATTTGAGCCACTCGTGTTTTTAAGAAAAAAGTTTTTCCGATTAGGATGTTTTTCTTAATAACTGGGAATATTTCCTCATGTTTCGTGTCTCGAATAATTTGTTGAACTGGTAACCTCAATTAATCTGTGTATCGTGTCCAGAATTTTTTTATTGATTATAATTATTTGGTTCGCGTGACTCGAAATTACATAAAATTCCTAAACTTTGTTTCGTCACAACCCAAGATTTGTGCTCCGAATTTCGTTATACGATTCAGCTACATTAATTCGCGTTTTCCTAAAAAAAAAAAAAGGCAATTTCTTTTAGTGAGATTTTAGTATTGGGCATTTTTTTTACAATAACATAATATTTTTCTAGATGGTTCACTTTTTAAATGGTTCCTTTTGGTACCAGTGATAAATCAGCAGCGCGCTACGCTAAAGACGACTTCGCGGTTGGCGGGAGTGTAGGATTTTTTTTTTTTTTTCAATCGATGTACTTGAGGAGATTGCAACCGCCGGGGCCGAAATGCCTGTGAAAGCCAGCTGTGCTTCGACACCCAATTTTTTTTTTTTATTTATTATTTAGAGCTTATAAGTTTTGTGTCCATAGAAAAAAAAAAGCAGCACCGCCGGTGTTGCTCGTTTGTACGATAAAAAAAGAAGCATTTCTTTTTAGAATGTTTAATTCAATAAGTTGGGCCTATTGTCTTAAGGCCCGTTCACACTCTTGCGACCTCTTAAACCTGGGTTCCTTAAAACTTCTTAAACCAGAGGACACACTGGCATTGTGGCGCCATCTATGCGGTGACCCTGGAACTGCATTTCACAAGAGCGAAGGTTTTGCGGGATTTCCGAGGTCAAATGTGCGTAATACCCATAGAAAGGCTCGTTTATAACATCGACAAAAGTTTTTCGAGCCAAGAAAGAAAGGATAATGCGCGAGAGAAATAAAAAAATATCCCGGACCGCCGAGTTTACACTGCTACCCAATAGATGGCGCCAGTGTGTCCTCTGGTTTAAGAAGTTTTAAGGAACCCAGGTTTAAGAGGTCGCAAGAGTGTGAACGGGCCTTTATGTGTCAACAGCAAACAGGGTTTTCGTTCCTGAAATTGTTACATGTATTTTGCCCTGTATTGCTGGCTTTCCTTTTCTTCAGCTAGGTTTCTGTTGTATACTAAATTATAAGAATAGAATTGTGGCTGATGTACAGTAGAAAGAGTAGGTTTTCGTGCCGATTTTTTTATCTATTGCCGTTATGGCACTTGCATCAATAATAGAGCCCAAGATTCGCGATTGGAATGTTTGACCTTGGTAATGTATAAACATAAGCTTTGTTTGGTGAATAAAAAAAAGGAATACCTAGGGTATTCTTTCATTAATATATTTTTTAATCTACCTCCGTGCATCAGACCACGATTCATTACTTTGGGAACTTATACCTACTCAATATTGTTTTGCATATACAGCCCTCACAGCAAGCCACAATCATCACCCGTGGATGTCCGAATTCTGCATTGGAGCACTGGAGCCACGGAACCTGGAGCCCAGAGTCTGGAGAGTTGAGATTGGAGCCTAGAGCCTGCAGACTGATGAATAGGAACTGGAGACAGAAGTCTGGAGATAGGAGATTAGAACCTGCATGCCTGAGCCCTTGGAGACAAGAAGGAGGCGATAAGTTTCAAACAATGCCAATTTTTTAAATGAATCGTTTTTGTAATATATTACGGGAGAACACTTTTTATATCTAACTGATTCTTTTAATGTTATGTTTCAATTATCCATACCTACAGTAACCGGGAGTTTTCGGTATGTAGACTAGGGCCATCTTAATCCTTGGTCAGATGCCCTGCGCAAAGGATGCTATAATTTTAACGTAATGAGTTCCGGACTCTGCGTATTTTGCGGTTTTTGTATGTCTTCAGTATTTAATTTAGAAGTATCATTTTATTACATAGCACATTTTTTTATGGGTTTTGTTAATGGTATGGTAGAAAGGTTTGTTGATGGTAAAAAAAAAAACTATTTGGACCACTCGTGCTTTTACAAAGAAAAAATTGTGTTCATGATTATAAATAAGCTTCTTCATGTTCTTATATGTTTAATCAATTCGTGAATTTGAACAGATGTCCCCCTCAAGGTCAGATTTCGATAAGCCATTTTTTTTCTCGAAATGTTTCTCACAAAAGTTTATTGCTCGTGAGTACAAAAAAAAAAAAAAAAGCGCTTAGAGTTTTATATATTTCATTTAATATTTAAATCATGTGGCATGTGTGTTCATAGGAAAAAAAATATTTGGGCCACTCGTGTTTTTACAAAGAAAAAAGAACTAGGGTTCCCAATTAGAATGTCTTTGTCAATTGCAGGCTCTTTCTTGTTTTATTAATTTCTGAACTTGACCAGATGCCCCCAGGGTCAGATTAAGATAAGCCGGATTTTATTCCGAAATATTTTATCGACGTTTATTGCTCGTGTTTACAAAAAAAAAAAATGCTTAGAGCCTTATATACTTAATTTATAAAATAACAGTGCGTAGAGTCCTATATCTTTTATTTATTATTTAGGTGATGTGGGATCTGTATCGATAGAAAAAACATATTTGGACCACTCGTGTTTTACGAAGAAAAAAAAACACAAAAAAACTCGATTGCCAGATTGGAATCTTTTTTCTCAATGGCAGGCTCTTATTTGCTTTATCAATTCATGAACATGACCAGATGCTCCGCGTAGTTGCAGATTAAGATATGCCAGTTTTGTTTCTCGACATTTTTTTTATCGATGATTTTTGCTTGTGTATACAACAAAAGAAAAATGCTTAGAGTCTTCTATATTTCATGTATTAGAACATGTGGGATGTGAATACGTAAAAAAATATATTTGGACCACTCGTTCTTTTACAAAGGAAAAACAACTAGATTTCGCGATTAGAATCTTTTTCTTAGTCGCAGGCTCCGATTGTTTTATCAATCCATGAACTTGACCAGATGCCCCCTTTTCCAGGGGCAGATTGATATAAAACAATTTTATTTCTGGAAAACTTTTTTATCGATGTTTATTGCTTGTGTTTACAAAAAAACAATGCTTAAAGAGTCTTCTTTATTCCATTGATTATTTAGAACTTGTTGGATGTGTGCACATAAAAACAAAAAAACATATTTGGACCACTCGTGTTCTTACGAAGAAAGAAACTAGTTTTCCCGATTAGAATGTGTTTGTGAATGGCAGGCTTTGTTTGTGGAAATGTTTTATAGATGTTTATATCTTGTATTTACAAACAAAAGCCATGCTTGGGATCTTAAATATTTCATTTATTATTTAGAACCTGTGGGATGTGTGTCCGTAGAATAAAACAAATTTGAACCACTCGGGTTTTCATGAAGAAACAAAATAGGTTTCCCGATTAGAATGTCTTTTTAATGACAGGCTCTTATTTGTTTTATCAATCCACGAACTTGACTAGATGCCTCCTGCAGGGGAAGATAAAGATATGCCGGTTTTGTCTTTTGAAATTATTTTAACGATATTTACTGCTCGTGTTCACAAAAAAACACACACACACACACAATGCTTAGAGCTTTTAGAACATGTTCGATGTGTGTCCACAGAAAAAAAAAATATTTGGGCCACTTCTGTTTTCACGATGATAAAGAAATAGGTTTCTTATTAGAATATTCTTCTGAATAACTGGGTATTTTTGCCCGTGTTTCGTGTCTTGAATAACTTGTTGACCCGGTGACCTCAATTGATATGTGTATTGTGTCCAGACTTTTTTTATTCATAATAATTATTTCAGGCGCCTTAATTGAAATTACATGAAACGCCTAAGCTTTGTTTGGTAACACAACCCGAGATTCGTGTTTCGAATGTTGTAATGTGATTCACGTTTTTGGTTCTCGTTTTTGTAAAAAAAAAAAAAAAAAACTAAAAGCACTAGAATTCTTCTCCTCTTTGCGATTTTAGTATTGAACCTTTTTTTGAAAGAAAGACCTAATATTTTTGTAGATTGTTGGTTTTATAGACGGGTCTGTGTGGACCTTACAAACCTTCAACACTCTACACAAAATACGACTCCGCGGTTGACGTGCGTGCAGGCTCTTCTGTTAAAATGAATTTATGTACTGGATGAGAGTCCAAACACCGGGGTTGAAATGCTTGTAAAAACTAGTTATGCTTTGACAGTTAATTTGTTTATTTAATATTTAGAGCTTATAATTTATGTGTTCATAAAAAAAAAAAAAGATAGCAGGACCGCCATTGTGGTTCGTTTTTACAAAAAGAAAAAGAAGCTTTCCTCTTTCGAATGGTTAATTCAATCAGTCGTGCGTATTGTCTCATGTTTCAACAGAAAACCGGGTTTCATCTGAAATATTCTTGTATAATTTTCCCCTTATTGCCGGCTTTTTTCAGCAAGGTTTCTGTCGTATACAATATTATTAGAATTGAATGGTGGCTGGTATTCTGTAGAAAGAGGAGGTTTTGGTGCCGATACTTTTATTTATTGCCGTTATTGCTCTGGAATCAATATTAGAGCCCAATATTTGTGCTCCGAATGCTTGAACTTGATAATGAACAAACCTACGACTTAAAAAATAAAAAAAAATATCTAGGTTATTTTTTTATGTATAATTTGTTGAAACTACCTCCGGGCATTAGACTACGATTCATCACTCTAGGAACTTATACCTACTCAATATTGTTTTGCATATAGAGCACTCACAGCAAGCCACAATCATCACTCGTGGAGGTACGAATTCTGCACTGGAGCACTGGAGCCACGGAACCTGGAGCTTACAGAATGGAGAGTAGAGGTTGGAGCCTGGATCCTGGAGACTGATGAATGGGAACTAGAGACTGAAGTCCGAAGAGTGGAGACTAGAGCCTTGGAGACAAGAAAGAGGCGATAAGTTTCAAGCAATGCCAATTTTTTAGATCAACCCATCTCCTCATATGATTGGCGAGAATACTTTTGATATCTAGCATATTGTTTGAATGTTATTTTTCAATGATCCCCACCTACACTATCCGGGATTCTTTGATATCCACACTATGGCCTACTTAATCTTCCGACAGATGCCCTGCACAAAGGCTGCCACAAATTTAGTGCAATGGGGTTCTAATTTTGCATATTATGTGGCTGTGTATGTCTTGTGCACTTAATTTAGAGGTACCATGTTACTACATAGCACATTTTGTGTGGGTTTTGATTATGGTATCCAGTGTGACCAGCTACCTACTTATTTTTGGGGTTTTGTGTATGCGCTGCTCCGCCCAAAAAGCTGAAGTTAGCACCAATGGAAATACATATTTTACTTATTTTGCAGCTTGGTATATATATATATATATATATATATATATATATATATATATATATATATATATATATATATATATATATATTTGAACCGCCAGCGTTTTTATAAAGTTAGAATCTGTATATAAAAACTATTTAGACCACTCGTGTTTTCACGAAGAAAAAAAGCTAGACTCCCGATTAGCATTTTTTTTCTCACTGGCAGGTTCTTATTTGTTTAATGAATCCATGAACTTGACGTGATGCCCCCCGCAAGGGCAGACAAAGATAAGCCTTTTTTTCTCAACACTTTTAAACAATATTCGTTGCGTGTGTTTACAAAACAAAACAAAAATGGATATAGTCTTATATACTTTATTTATTATTTAGAACATGTGGGAGTTGAGTTCATAGAAAAAAATATATTTGAACCACTCGTCTTTTTACAAAGGAAAAAAAACTGAGTTTCGCGATTAGAATGTTTTTCTGAATGGCAGGTTCTTATTTGTTTTATGAATCCATGAACTTCACCAGATGTCCGTTAAGGGGTAGAATAATATAAGCCGATTTTTGTTTTCGAAACTTTTTTATCGATATTTATTTCTTGTGTTTACAAAAAACAAACAAAAAACAATGCTTAGAGTCTTATATATTTTATTTACAAAAGCAAAAACAAAAACGATGCTGAGAGTCTTATATATTTCGACCATTATTTAGAACAACTAGGTTTCGCGATAAGAACGCTTTTGGATGAGAGCTCTTTTTTGTTTTATCAGTCCATGAAATCGACCAGATGCCCCGCCCCCCATGGAGAGATTAATATAAGCCGGTTTTGTTTCTCGAATTTTTTTTACCGATGTTTATGCTCGTGTTAACAAAAAAAGAAACATTGCTTGGAGTCTTTTATATGTCATTTATTATTTTGAGCATGTGGGATGTGAGACCATAAAAAAAAAACATATTTGGACCACTCGTGTTTTACCAAGAACACAAAAACTAGGTTTCGCGATTATAATCTTTTTCTTAACGGCAGGCTCTTGTTTGTTTTATCAATCTATGAACTTGGCCAGATCAGACTAAGATAAGCCGCTTTTGTTTCTCGTTTTTTTTTTATCGATGTTTCTTTCTCGTGTTTACAAAAAGAGAACATTGCTTAGAGTCTTATATGTTTCAGTTATTATTTAGAACATATGGGATGTGAGTCAATAGAAAATGAACATAATTGGACCACTCGTGTTTTTAGGAAGACAAAAATTGGTTTTCCGTTTAGACCGTTTCTGTCAATAGCAGGCTCTTAATTGTTTCATCAATTCCTGAACTTGTCCAGATGGCCCCCGCAGGGTCACAATAAGATAAGCCGGTTTTGTTTCCGAATTTTTTTTATCGCTGTTTATTGCTCGTGTTTACGAAAAAAAAAGCAATGTTTAGAGTCTTCTTTATTTCATTTCTTATTTAGAACATGTGGGATGAGTGTCCATAGCAAAACCTTATTTGAACCGCTTATGTTTTTTTGCGAAGAAAAAAAATATGTTTCGCGATTAGAATATATTTCTTAATAGCAGGATGTTATTTGTTTTATCAATCCATGAACTTGACAAAAGGCCCCTCGCAGGGGCAGATTCAGATACGTCGTTTTTTTTTCTCGAAATTGTTTTATCGACATTATTCCTCATGTTTACAAACAAATGCTTTGGCTCTTATTCATTTCACTTATTATTTAGAACAATTAGAATGTGTGTTCATAAAAAAAAAAACATTTGGACCACTCGTGTTTTTACGAAGATAAGAAAACTAGGTTTCCCGATTATAATGTTTTTCTGAACGGCAGGATCTTACATGTTTTATCAATTCATAAATTTGACCAGATGCCCAACGCAGGGTCCGACTAAGATAAGCCGGTTTCGTTGCTCGGACTTTTTTTATCGATATTTTTTTTTCTCGTGTTTACAAAAAAAAAGAACATTGCTTACCTTATATGTTTCATTCATTAGTCCGAATATGTGGGAAGTGAGTCCATAGAAAAAAACATTGTTGGACCACTCACATTTTTACGAAGAAGAAAAACTAGGTTTCACGATTAGAATGTTTATATCATTGGCAGGCTCTTTTTTTTTTGATCAAATTACTACATCTATAGGTTTCCTTATTATAATGTTTTATTAAATAACTGAGACTTTTGGCTCGTGTTTCGTATCTCGAATAATAATTTGTTTCACCGAAAGGAACCATGAATTACCACAGAATTATACAAGATAACAAAAAAGCTATCCTTTACATGTATAAAAACTAAAAGATTGAAGTCGAAGCTGAGCACAGAAGACCGGTGACCTCAATTAATCTTCGTTTTGTGTCTAGCATTTTGTAGCGTGGGCTACACTGGCCGAGGTTGAGCAGTTTCGCGTGGTTCCTCTAGAGCCGTGCTGCGCATGCGCGAGGAGCAGTGACGTCACACGGCGCACAGCTGGCGCGCCGGAGCCGCCGCCGCCACGCGCTCCGCCGCCGCCGCGCGCGCCTCGCCGGTCTGCGCATTCCAGAGTGACGTCATAGCCGCGGCAGACGCACTGGCGCCGGCGCGTGCCCAGCTGTGCGCCTCCGTTGGGCAGTAGCAAAGTCTGACGCTGCACCGGAGCCGCTTGATAGCGCCTCTCATTTTGTGCGCATGCGCAGAGGTATCAGTGGGGGTATACATATAGCGGGGCGTTTGGCAGTGTGGTATAGCCATGGAGAAGGAGAGCGAAATTGCTGCTCAGCGGCGCAGAAGAGCGGAGAAGCTTAACTCATCGGATCCCAAAGTAGTTGCCTGACAATTAGCGGTTGAGCGTAGGAAGAACTAACAGAAGAAGGCTAAAAGAGCTGTGGAGACACCGGAGCAAAGGGAGGAACCTCTAGCAAAGCGGCGTCACCAGGAGGCTGAGCGACGTGCCCGACCGCTCACGCTGCGTATATCCTGGCATAGCCAAACTAAGCCACTGCAATTTTTTTTATTCTCAATATTTATTACTCGCGTTACTCGAAAATAAATAAAATAGCTCACTTTTCTTTGGCAACTAAACCCAAGATTCGTGTTACCAAAGTATTCATATCATGCAACTCTCGTGGTTCGCGTTTTCGTAGAACAAAAACTAGATTTCATCTCAACTTCGTAAATTTTATGATTGGGGCTTTTTTTTTTTTGCAAAAAAAGAGGTGAATTTTTTCTTTCAGGTTGCATTTGTTTCCTAAATGTGGATGTGTAGAATTTCCTAAATCAGCAACATGCAAGCCAAATACAATCTCACGTTTGATGGGCGTGCAGGCTCTTATTTGTGTTATCAATCCATGAACTTGACCAGATTCCCCCCGCAGGGGCAGATTAACCCCAGCCGGCTTCGTTTCTTGAAAATATTTTTCATAGATGTTTATTGCTCGTATTTACAAAAAAAAAAACGATGCTTAGAGTCATATCTATTGGTAATGGTAATGGTAATGAACAAACATAAATTTGGAAATGAACAATTATAAGCTTTCCTTGACGAATAAAACAAAAAAGAAATATCTAGGCTATTCTTTCTTTTATAATTTTTTTGTAAATACCTCCAAGCATCAGAAACCACGATTAATTACTCTGGGAACGTATACCCCCTCAGTATTGTTTTTGCTTATACAGCACTCACAGAAAGCCACAATCATCACCCATGCATGTCCGAATTCTGCATTGGAGCACTGGAGCCACGGAGCGTGGAGCCCAGAGACTGGAGAGTAGAGCTTGGAGCCTGAATCCTAGAGACTGATGAATGGCAACTGGAGACTGAAGTCCGAAGAGTGGAGACTAGAGCCTGCATGCGTGAACCCTTGGAGACAAGAAAGAGGGGATCAGTTTAAAACAATGCCAACAATGCAAAACAATGTAACAAGATGAACCTATCTTGTTATGTATTTGGAGAGGATAATCTTGATATCTAGCCTAATCTTTTCATGTTATGTTTTAATGATCCCCACCGACAGTAACCGGGATTCCTTGATATCCACGCTATGGTCAACTTAATCTTCGGACAGATGCTCTGCACAAAGGATGCTACAATTTTAACGCAATGGGTTCTAATTCTAGATAAACTGTGGCTGTGTATATTTTGCGTACTTAATTCAGAGGTACCATGTTATTACATCCCACATTTTGTGTGGGTTTTGATAATGGTAACCCGTGTGACAAAAGGCCTTCTGATTTTTGGGGTTGGGTGTATGCGCTGCTTCGTCCAAAAGGCTGAAGTTAGACCCAATGAACATAAAATTTTACTTATTATGTAGCTTGGTATGTCTTGGAACTTTGTTTCGAAAAATAATTTGATATCCAGTTTTGTCTCAGTTTTTATTAAGCTCTATGGATCGTGATTACGAGAAGACCTACTCTTCGGGTCTCGAATATTTGATTCATTCATTCATTCATTTGTTTATTTCTTTTCTGTGATAATGAAGAGCTTGACGCCTTGATCATGATGCACAACAAAATGTTTACAGGTTAGTTACAGAAGTCATAAAAGCTACGAAATTTGAGTTAAAAACATCAATATCTGCTCCCCTGAGGGTATTGTAGAAGTGTTGAATACGGATCATGGGACTGGCTTGGATGATGTGATTAACATGGAAAGTTGGAGAAACCCGCAAAACTCGACTCGGAACGTGAATATTAATAGCAGATGTGAGATATGGGCAATAAATTAATCCATGAATACATTTATACAGGAAAACAAGATCGCGCTAAGCATTTGCATCGTTCCAGCAGTCTCGCATAAGAATAATAAACAGCACGACCAATGTAACGATCATAAACAATTCGAAAAAAAAAATGCTTTTGAACATTTTCAATCACCTATTGGCTCTTAGAACTAATTCTATTCCAGACTACAGAGGAAAACTCCAACTTGGTCCGGATTAACGAGAAATATAACCATAGAATACAGGTTGATGTGGAGAACTCATGCGTGATTCTAGAAATTACTCCCAGCTAACGCAAAGAGTCATTTATAAGGTTGTTAACATGTGCAGTAAAGTAGAACGAAGTGTCTATCATACACCAAGATAACGCGTGCACTCGACTCTTTGCAGCGGATCATTGCCAATCTGGTAACAAAAGCTTATTTTTTCTACCTTTCTAGACAAAGATATAATAACAGTTTTAGGAGGTTGAGCGTTAGCATGTTCTGGCGACACCAATTTCATACACGCCTAACATCCTCCATAAGTTTTCACAGTCTTCCAAGGATATGATCTGCCTAAACAACCTGACATCGTCTGCATATTGCAAGATGACCAAATTGCGAACAAATGAGCTCAAATCATTAATAAAAAACATGAAAAAAGATCGGCCCAAGTATGGAGCCTTGCAGCACACCCGAAGAAGAAACATAAGGCCGGTAGCGATGTCCAAGAACACGAACAAAATTGTGTATATTACACAAATAATTTAGAAACAGGGAACAAAGGGAGGTACTCACGCCGTAGGATTATAATTTGCGTGTAAGGAGCGAATGGTCTACCAGATCAAAAGCCTTAGAGAGGTAAAAATACACACCATCAACCTGTCCACCTTGACACACAGTAGGCGAAACAAAATTAAAAAAAAGACACCAGATTTGTCTCAACAGACCTTCCACGCATGAAGCCATGTTGTGAAGGGCTTATCTTAGTCTTAAAAAAATTTGAAATGCACTCAAATAAAACAATTTCATAGATCTTAGCAAAGGGAGATAGCAACGACACAGGTCTGTAATTTTTTACATAATCCGTTCTGCCATTCTTATGTACTGGCACAGTAATAGAGTTCTTCCACAGGGAAGGAAATGTAAGGCTCTGCAACTACAAGTTAAAAATATCCGGTAAGACGAGCGCAAAAATAGAGGAGCATCCTTTAACAATGATGCTTGGAATGCCGTCAAATGCAACTGATAACTTTGGGTTTAGTTTCCTGATAGCAAGTTTAATATCGATAATTTCAAAAGATAAAATTGACAATAGATCACTAGCATTATCACTGACGCCATGCACAGGCAGTCCAGTTTGACCGCAAGAATCAACCGAAGAAAAATAACTTGCGAATGCATTTGATACATCTTCGGGCTCAGACAGCATATTACCAGACGAGTCAGCAATATTTACTGATGACGAAGTTGTAGTTGTGCGATCCTTTACATATCGCCAAAAAAGCATTGGGTCACGATTTAAGCTACGCTATACTGACTCACAGTGTAATATTTTATTGCGCTTCAACAATGTCTTGGCTAGCCCAAGCGACTCATACAAATTTAGGTACCAAAAAGCGGAATGCGGGACCTTATATTTCCTATGACAATGCAATTTTTTTTTCTTATTTATTATTTAGAACCTGTGGGATCTGTCCATTTAAAAAACAAAAATATTTAACCGCCAGCGTTTTTATGAAGTTCGAACCTGTGGGATGTACGTCCATAAAAAAAAAGATATTTGAACAACACGTGTTTTTACGAAAAAAAAACAACAAAAAAACTAGGTTTCCCGATTATAATGTTTCTCAATAGGAGACTCTTTTTTGTTTTATCAATTCATAAATTTGGCCAGATGCCTCCCGTAGGGGCACATAAAGATATACCGGTTTTGTTTCTCGAAATTATTTTAACAATGTTTATTGCTCGTGTTTACAAAAAGACAAAACAAAAAACAATGCTCAGATTCTTATATATTTTATTTACATAAAAAAACAATGCTTAGAGTCCTATATATTACATTTATAATTTAGAACATGTGGGATGAGAGTCCATGAAAAAAACATAATTTGAACGCTCGTGTTTCTACAAAGAAAAAAAACTAAGTTTCATGATTAGAATGTTTTTTTTTTAACAATGGCGGGCTCTTTTTTGCTTTATCAATCCTTGAACTTGACCAGATGCCACCTGCAGGAGCAGATTAAGATGCGACTTTTTTTTTCTCGAAATTGTTTTATCAACGTTTATTGCTCGCGTTTACAAAGCCAAAACAATGCTTAGAGTCTTATATATTTCAATTATTATTTAGAACATGTGGGATGTGAGGCCATAAAAAAGACATATTTAAACCACTCGTGTTTTTACGAAGAAAAAAAAATAGGTTTCCCGATTCGAATGTTTTCGTCAATGGCAGACTCTTATTTCTTTTATAAATTTATGAATTTGACCAGAGGCCCCCCGCAGGGTCAGGTTCAGATAAGCCGTTTTCTTTTCTCGAATTGTTTTTTTTTTTATCGATGCTTCTTTCTCGTGTTTACAAAGAAAAACAATGCTTAGAGTCTTATATGTTTCAGTTAATATTTCGAACATGTATAATGTGAGTCCATAGAAAAAAAACATATTTGGACCACTCGTGTTTTTACGAGGAAAACAACTAGGTTTCGTGCACAGCATTAACATCCTCGAGTAGCATTTCACAGTCATAAATGGATGAAACCTGCCTAAACAATTTGCTGTCGTCAACATACTACAAATATGTGAATGGTGGACACACGAACCAAGATCATTTATAAAAATACTGAATAAAATTGGCCCTAGTATGGACCCCTGTGGTACATCAGTTTGTAAAAAAAATTGCAAAGCTCGTTATTTACTCCATTTGTCCACAATTGATATACAAGAATTTAATGATTCACCAAGTCAAACGCCTTCGACAGATCAAAGTATGCGGCATCCACTTGCCCCCGCTGATCGGCAATTGTCGAAACAAAGTCTAAAAATTACACTAGATTGGTCTCTACAGACCTGCCAAAGAAAAAACCATGTCGCCTTAGCTATAGCTCGTGACTTGGAAAACTTATTATACCAGAACTGTGTTTGTTTGACCTTATATTTCCTATGATAGTGCAGTTTTTTTCTAAGCTCGGACGTAAGCTCGTGCGAAAACCAATGAGGATAGCGGCATGAACTACGACACTTTTTTGGAACAAACATTTCGCTGGCACTCTTAATACAGTTAGTAAGTAACTCAACAGCAAAATTTACATTACTCGTTTCATATACTGGTGCCCAATCAACGCTATCTGAAATTGTGAAAAGGCCAAGATAATTACCTATATTAAAAAAGAATGATTCATAGCTTGTATGCTTTGCTCTCCTGTAGGAAGCGTTGAAAGAAGCGGGGAAGGGGACGTGTCACTCATAGGGGTGAACAAGGGGCTTAGACATCGGTGCGAGGGTGTCAACGTGAAAGTCACGTTCCGGCCAAGTTCTGAAAACTATTTAACTGCTTCAATCCTAGATAGTTCACAGAATAGACTAGAGTGTACACCCTAGATGTGACACAACCAGAAGTAGAGAAGGGGTGCTCTAAATTCCAGTTTATATCGGGGACATTAAAATCTCCTAAAATAAGAAAACAGAATTTTTCTACGTCTAGTTGATCACAAAGATTCATTTGTTCATAAAATCCGGTGACATCAAGGGTCGGCGGGAAGTAAAACGTACCAATGAGCAAGTTGAAGTTAGAAAAAGTTATTTTCACACAGACAGATTCGTCGCTAAATCAAGTTCAAATTGCCGCACCACCTGCAAATGTTTTAAACAGCAGTAAGTACACCACCCCCGAATTCCGCCGACATGCCTTTATAATTCTGATCTCGACGAAATACAGTATATGCTGGAGGAAAGTAGTCAGATGATGAAAAAAGCTATTCAACCATGTTTCGCTTAATGAAACTATGTCGTAATCACTCACAGCTACATTGCTATAACATGTGTTGGCCTTAGTACGTAGTCCGCGAACGTTTTGCTAGAATAGAGACCACTCCATAAAGAAATGACACTTTTTTTTTGTTAAGTCCGCATTGCAGTTGAAGTACCTTCATCAACCCTTAATGGCCCAAAAAAATTTCTGAAGCATTGATTTTTTCGAAATCCTCCTCGTTTACAGAAATGTGAAACGATGATTAGCTGTTATGTTTGGCTTTCAATTGGGTACACCGTACACGTAAACGTTTTATCCTCTAAAATGGGAGCAAGCACAGCCTCAACATCACAACACGCGGTGGTCGGGTGAAGACGCGAAACAAAAAGTTCTTTATTTGGTCTTGGAACCGAAGCCAGCTTACTGTTTGTACACGATCCCTAAAAAGGCTTGATCCTCGGCTTTCGTTGGACAAGGATGAATCCATCAACATCTGTTGCTGCAATATCCTCGGTCGTTTGGCGCGATGGTCGATTAATGGCTGATGCTGTCCAGTTGGACGGCATAGGTTCGTTGCCACGAGCATGTATGTTCTGGCTCCCTTGTTTATCGCGAGTGCCCTGCAGAGCATGCTTTCTGATGCTCGGAGGAAATTTCAAAAATGTATAAAGCAAACAGTAGCCTAGATATTCCTTCTATTTTTTATTCGTAAAACAAGGCTTAGGTTTGTTCATCAATAAGGTCAAACATTCGGAGCACCAGTCTTGGGCTCTATTTTAGATGCAAGAGACACATAACGCCAATAAATAAATGAATCGGCATTAAAACCTACTATTTCTACAGAATACCAGCCACAATTGAATGCTAATAATATAGTATACGACAAAAATTAGCAGCAAACTATATAACACTCTTTCAGGACAGGAAACCCTTCCTTCTGGTGAAACATGAGGCGATCGGCACGACTTATTGAATTAAACATTCTAAAGAAGAAAAAAGCGTTCATGGTCGCATTGATTGTTCAACCCTCACATCAGCTATTAATATATATGTACCTCGACTGCTTTGGAGGGTAAATCCCACTTTCTCAGGTGAAAAAGAATCAACCTTCCCAGTCCCATGAACCTTATCCAACATTCTTATAACACGTTCAGTACAACCAGCATCCACATGTTCAACTCAAATGCTCAAGTGTTTAGACGTTCAATTGCTGATATTTAACTGTTACATATTTCCTGTTCCCCCATAATACATATTATTTGTTGCAAGTGCCGTAGATTTCTTGTGTGCACTCCTTCTGACTACGTGCATCATTACTTAGGAATTTAGGATACTCGCCGTTCATGAGCACGGAATATAAATGCATGAATGAATGAATGAATGAATGAATGATTCATGACTCTGGTGATATCTACCCACCCAATATTATTTTGCATATACAGCACTCACACGAAGCCACCATCATCACCCGTGGATGTCCGAACTCTGCATTGGAGTACAGAAGCAACGGAACCTGGAGCCCAGAGGCTGGAAAGTAGAGCTTGGTGCCTGGAGCCTGGAGACTGATGAATGGGAACTGGAGACTGAAGACCGAAGAGTCGAGATTAGAGATTGCATGAGTGAGTCCTTGAAGACAAGAAAGAGGCGATAAGTAGAGACTGCATGCGTGAGCCCCTGCACAAAGATGCTACGATTTTAGCGCAATGGGGTTCTAATTCTGTATATTATGTGGCTCTGTATGTCTTGTGTGCTTAATTTTGAGGTAGCATATTTTGTGTGGGTTTTCATAATGGTATCCAGTGTGACAAGATGCCTTATGACTTTTGGGGTTGGGTGTACGCGGTTCTTTTTCCTAAAAGTTGAAGTTAGCACCAATGAACATACAAATTTTACTTTATATGTAGCTTGGTATGCCTTGGAACTTCGCTCCGAAAACATAATTTGATATCCCGTTTTTGAAGTTTTTATTAAGCTCTATGGGTCGAGATTACGAAAAGACCGATATGCTTCGAATCTCAAATATTTCAGTTAATATTTAGAACCTGTGGGATGTGTGTTCATAGAAAAAGAAAATATTTAGACCGCCAGTGTTTTTATCAAATTACTACAACTAGGTTTCCTGACTAGAATGTTTTATTAAACAACTGGGTCTTTTGGCTCGGGTTCCGAGTCTCAAATAATAATTTGTTTCACCCCAAGGAACTGTGAACTACCACAGAATTATACAAGATAATAAAAAAGCTCTTCTATAAATTTATAAAAACTAAAACATTGAAGTCCCAGACGAACAGAGAAGACCGGTGACCTCAATTAATCTTCGTTTTGTGTCTAGGATTTTTTTTTCCAATATTTATTTAACCCGCGTGACTCGAAAATAAATAAAATTGCTAAGCTTTGTTTGGTAACTAAAAACAAGATTCGTTTTCCGAATGTATTTTATGTCATGCAACCTTTGTGGTTTGCGTTTGTGTACAACAAAAACTAGGTTTTTTCTCAACTTCGTAAATTTATGATCAGGTCGTTTTTCTGTAAAAAAAAGTGAATTTTTTTCTTTCTGATTGCTTTTGTGTTTTAAATGGGGATGTGCAGAATCTCACAGTTCAGGAGCATGCGAGCCAAGAACAATCTCACGTTTGATGGCGTGCAGGCTCTTATTTGTGTTATCAATCCATGAACTTCACCAGACGCCCCCCCCCCCCCCCCCCCCCCAGGGACAGATTAAGAATTTGTTTCTTGAAATTTTTTTAAAGATGGTTATTGCTCGTGTTTACTTAAAAAAATAATGCTTAGGGTCATATATATTTCATTTATTATTTATAACAAGTGTGATGTGTATTCATTGAAAAAAACGTATTTGCCCACTCGTGTTTTTATGAAAAACAACAACAACTAGGTTTCGCGATTTGAATGCTTTTCTCAATGGCAGGCTCTTATTTATTTTATCAATCCATGAACTTGGCCAGACGCTTTCTGTAGGGGCGCATTGAAATGGATCGGTTTTATATGCCGAAATTGTTTTTATCGATGTTTATTGCTTGTATTTATAAAAAAAAACAATGCTATAGCTAGGGTCTTATATATTTTATTTAGTTTTTAGAACCTGTGGGATGTGTGTCCATAGAAAAAACATATTTGGACCAGTCGTGTTCTTATAAAGAAAAAAAGTAGGGTTCCCGATTAGAATGTGTTTTCAATGACAGGCTCTTATTTCTTTTATCAATCCATGAACTTGACCCGATGCTCCCCGCAGGGGCAGATTAAGATAAGTCGGTTTTGTTTTCCGAAATTTTTTTATTGATGTTTATTGCTTGTGTTTACGAAAAGAATGCCTTGAGCATTATATATTTTATTTATTAGTTAGAAGTTGTGGAATATGTGTCTGTAGAAAAACGCGTATTTGGACTACTTGTGTTTTTACAAAGAAAAAAAAAAGGTTTCCCAATTAGAGTGTTTTTTTGATTAACTGAGTATTTTTGCTCATGTTTGGTGTCTCGAATAATTTGTTGACCCGGTGACCTCACTTGATCTGTGTATTGTGTCCAGACTTTTTTATTGCTAATAATTAGTTCACACGCCTGAACATGAAATGGCTAAGCTTTGTTTGGTAACACAACCCGAGATACGTGTTCGGAATGTTGTTATGTGATTCAGTGCCTTTTGTGGCCTTTTTTTAAACTAAAAATGAACAACCCTGGTATTCTGTACAAAGAGTAGGGTTTCGTGCCGATTTTATTATTTATTGCCGCTACGGCTTTTGCATCAATAATACAGCCTAAGATTCACGATCTGAATGTTTGACCTTGGTAAAGAACAAACATAAGCTTTCCTTGACGGATAAAAAGTATATATAGACTATTTTTATTTTTTTTTTTTTAAATACCTCCGAGCATCAGAAACTAAGTTCTCCGAGCATCAGAAACTACTCTGGGAACTTATACCTACTCAGTATTGTTTTTGCATATACAGCACTCCCAGCAAGCAGCAATCATCACCCATGGATGTCCGAATTCTGCATTAGAGCACTGGAGCCACGGAGCATGGAGCGCAGAGCCTGGGGAGTAGAGCTCAGAGCCTGGAGCCTGGAGAGTGATGAATGGGAACTGGAGACTGAAGTCCGAAGAGTGGAGACTAGAACCTGCATGCGTGAACCCTTGGAGACCAGAAAGAGGCGATAAGTTTCAAACAATGCCAATTTTTTAGATGAACCTATCTTGCAATATATTTGGGGAGAATAATCTTGATATCGAGCATATTGTTTGAATGTTATTTTTCAATGATCCTCACCGACAGTAACCGTGATTCCTTGATATCCACACAATGGCCAACTCTATCTTTGGAATCCTGCATATTATGTGGCTGTGTATGTCTTATGTACTTAATTTACAGGTACCATGTTATTACATAGCACATTTTGTGGGGGTTTTTGATAATGGTATTCAGTGTGACAAGATCTTTTCTGATTTTTGGGGCTGGGTGTATGTCCTGCTTCGTCCAAAAAGTTGAATTTAGCACCAATGAACAAACAAATATTACTGATTTTGTAGCTTGGTATGTCTAGGAACATTGATTCGAAAAATAATTTGATATTTAGTTTTTTAAGTTTTTATTAAGTTCTATGGGTCGTGTTTACAAGAAAATCAACTCTTCGGGTTTCAAATATTTCATTATTTAGAACCTGTGGGATGTGTGTTCATTTAAAAAAAATATATTTGAACAGCCAGCGTTTTTATGAAGTTAGAACCTGTGGGATGTGCGTCCATAGAAAGAAAGATATTTGAACCACTCGTGTTTTTACGAAGAAAAAAAAACAAGGTTTGCCAATTAGAATTTGTTTCTCAATAGCAGGCTCTTTTTGGTTTTATCAATCCAAAAGGCCTTGTACAAAGGATGCTACAAATTTAGTGTGATGGGGTTCTAATTCTTTATATTATGTGCCTGTGTATGTCTTGTGTGCTTAATATAGAGGTACCATGTTATTACAAAGCACATTTTGTGTTTGTTTTGATAATGGTATCCAGTGTGAAAAGATGCCTTCTGATTTTTGCGATGTTTATTGCTGGTGTTAAAAAAATGCTTGGAGTCTTATATATTCCATTTATATATAAAGAAACAATGCTTAGAGTCCTATATATTTCATTTATAATTTAGAAAATGTGGGGTGAGTCCAAAAAAACACACATTTGGAACACTCGTGTTTTTAGAAAGAAAAGAAGGTTTCGCGACTAGAATCTTGTTCTTAATGTTAGGTTCTCATTTGTTTTATCAGTTCATAAACTTGACCAGGTGCCACCCACAAGAGCAAATTAAGATAAGCCGGCTTTCGTTTCTCGAAATTTATTTTTATCGATATTTACTGCTCGTGTTTACAAAAACAAAATAATGCTTAGAGTCTCATATTTCATTTATAAAGAAACAATGCTTAGTCTTATATATTTCATTTAATATATAGAGCATGTGGCATGTGTGTTCATGGGGAAAAAACATATTTGGACCACTCATGTTTTTACAAAGAAACAAAACAAGGTTTCGCGATTATAATTTTTTTTTTCTGAATGGCAGGCTCTTATTTGTTTCATCAATCCATGAACTTGACCAGACGCCCCCCATGGGCAGAATAATATAAGCCGGATTTGTTTCTCGAATTTTTCTATCGATGTTTATGGCTTGCGTTTACAAAAAAGAATGCTTTGAGTATTATATATTTTATTTATTAGTTAGAACTTGTGGAATATGTGTTGGTAGAAAAACATATTTGGACCACTCGTGCTTTTACCAAGAAAAAATAGGTTTGCCGATTAGAATATTTTGCTGAATAACTGGGTATTTTTGCTTATATTTCGTGTCTCGAATAACTTGTTGACCTGGTGACCTCACGTTATCCGTGTATTGTGTCCAGATAATGTTTTTTTATAATAATTATTTGATCCGGCCGACTTAAAAATACATAAAGTGCCTAAGCTTACTTTGGCAACATAACCCGAGATTCGTTTTCCAAATGTTATGCGATTAAGTACCTTTATTCGCGTTTCTGTAAAAAAAGAAAAAAAAAGAAAAGCACAAGGCGTTTTTATTTTTTTTTTTTGCAATTTTAGTATTGAACCATTTTTTGAAGAAGACCTAATATTTTTCTGGATTGTTGGTTTTATAAATAGGTTTGTGTGAGACCTTATAAATCAGCAGCATGCTACGCAAAAGACGACTTCGCGGTTGACGTGCGTGCAGGCTCTTGTTAAAATTACCTTATGCACTTCATCAGATTTCGACCGCCGGGATCGGAATGCTCGTGAAAACTAGTTATGCTTCGAGTCTTAATATTTTTCATTTATATTTAAAGCTTATATTTTGTGTGTTCATAAAAAAAACATAGTAGGACCGCCGTTGTGACTCGTTTTTGCAAAAAGAAAGTAGCTTTCCTTTTCAGATTGATTAATTCAAAAGGTCGGGCCGATTGCCTCCTCATGTTTCAACTGCAGACAATTTCATGTCCTGAAATCGTCTTATATAATTTGCCCTGTATTGCTGGCTTTCTTTTTTCTGCTAGGTGTCTGTCGTATACTCTATTATTAGGATTGAATCGTGGCTGGTATTCTGTAGAAAGAGTTGTTTTTTGTGCCGATTTTTTTACCTATTGCCGTTTTGGCCCTTGCATTAATAATGGAGCCCAAGATTTGCGATCCGAATGTTTGACCGTCGTAATAAACAAACCTAAGGTTTGTTTCACGAATAAAAAAGAAGCGAGGGATGTCTAGGTCATTCTTTCTTTTATAATGTTTTGAAAATGCCTCCGAGCATCAGAAACCATGTCTCATGACTCTGGGTACTTATACCCTTTCAATATTGTTTTGCATATACAGCACTCACAGCAAGCCACAATCATCACCCGTGGATGTGAGAATTCTGCAATGGAGCACTTAAGCCACGGAGCGTGGAGACCACAGACCGGACAGTTGAGCCTGGAGTCTGGATACTGGAGACTGATGAATGGGAACTGGAGACTGAAGTCCGAAGAGTGGAGACTAGAGCCTGCCTGCGTGAACCTTCGGATACAAGAAAGAGGCGATAAGTTTCAAACAATGCCAATTTTTTAGAGTAACCTATCTTGCACTATATTTCGGTAGAATAATCTTTATATCTAGGGAATTTTTTTAATGTTAATTTTCAATTATCCCCTTTGACAGTAACCGGGATGCCTTGATATCCATAATGTAGCCAACTTAATCTTCGGACAGATGCCCTGCGCAAAGGATGCTACAATTTTAGTGATATGGGGGCCTAATTCAGCATATCATGTGGCTGTGTATGTCTTGTGTGTTTAATTTATAGGTATTATGTGATTACATGCACATTTTGTGTGGGTTTTGATTCTGGTATCCAGTGTGACAAGATACCTACTGATCTTTGAGGTTGGGTTTATGCGCTGCTTCGTCCAAAAAGCCGAAGTTAGCGCCAATGAACATACAATAGCGCCAAAGAAAACTAAATTATTGAAATCCAAGCCGAGAATAGAAAACTGGTGACTTGAATTGATCTTCGTTTTGTGTCTAGGAGTTTTTTATTCGCAATATTTATTTGACCCGCGTAACTCGAATATAAATAAAATAGCTGAGCATTGTTTGGTACAGGAACGTAATAGAAAGATTTCGGGGAAGAAAGGGGGGGGGGGGGGAGCCCGGACCTATGGGGCTCGGACTCCCCCCCCCCCCCCCCCCCCAGGAATCTTCCAGTTTGCTGGGGCCTTTTCTCCCTTCCCTTCCCCCTCAGACAGCATTTTGACATGGGCAGGACATTTTTCCGATAAATTTAGCGGGAACTTTTTGTTATTTTTTCACCACCTTTAGCGGGATTATCTTCCGCTAAATGTAGCAGGGAAATCTTCCCGCTCAATTTAGTGGGGAAATTTTTCAGCTAAATTTAGCGGAGAATACTTTCCGCTAAATTTATCGGGGAAATTGTTCCGCTAAACTTAGCGCGGAAATATTTCCGCTAAATTTACCCATATTGCAACGCACGGTGACGTCACGAGTGATCCTCGTGACGTCACACTTGACGTCACGTGTGACGTCGTTATGAGGTAACGTCCCATAATGCAACACGCGGTTACGTCAACGCCGACGCCGACGCCGACACTACTCAAACCGGAAACGGGCGCCTAAGAGATCCTCTTTAAAAACGTAGTTTTCTTGATTTTAATGCTTTTCTGAATAGCAAGCTCATTTGATTCATGAATCCATTAACTTGACCAGATACCCCGGCAGGGTCAGATGAAGGTGGTTTTGTTTCTCGAAATTATTTTATCAATGTTTAGGGATCGTGTTTACAAAAAACAAAAAAAAAAAAAATAACAAAAGGCGCTTACAGTTTTACATTTTTTATTTATATAAAAAACAATGCTTAGAGCCATATATTTCATTTTTTTATTTAGAACATGTGGGAAGTGAGTCCATAGAAAAAACATACTTGGACCTCTCGTATTTTTACAAAGAAAAAAATGTTTCGCAATTATACGCTTTTTCTTGCTCTTTTTTGTTTTCTCAATCCATGAAATTAACCAGATACACCCCCCCCCCCCAGGGGCAGATTAATTTAGGCCGATTTTGTTTCTCGAAATTTTTTTATCGATGTTTCTAACATCGGATAAAAAACATATTTGGACCACTCGTGTTTCTACGAAGCAAAAAAAAAAACAACTAGATTTTCATATTATAATGTTTTTCTAAATGGCAGGCTCTTGTTTGCTTTATGAATCGAGGAACTTGACCAGATGCCCCCCGCAAGGGCAGATTAAGTTAAGCCGGTTTTGTTTCTCGAAAATGTTTATCGGTGTTTTTGCTCGCGTTAAAAAAAAAAAAAAAAAAAATTCTTAGAGTCTAATCTATTTCATTTCTTTTTTAGAACATGTTGGATGTGTGTTCAATACAAAAAAAAACATATTTGGACCACTCGTGTCTTTACGGAGCAAAAAAAAACTAGGTTTCCCAATTATAATGCTTTTTTTCTCAATGGCAGGCTCTTGTTTGCTTTATCAATCGATGAACTTGACCAGATGCCCCCGCAGGGGCAGATTAAGTTAAGCCGGTTTTGTTTCTCGAAAAGTTTTATCGGTGTTTTTGCTCGCGTTAAAAAAAAATTCTTAGAGTCTAATCTATTTCATTTCTTTTTTAGAACATGTTGGATGTGTGTTCAATACAAAAAAAACATATTTGGACCACTCGTGTCTTTACGGAGCAAAAAAAAAACTAGGTTTCCCAATTATAATGTTTTTTTCTCAATGGCAGGCTCTTGTTTGCTTTATCAATCGATGAACTTGACCAGATGCCCCCCGCAGGGGCAGATTAAGTTAAGCCGGTTTTGTTTCTCGAAAAGTTTTATCGGTGTTTTTGCTCGCGTTAAAAAAAAAAAAAATTCTTAGAGTCTAATCTATTTCATTTCTTTTTTAGAACATGTTGGATGTGTGTTCAATACAAAAAAAACATATTTGGACCACTCGTGTCTTTACGGAGCAAAAAAAAACTAGGTTTCCCAATTATAATGTTTTTTTCTCAATGGCAGGCTCTTGTTTGCTTTATCAATCGATGAACTTGACCAGATGCCCCCCGCAGGGGCAGATTAAGTTAAGCCGGTTTTGTTTCTCGAAAAGTTTTATCGGTGTTTTTGCTCGCGTTAAAAAAAAATTCTTAGAGTCTAATCTATTTCATTTCTTTTTTAGAACATGTTGGATGTGTGTTCAATACAAAAAAAACATATTTGGACCACTCGTGTCTTTACGGAGCAAAAAAAAAACTAGGTTTCCCATTATAATGTTTTTTTCTCAATGGCAGGCTCTTGTTTGCTTTATCAATCGATGAACTTGACCAGATGCCCCCCGCAGGGGCAGATTAAGTTAAGCCGGTTTTGTTTCTCGAAAAGTTTTATCGGTGTTTTTGCTCGCGTTAAAAAAAAATTCTTAGAGTCTAATCTATTTCATTTCTTTTTTAGAACATGTTAGATGTGTGTTCAATACAAAAAAAACATATTTGGACCAATCGTGTTTTTACAAATAAAAAAAAACTAGGTTTTCCGATTAGAATGTTTTTCTCAATGGCAAGATATGGTTTGTTTTATCAATCCATGAACTTGACCAGATGCCCCCAGCAGTGTCAAACTAAGATAAGCTGGGTTTTTTACTCAAAATGTTTTATTGATGTTAATTGCTCGTGTTTACAAAAAAAGCTCATTGTCTTATTTATTTTATTTATTATTTAGAACATGTGGGATATGAGTTTATAGAAAAAAAATATTTGGACTACTCGTGTTTTTACGAAGAAAACAAAAAAACTAGATTTCGCGATTACAATCTTTTTCTGAATGGCAGGCTCTTATTTTTCTTATGAATCCATGAACTTGACCAGATGCCCCCTATGGGCAGATTAATATACGCGGGTTTTGTTTCTCAATAATTTTTGATCAATGTTTATTTCTCGTGTTTACAAAAAAGAAGAAAAAAAAACAATCCTTAGAGTTATATATATATATTTTTTTTTTATTATGTAGGACATGTGGAATGTTAGACAATAGAAGAAAACATTTAGACCACTCGTGTTTTACCAATAAAACACTAATTTTGCGACTGGAATTGTTTTCTTAATGGCAGGGTAACCCCCCCCCCCCCCCACCCCCCCAAAACCCCGGGGCATATTAATAAAAGCCGGTTTTGTCTCTCTCGAAAAAAAATGTTTTTCGATGTTCATTGGTCGTGTAACAAAAAAGAAAAAAAAAAACGAATGTTCAGAGACTTACATATTTCATTTATTATTTTCAGCATGTGGGATGTGTGTTCATAGAAAAAGCATATTTGTACCACTCGTGTTTTTACGAAGGAAATATGGTTAGGTTTCGCGATTAGAATATTTTTCTGAATGGCAGGCTCCTATTTGGAACACTCGAGTTTTTACAAAGAAAAAAAAAGTATGTGTCCCGATGTCAATGTTTTTCTTTTAAATGACAGGCTCATGATGACCAGATCCTCCCCAACATGACCAGATCCTCCCCCGCAGGGACAGATAAGTCGGTTTTGTTTTTCGATATTTTTATCGATATTTTTTGTCGTGTTTACAAAACAAAACGCTTTGAGTCATACATTTTATATATTATTTAGAACTTGTGGAATGTGTTTCCATAGGAAAAAAAAAAACATATTTTAACCACTCGTGATTTTAAGAAAGTAAGTACTGTAAGGTTTGTTTGGTCACAACCCGAGATTTGTGTTCCGAATTTTGTTATGCGATTCAGTACCTTTGGTTCGTGTTTTCCTAAAAAGAAGGACAAAGAAAAAAATCCAAGCTGCTTTTCATCATTGAGATTTTAGTATTGGGCATTTTTTTAAAAATAACCTAATGTTTTCCTAGATTGTTGGTTTTTTAAATGTTTCCGTGTGGTATCAGTCATAAATCAGCGCTACGCCAAAGACGACTTCGCGATTGGCGGGTGTGTAGGATTTTTTTTTTATCAGTCGATATGCTTCATGAGATTCCGACCGCCGGGGCAGAAACGCCTATAAAAGCCAGTTATGCTTCGACGCCTAATTTTTTTTTATTTATTATTTAGAGCTGATAAGTTGTGTGTCCACAGAATGAAAAAAAAAGCACATAGTAGGACCGCCGGTGTTGCTCGCTTTTACGATAGGACCGCCGGTGTTGCTCGCTTTTACTATAAAAAGGAAGCGTTTCTGTTTAGTATGTTTAATTTACTAAGTGTGGCGTATTGTCTTAAGTGTCAACAGCAAACACTGTTTCCTTTCCTGAAATTGTTGTATGTAATTTGCCCACCTATTGCTGGCTTTCTTTTCTTCAGCTAGGTTTCTGTTGTATACTCTATTGTAAGAATTAAATTGTGGCTGCTATTCAATAGAAATGGTAGCTTTCCGTGCCAATTTGTTTTCATATATTGCCTTTGTGGCTCTCGCATCAATAATCAAGCCCAAGATTCGCGATGTGAATGTGAGACCCTGGTAGTGAACAAACATAAGCTTTGTTTGGTGAATAAAAAAAAAAAAAAAAAAGATTACCTAAGAATAAATACCTCCGAGCATCAGACCACGCTTCACTACTTTGGGTTTTGTTAATGGTATCCAGTGTGGCAAGTTAGAACATGTGGGATGTGAGTCCACAAAAAAAAAAAAACATATTTGAACAACTCGCGTTTTTACAAAGAAAAAACTAGTGGTCATGATTATCGGCTTCTTCTTGCTCTTAATTATTAAAATGCAATTAAATGCAAAGAGGCAAGCGAGCCGGACAAGAATGTACGAAAACAATCCCTGGAGAAGGGGAACAAGAGGGACAAAGGACAAACACAAATCTTCAAACACAGCTAGGTGACTGGTGCTCGACCGAAAAAATCCGCCTGGTCCGGGTATCGAACCCGGGACCTCTCCATTACAGGTGGAGCGCTCTACCAACTGAGCTAACCAGGGGTTAGACGTCAGTAGAGCAAACGTTTTTTATCAGCCGCCACCAGTCTAACACCAACAAGGGTGAAGCATGCAATTTAAGGTTATTATTAAAATAAAATCCCGGACCAGGCGGATTTTTTCGGTCGAGCACCAGTCACCTAGCTGTGTTTTGGAGATGTGTGTTTGTCCTTTGTCCCTCTTGTTCCCCTTCTCCAGGGATTGTTTTCGTTCATTCTTGCTCTTATATGATTAATCAATCCATGAACTTGAACAGTTGGCCTTGCAGGGTCAGATTAAGATAAGCCGGTTTTGTTGATCGAAATTTTTCTTATAGATATTTATTGCTCCTGTTTACAAAAAAAAAAAAAAACAATGCTTAGATTACACATTTCATTTGATATGTTGAGCATGTGGCATGTGTGTCCATACAAAACAAAACATATATGGACTACTCGTGTTTTTGCGAAGAAAAAAAACTAGGTATCCCGATTAGAATGTTTTTGTCAATGGCAGGCTATCATTTGTTTTATCAATCCACGAACTTGACCAGATGCATCCCACAGGGTCAGATTAAAATGAGCCGATTTTGTTTCTCAAATTTGTTTTATCGATGTTTATTTATCGTGTTTATAAAAACGAAAAAAATGCTTAGTCTGATATATATTATTTAATATTTCGAACAAACGCGATGTGTGTTCATAGAAGAAAAAAAAAACAGATTTACCCACGCGTGTTTTCACGAAGAAAAAACTAGGTTTCCCGATTCGAATGTTTTTGTGGATGGTAGGCTCTTGTTTTATGAATTCATGAACTTGTCCAGATGCCCCCAACAGGGTCAAAAGACCGTAAGCCGGTTTTGTTTTCGGAATTTTTTTATAGATGTTTATTTTTATAATGCAATTAAATGCAAAGGTGCAAGCGAGCTGGACAAGAATGACGAGAATAATCCCTGGAGAAGGGGAACAAGAGGGAAAAAGGACAAACACAAATCTCCAAACACAGCTAGGTAACCGGTGCGCGACTGTGTGTTTACAAAAAAAAAAAAAACAATGCTTACAGTCTTATATAATTCATTTATTGTTTAGAACATGTGGGATCTGAGTCCACAGAAAAAAGCATTTTGGACCCCTCTTGTTTTTACAAAAACAAAACTAGGTTACGCTATTCTAATATTTTTCTTAACGGCAGGCTCTTATTTGTTTTATCAATCCATGAACTTGGCCAGATGCCACCCGCAAGGGCAGTTTAAGATAAGCAAGTTTTGTTTGTAGGAACGTTTTTATTTATGTTTATATCTTGTCTTTACAAACAAAAACAATGCTTGGGATCCTAAATATTTCATTTATAGTTAGAACCTGTGGAATATGTTTCCATAGAAAAGAAAACAAATTTGAACCACACGTATCTTCATGAAGAAAAAAAAAGTCGGTTTCCCGATAACAATGTTTTTTAATGTCAAGGCTCTTAACTGTTTTATCAATCCATGAACTTTACCAGCTGCCTCCTGCAGGGGAAGATAAAGATAAAAAGAAATGCTTAGAGTCTTTAGAACATGTTGAATGTGTGTCCACAGAAAAAACATATTTGGACGACTTTTGCTTTTACAAAGAAAAACAAATAGGCTTTCCCAATAGAATACTCTTCTAAATAACTGGGTATTTTTGCCCCTGTATCGTGTCTCGAATAACTTGTTGACCCGGTGACCTCACTTGATCTGTGTAGCGTGTCCAGATATTTTTTTTTAGAAACGGGCGCCTAAGAGCTGCCCTCTAAAAAGCAGGTTTCCCGATTTCAATGTTTTTTCTCAAAGGCGGGCTCATTTGTTTTATGAATTCATTAACTTGACCACACACCCCGGCAGGGTCAGATGAAGGTGGTTTTGTTTCTCGAAATTGTTTTATCAATGTTTATGGATCGTGTTTACAAAAAAAAAAAAAGCCGCTTACAGTTTTACATACTTTATTTATATATATATAAAAAAACAATGCTTAGAGCCATATATTGCATTTTTTATTTAGAACATGTGGGAAGTGAGTCCATAGAAAAAACATAATTGGACCTCTCGTGTTTTTACAAAGAAAAAATGTTTCGCGATTATAAGCTTTTTCTTGCTCTTTTTTGTTTTCTCAATCCATGAAATAAACCAAATGCCCCCCCTCCCCCCCCCCCCCCCCCCCGCCCCCAGGGGCAGCTTAATTTAGGCCGATTTTGTTTCTCGAAATTTTTTTTATCGATGTTTCTTGCTGGAGTTTAGAAAAAGAACACAATGCTTTGAGTATTATATATTTTATTTATTAGTTAGAACTTGAGCAATCTGTGTCCGCAGAACAACATATTTGGACCACTCGTGTTTTTACGAAGAAAAAATCGGTTTCCCGATTAGAATATTTTTCTGAATAACTGGGTATTTTTGCTCAAGTTTCGTGTCTCGCATAATTGGTTGACCCGGTGACCTCAATTGACCTGTGTATAGTGTACAGATTTTTTTTTATATAAGTATTTGATCCGCCTGACTTAAAATTACATAAAATGCCTAAGCTTTATTTGGCAACAAATCCCGATATTTGTTTTCCGAATGTTGTTACGTAATTCACTGCCTTTATTCGTGTTTTTGTAGAAATAAAAAGCACGAGGATTTTTTCTTTGCAATTTTGTATTGTAAGTTTTTTTTAAAGACCTAATAATTTTCTAGATTGTTTTTTTTTTTAAATGGGTCTGTGTGGCAGCTTAAAAATCAGCAGCACGCTACGAAAAAGAGGGCTTCGCGGTTGACATGCGTGCAGGTTCTTTTTTTAAATTAATATATGTATTTGATGATATTCCGACTGCAGGGGTAGAAATGCTTGTGAAAACTAGATAAGCTTGCACTCTTAATTTTTTTCATTTAATATTTAGAGATTATAAGTTGTGTGTTCATAATAAATAAAAACATAGTAAGACCGCCGTTGTTGCTCTTTTTTAGAACAAAAAAAGTAGCTTTCCTCCTTAGAATGTTTAATTCAATAAGTCGGGTCAATTGCCTCATGTTTCAACAAAAAGCAGGGTTTTCTATTCTGAAATTATCTTATATAATTTGCCCTGTATTGCTGGCGTTCTTTTTTCTGCTAGGGTTCTGTCGTATACTGTATTATTAATGCGAAATCATTAACTATCCCATGGAGCGAGCTGACGTCATCATTTTGAATCGCGAAAACGGCACGTAGTTTCCCCGATCCCAAAGGAGCGAAGTAAAGCTGATGGATTTCGCCTTCGGTATCATTGGCTGGCGCGCGTCGACGAGTCTTCCATTGGCCGCTGCGCTCCTCAGTTTCCACGACCGCTCACCCCATGGCGCTGCGTGTCCATCAGCGTGCCGTTAACACGCAACGTCCAAGGTCAGCGTGCACAGGGGAGCACGCGCGCTGACCGGCGACGAAAAGTACGCATTCACAACTCATACGAAGTGCTTAGTTGTACCTCGATTCTTTTATTTTTGGCCGCTTCTGCTCTTGCATCAAAATTAGGCCCCAAGATTTGTCCTCCGGATGTTTGGCCTTGGTACTGAACAAACCGAACCTTTGTTTCACGACTTAAAAAAAAAAAAAAAACAGTGAATATCTAGGATATTCTTTGTTTTATAATTTTTCGAAAATACCTCTGAGCATTAGAAACCTTGATTCATGACTCTGGAGATTTATACCCACTCAATATGGTTTTGCATATATAGCATTCTCACCAAGCCACAATCATCACCCATGGCTGTCCGAAGTCTGCATTGAAGCTCTGGAGCCACAGAGCGTGGAGCCCGGAGGCTGGAAAGTATAGAGCCTAGAGACTGGGGCCTGGAGACTGATGAAGGAGGACTGGAGACTGAAGTCCGAAGAGTGGACACTAGAGCCTGCACGCGTGAACACTTGGAGACAAGAAAGAGGCGATACGTTTCAAAGAGTGCTAATTTTTTAGATGAGTCTCGCGATTAGAATGTTTTAGGGCCGCAGCTCCTTGTCCATCCGTCCGGCGTCCGTGCTCACATCGATTGCCATCCCATCTGTTTTCTTTAAAAAATAAAAAATGTTTGAGCAGTCGGCAGGATTGGAACCTGTGCGGGGAGACCCCAATGGATTTCTAGTCCATCGCCTTAACCACTCGGCCATGTGTCATTCATCTGTCTGTCATGGATGAAACGTTGCATGTAGCCGCTCAACGTCTATGCAGGAGTTTGCGCTGTGGTCAAAGGCGTATATAATCGCATTAAACTTTGCATGCATTTCTTCAACGTTTATAGACGAGAGGGCGCTGCGGTCAAATGCTCAAATGCGTATACAACCACGTTCCATACCACGCATTGTTTTTCTGACATGGACCGTTGACTTAAGCGGTGGAGATGCGTTCCCACGGCTTCTAGCGGATCCAAGCTGATCCGCTAGAAGAACCACTGGCTCTGCATTTCACCGACCATAAAGCAGTAATAATGAAGTCGAAACGCAACCCGGAACTCAGCGCTACCTATGAGCAATAAAACAAATAAGCACCATCAGCACTACCTATGAACAATAAGCTCAGAATCATCAGCACCACCAGAGCTTCGCCCCAATCAACATCATTCACCACGTGGAGATGTTGTGATTTTTTCTCAATGGCAGGCTTTTATAAGTTTTGTCAATCCATGAACTTGACCAGATGCCCCCCATAGGGTCAGACAATTAAAGATAAGCAGGTTTTTTTAAATTTTTTATGGATGTTTATTGCTCGCGTTGACAAAAAAACAACAAAGAAAACATTGCTTAGTCATATATATTTCATTTAAAAAATAACAATGCTTACAGTCTTAAATATTTCAGTTAATATTTAGAACATGTGCAATCTGAGTCCACAAAAAAAAAACATATTTGACCACTTGTGTATTTACAAAGAAGAAATCTAGGTTTTTTCGATTAGAATGGTGATCTCTTATGAACATATGAACTCTTATTTGAACTAATGAACTTGACCAGCTGCCCCACGCAGGGTCAGTTTAAGATAAGCCGGTTTTCTTTCTTGAACTTTTTTATCTATGTTTATTACGTGTGTTTGCAAAAAAAAAAAAGCTTAGAGTCTTATAAATTTCATTTATAAAGAAAAAACTATGCTTAGAGTCTCATATATTTCATTGATTATTTAGAACATG
This sequence comes from Ixodes persulcatus, assembly GCA_013358835.2. Classification (NCBI taxonomy): domain Eukaryota; kingdom Metazoa; phylum Arthropoda; class Arachnida; order Ixodida; family Ixodidae; genus Ixodes; species Ixodes persulcatus. The sequence continues at coordinate 1,137,526 of JABSTQ010010120.1, forward strand.
TGGGATGGGAGTCCCTAAAAAAGCATATTTGGACCACTCGTGTTTCTACGAAGAAAAAAACTAGTGTCCCAATCATACTGTTTTTTTCAATTGCAGGCTCTTATCTGTTTTGTATATCCATGAACATGACCAGAGATTCCCCCGTAGGGGCAGATTAAGATAGGTCGGTTTTGTTTTTTGATATTTTTATTTATGTTTATTGCTCGTGTTTACAAAACAAACTTCTTTGAGTCATATCTTTAATATATTATTTAGAACTTGTGGAATGTGTGTCAATAAAAAAACATATTTGAACCCCTCGTGTTTTTACAAAAAAAATGCTTTTCAGATAAGGATGTTTTTCTTAATAACTGGGAATTTTTGCTCATGTTTCTTGTCTGGAATAATTTGTTGACCTGGTAATCCCACTTGATCTGTGTATCGTGTCCAGAATTTTTTTATTGATAGGAAATATTTTATCCGCGTGACTTTAAATTATATAAAATACCTAAGCTTTGTTTGGTCACAACCGGAGATTTTCGTTTGAAATGTTGTGATGTGATTCAGTCCCTGGTTCGCGGTTTTGTAAAAAAACAAAAAAAACAAAAAAACAAGGCTACTTTTTAACTTTGAGATTTTAGTATTGGGCTTTTTTTTTCAAAATAACCTGATATGTTTCTAGATAGTTGGTTTTATACATGGGTCCGTGTGGTACCATTTATAAATCAGCAGCGCGCTACGCAAAAGACGACTTCGTGGTTGGCGAGTGTGTAGGCTTTTTTTTATATAAATCGATGTATTTGACCTAATCTCTCTTCGGTAACAGAACCCGAGATTCGTGCAGGTAATGTTTTTAAGTCAGTCAGACCCTGTGGATATCGCCTTTTGTAAATTTTATATTTGGGCCGTTTCTTCTAGTAGGTTTTTGTGTAGTAGGTTTATAGCAGGTTTTTGTGCCGATTCTTGTATTTGTTGCCGTTATGGTTCTTGAATCAATATTAGAGCGCAAGATTTGTGCTGCGAATGTTTGAACTTGGTAATGAACGAACCTAAGCTTTATTGGACGAATTAGATAAAAAAGAGAAATATCTACGCTATTCTTTCTTGTATTATTTTTTGAAAATACCTCCGAGCATCAGAAACCGCGATTAATGACTCTGGAAACTTATACCCACTCAGTATTGTTTTCGCATATACAGCACTCACACCAAGTCACAATCATCACCCGTAGATGTCGGAATTCTGCATTGGAGCACTGGAGCCACGGAGCGTGGAGCCCAGAGACTGGAGAATAGGTTGGAGCCTGGATTCGAAAGACTGATGAATAGGAACTTGATTTTTTAGATGAACCTCTATTGTAATATATTTTTTTTTAGAGGAACCTATCTTGTAATATATTTGGGGAGAATAATCTTGATATGGAGCATATAATTTTAATGTTATTTTTAAATGATCCCCACCGGCAGTAACCGGTATTCCTTGATAACCACACTATGGCCAACTTAATCATCCTACAGGTGCCCTGCACAAAGGATGCTACAAATTAAACGCAATGGGGTTGTAATTCTGCATATCATGTGGCTGTGTATGCCCTGTGAACTTAATTTAGAGGTACCATGTTTTTACGAAGCACATTTTGTTTGGGTTTTGATAATGGTATAAAGTGTGACAAGATGCCTTCGGATTTTTGGGGTTGGGTGTATGTGCTGTTACGTCCAAAAAGCTGAAGTTAGCACCAATGAACATATTAATTTTACTCATTATGTAGCTTTGTATGTCTTGGATCTTTGTTCCGAAAAATAATTTGATATCCAGTTTTTGAAGTTTTTATTAAGCTCTAGGGGTCGTGTTTACGAGAAGACCAACTCTTCGGCTCTCAAATATTTCATTTATTATTTATAACCTTTTTAAAAAACAGAAACGTTGAACCGACAGCGCTTTAATAAAGTTAGAACCTATGGGATGTGCGTCCACAAAGAAAAAAAATACATTTGAACCACTCGTGTTGTCACGAAGAAAAAAAACTAGGTTTCCCGATTAGAGTTTTTCTCAATAGCAGGCTCTTTTTTGTTTTATCAATCCATAAACATGACCAGATGCCTCCCGCAGGGGCAGATAACGATATCCCGGTTTTGTTCCTCGAAATTTTTTTAACGATGTTTTTTGCTCGTGTTAACAAAAAGAAAATTCTTAGAGTCTTATATATTTCAATTATATATAAAAACAATGCTTAGACTCCTATATATTTCATCTATAATTTAGAACATGTGGGATGGGAGTCCATAAAAAATATTTGGAACACTCGTGCTTTTACAAAGAAAAAAAAAAGGTTACGAGATTATAATATTTTTCTTAAAGGCAGGCTCTAATTTGTTTCATCAATCCATGAACTTGACCAGATGTTCCTCCAGGGGAAGATTAATTTAAGCCGGAGTTGTGTCTCGAAATTTTTGTTATCTATGTTTATTGCTCGTGTTTACAAAAGAAACGCAATGCTTAGTGTCTTATATAGTTCATTTATTGATCATTACATGTTGCATGTTTCCATAAAAAAATCATATTTGGACCACTCTTGTTTTTAAGAAGAAAAAAACTAGGTTTCGCGATTAAAATGTTTTTCGCATTTGCAGGCTTTTTTTTATCAATACGTGAACTTGAACAGATGCCACCCAGAGGAGCCGATTAATATAAGCCGGCTTTTGTTTCCCGAACTTATTTATTTATATTTATTGCTCGTGCTTACAAAAAATCAACTCTGTTTAGAGTCATATATATTAATTTTTTTATTCAGAACAGGTGGGATGTGTGTAATAACTGGGTCTTTGGGCTCATGTTGTGTGGGGAATAATTTGTTGACGCCTCGAAGCATTACTGGTGAAAACCAGTAATGCTTCGACACCTTTTGTTTTCCTTTATAATTTATAGCTTACAAGTTGTGTGTTCATAGAAAAAAACAACAGAATAGTCAAAATTTTTTTGAATAACCAGAGAATGAGGTGAATGAGGTGAATGAGAATGAGAACAGACGACGAGAAGCGCATCTCTTTAGAATACTGCATTCAACAAGTAGGGCCTATTGTCTTATGTGTGAACAGCAAACGAGTTTCCTTTCCTGGAATTGTGGTATGTAATTTGCCCTGTGTTTCTGGCTTTCTTTTCTTCAGCTAAGTTTCTGTTTATTTCATATATTAAGAATTGAATTGGGGCTAGTATTCAGTAGAAAGAATAGGCTTTCGTGCCGAGTTTTTAAAATTTTTTGCCGTTATGGCTTTTGCATCAATAATAGAGCCCAACATTCGCGATCTAAATGTTTGACCTTGGTAGTGAACAAACATAAGCTAGTTTGGTGAATATAAAAAAGAATACCTAGGCTATTCTTTTATTTATATGTTTTGCAACTACCTCCAAGCGTCAGACCACGATTCATCACTCTAGGAACTTATACCTACTCAATATTGTTTTGCATATACAGCACTCACAGCAAGCCACAATCATCACCCGTGGATGTCCGAATTCTGCATTGGAGCACTGGAGCCACGGAACCTGGAGCCCAGAGTATGAAGAGTTGAGATTGGAGCCTAGAGCCTGGATACTGATGAAAAGAACTGGAGACAGAAGTCTGGAGATAGGAGATTAGAACCTGCGTGCTGAGCCCTTGGAGACAAGAAAGAGGCGATAAGTTTCAATTAAAGCCAATTTTTTACAATAACCTAATTTTGTCACATATTTCGGGCGAATCATTTTGATCTCTAACTGAATCTTTTAATATTATGTTTCAATTATCCATACCTAGAGTAACCGGGATTCTTTGGTATCTAGACTAGGGCCATCTTAATCTCTGGACAGATGCCCAGCACAAAGGATGCTATATTTTCATCGTAACGAGGTTCGGATTCTGCGTATTATGTGGTTGTATATGTCTTCTATACTTAATTTAGAGGTATCATTTTATTACATAGCACATTTTGTATGGGTTTTGTTAATGGTTTCGTTTCCAGTGTGACAAGTTAGAACAGGTGGGATGCGAGTCCACAGAAAAAAAACACAATTGGACCACTGGTGTTTTTACAAAGAAAGAACTAGTATTGATGATTATAAGCTTCCTCTTGCTGTTATATGATTAATCAATCCATGAACTTGAACAGATCCCCCCCCCCCCCCCCAGGGGCAGATTAATATAAAACTTTTTATCGATGTTTATTGCTCGTGTTTACAAAAAAAAGCTTATACGGTCTTATATATTTCATTTATTATTTAGAACATTTTGGATATAGGTTTCATAATTAAAATTTTTTTATCAATGGCAGACTATTTTTTGTTTTATCCATCCATGAACCTGACCAGATGCGGCTTGCAGGAGCAGATTAATATACGCCGTTTTTTTTGGTCAAAATTGTGTTATCGATGTCTATTGCTCGCCTTTACAAAGCCATAACAATGCTTAGAGTCTTATATATTTCATTTATTATTTAGAACATGTGGGATGTGAGTCCACAAAAAAAAAACTTATTTGAACCACTGGTGTTTTGACGAAGAAAAAAACTTTGTTTCCCGATTAGAATGTTTTTGTCAACGGCAGGCTCTCATTTCTTTTATAAATTCATGGCTTTGACCAGATGCCCCCCTCAGGGTCAGGATAAGATAAGCCGGTTGTGTTTCTCAAAAAAAGTTTATGGATGTTTTTTTTCTTGTGTTTACAAAACAAAATGCTTAGAGTCTTATATGTTTGAGTTATTATTTCGAGCATGTGGGATAGTGAGTCCGTAGAAAAAAAAACATATTTTGACCACTCCTGCTTTTACAAATGAAAAAAAAAAAAAAATTCGCCGTTAGAATCTTTTTATCAATGGCAGGCTCTGATATGTTTTATCAATCCATGAACTAGAGAAGACGCCCCCCCCCCCCCCCCCCAATTCCAGGGGCAGATTAATATAAGCGGGTTTTTGTTTCTCGACATTCTCATATTTTATGTTTTTAGCACGTATTTACAAAACAACAATGCTTAGGGTCTTATATATCTTATTTTTTATTTAGAAAATATGGGATGTGAGACCAGAGAAAAAAAAAACATTTGGACCACTTGTGTTTTCACGAAGAAACAAAATTGCGGTGGCTTAGCTCGGCTATGCCAAGATATACGTAGCGTGAGCTTATGCGCACAAAATGAGAGGCGCTATCAAGCGGCTCTGGTGCAGCGTCAGACTTGGCTTCTGCGCAACGGAGGCGTACATCTGGGCACGCGGTGGCGCCAGTGGCGCGGCGGCGGCGGCTCCGGCGTGCCAGCTGTGCGCCGTGTGACGTCACTGCTCCTCGCGCATGCGCAGCACGGAGCACGGCTCATTATGGGAGCCACGCGAAACCGCTCAACCTCGGCCAATGTAGCTCACGCTACAATAAACTATGTTTCTGGATTAGAATGTTGAACCCTTTTTCGAAAGAGACCTTTTATTTTTCTAGATTGTTGGTTCTATAAATGGGTCAGTGTGGCACCTCTTAAACCTTCAGCACGCTACGCGAAATAGGACAAAGAAGAAATCTACGTTTTCTTTTTGTACTAACGAGCCACAACGGCGGTCCTACTATGTTTTTTTTCTTTAATGAACACATAAATTATAAGCTCTAAATATTAAATAAAAAAATTAACAGTCGAAGCCTAACTTGTTTTCACAAGTATTTCAACCCCGTCGATCGGCATCTCATTAAGTACATAAATTTATTTTAACAAAAAGAGCCTGCACGCAAATCGACAGGTACGGTACGTACGGTACGATGCGGTACGGTATGAGCGACGGCAGCAACCAGTTGTCTGGTTGCCGCCGTCGCTCATAGATGGCGGTAGCTGTCCAAAAATCGGTGTCATCATTTTTTTTTTTTTTTTTTGCTGGTGGACACGATTCTGGGGAACTAGCCCTTAACAGCTCCGCTGTAAAAAAAAAAAGAAGAAATATCTAGGTTATTCGGCAGATTGATACTTTAGACCCATGTTGCGGATAAAAGAAACAGGACACCGGCGGAGGCGGTTGATCTGACATACCGCGTTCGGCTTTGGCTAGCAGACGGCGTTCGTAAAATGGCGTCAGCTGTTGCTGGCTTCACGTGGCGGTACCGTGCGTGCTTCCATTCATTCGGCGTTCGTTGCCATGGTGACGGCGAGGAAAGCAGACGTGCGGAAGAACGCTGCGGCGCAGCGATACCAGGTGCGTTCTAAGGCCCTTCCCGCATGCTTTTCAATGGGCGGAAGGCGAACAAAAAGAGTTCGAAATAAGGACTTAACGCAGAAGGCTGAATTTCGCCAGCGCCTCATAATTTGACGAGCCTTACACGAAAAGCACGTTTTTTTGGCCATCCCGCGTCCTGTTTTTTTTTATCCGCAACATGGGTCTAAAGTATCAATCTGCCCTAGGTTATTCTTACGTTTATAATTTTTTTGGAAATACCTCCGAGCATAATAAATGAGGCGAAAAATTAAGATGATGAGGAAAAACAGTAGTGGCAGCAGAAAGCGCCAAACACACGACATACGACTGCAGGCAAAAATACTAGTTGCTGCCACTGCGGCTTCTACGCTTCGTAACTCAAGAACAAAAATCTGGAGAACATGCGGTTTGCGCCCTCCCTCATTTCAGAAATGCCCCCAAAACATATTTTTTTTCGTCAAAATTAAAAATTAGACCCTTTTAGCCTGCCCGATTTGAGATGAAACCACAAGAAAAAACCGACCTGTGAAATACGCCTTTGACGAAAAGTTCAGATGGCTACGTGCAGGCGTCGATTTTTACGGTCCATTTTAGATCGAGCCTGGTGACTTGAACCACCATATTTATATATATATATATATATATATATATATATATATATATATATATATATTAAATCTCTGGTAAGAGTACAGTTGAAGGCTCGAACACGTACAACCACAAACACATACAATTAAATATGTCGTCGAAAAGTCGCTCCAGCTTTAACGCACATTTTGTCTGTTCATAAAACAAATAAAAACATAGGAAAAGCGCCGTTTTGGCTCGTTTTTAGAAAAAAAAAGTAACTTTCCTTTTTAGAATGTTTATTTCAATAAGGCGGGCTGATTGCCTTATGTTTCAACAGAAAGCCGGGTTTCCTCTCCTGGAATTGTGATATATTTTGCTGCTAATTTTTATTGTTTACTATAATATTAGCATTGAATTGTGGCTGGTATTCTGTAGAAAGAGTAGGTCTTTGTGCCGATCCGTTTATTTATTGGCGTTATATGTCTCTTGCATCTAAAATAGAGCCCCAGATTTGTGCTCCGAATGTTTGACTTTGGTAATGAACACACCTAAGCTTTGTTTCACAAATAAAAAATAAAAAAATTAATATCTAGCCTTTTCTTTCCTTTATAATTTTTTGAAAATACCTCGGATACCAGAAGCGTCAGATCCCCCCCCCCCCCCCCCCCCCCCGATGACTCTGGGGATTTATACCCACTCAGTATTGTTTTGCATTTACAGCACTCACACCAAGCAACAATCATCACCCGTGGATGTCCAAATACTGCATTGGAGCACTGGAGCCAGAGAGCGTGGAGCCCAGAGACCGGAGAGTAGAGCATGGAGCCTGGATCCTGGAGACTGATGAATGAGAACTGGAGACTGAAGTCCGAAGAGTGGAGACAGGACCCTGCATGCGTGAACACTTGGAGACAGAAAAGAGGCGATAAGTTTCAAACAATGCCAATTTTTTAGAGTAACCAATCTTGCACTATATTTCGGGAGAATAGTCTTTATAAATAGTCAATTCTTTTAATGTTAACTTTCAATGATCCCCACCAACAGTCTTGATATCCACAGCACCGCAAACCTAATCTTTGGACAGATGCCCTGCACAAACGATGCTACGATTTTAACGCTATGGGGGTTCTAATTCTGCGTATTATGTGGCTGTGTATCATATTGTGAGGTATCATATTATTACATACCACATTTTGTTTAGGTTTTGATAATGATAGTGTGACAAGGTGCCTATTGAATTTTTTGATTTGGTGTATGCGCGTAGTCCAAATAGGGTTGTAAGGCATTACAAATAACTCATTACAGCTGACGTGTTACTTTAACTTCGTCACTTTTTTGGTAACTTTTAACCGTAATACATCACTTTTTTTCAAATTTAACTCATAACTGTAGTTCTATTACTTTTTCTGAAGTAACAAAGAAAAAATGGCTATAATACAATTAAATACATAGGTGCAAGCGAGCTGGACAAGAATGAAGTCCTAAAGTTAGCACCAATGAACATACGCATTTTACCTTTTATGTAACTTGGTGTGTCTTGGCACTTTGTTCTGAAAAATATTGTGATATGCCGTTTTTGATGTTTTTATTAAGCTATTTTGGCCGTGATTATGAAAAGACCAATATGCTTCGAGTCTCAAATATTTCAGTTAATATTTACAGCGTGTGGGATGTGTGTCGATAGAAACAAAAAAAAAAAAACATATTTAGACAGCGGGTGTTTTATTAAAATACTAGAAATTTTCCTGATTAGAATATTTTTTTTTAAATAACTGAGTGTTTTGGCCCGTGTTTCGTGTTTCGAAATATAATGTGTTTCACCCAAAGCAATCATGAATTACCACATAATTATACAAGATAATAATAAAAAAGCTCTCCGATAAATTTATAAAGCCAAAAACATTGAAGTCCAAGCCAAGCACAGAAAACTGAGGTCAAATATTTATTTGACCCGCGTGATTCGAAACGAAATAAAATAGCTAATCTTTGTTTGGTAACTCAACCCGAGATTCGTGTTCCGAATATTTTTTATGTCATTCAACTCTTGTGGTTCGCGTACTTGTAAAACAAAAACTAGGTTTCTTCTCCCCTTTAAAAATTTATTGATTGGACCGTTTTTCTATAAAAGAAGAGGTGATTTTTTTTTCTTTCATGTTGCATAAGTTTTTAAATGGAGATTCTAGAATCTAATAAATCAGCAGCATTCAAGCCAAACACAATCTCACGTGTGATGGGCGTGCAGGCTCTGATTTGTGCTATGAATTCATGAACTTCACCAGATTTTCCCGCAGGAGTAGGTTAAGATTAGCCGGTGTCGTTTCTTGAAATTTCTTTTATCGATATATATAGCACGTGTTCACACACACACAAAAAAAGCATTGCTTAGAGTCTTATAGATTTCAGTTATTATTTAGAACCTGTGGGATATGTCCATGTAGAAAAAAAACATATTTGGATCACACATATTTTTACGAAGGAAAAGAAAATTAGGTTTTCCGATTATAATGTTTTTCTCAATGGCAGGCTTTTATTTCTTTTATCGATCCATGAACTTCACGAGATGCCACCCGCAGGGGCAAACAAATATATGCCGTTTTGTTTTCTCGAAATTTTTTTAACGATGTTTATTGCTGGGTTTACAAAAAAAAAAAAAAAACCACAAAAACAATGCATTGGGTCTCACATAGTTTATTTGTTATTGAGAACCTATGGGATGTGAGTCCACAGAAAAAAAATATTTGGACCACTTGTGTTTTTAGGAAGAAAAAAAAACTAGGTTTCCTAATTATGATTTTTTTTTCAGTGGAAGGCTCTTATTTGTTTAATAAATTCATGAACATGACAAGATGCCCCCCTCAAGGTCAGATTAAGATAATCAGGTTTTGTTTCTCAAAATTGTTTTATGAATGTTTATTGCTCGTGGCTATAAAAATAATGAATGGAGTATTATATATTTTATTTATTAGTTAGAACTTGTGGAATGTGTGTTCATAGAAAAACACATCTTTGGGCGAGTTGTGTTTTTACGAAGAAAACAAAAGGTTTCCCGATTAGAATATTTGCTGAATAACTAGGTATTTTTGCTCATGTTTCGTGTCTCGAATCACGTTTTGACCCGGAGACCTCACTTGATCTGTGTATGGTGTCCAGAAATATGTTTATTGATAATAATTACTTCACCAGCCTGACTTGAAATTACATAAAATGCCTAAGCTTTGTCTAGTAACACAACCCGAGATTCATGTTCCGATTGTTATGTGATTCAGTGCCTTTCTTCGCCTTTTTCTAAACTAAAAAAACACAAGGGTTCTTCTCCCCTTTGCAATTTTAGTAATGAACACTTCGTTTGAAAGAGACGGTCTGTGTGGAACCTTAGAAATCAGCAGCACGCTTCTCAAAAGACGACTTCGTGATTGACGTGAGTGCAGCCTCTTTTTAAAATTAATTTAAGTACTTGATGTGATTGAGACCGCCGGGGTAGAAATGCCTGTGAAAACTAGTTATGCTTCGACTCTTAATTTTTTTTTTTCATTTAATATTTAAAGGTTATAACTTGTGTGTTCTTAAAAACAAAACATGGTAGGACCGCCGCTGGCGCTCGTTTTTACAAAAAAAAGTAGCTTTCCTCTTTAGAATGTTTGATTACACATGTAGGGCCTAGTACCTCATGTTTAAACAGAAAATAGGGTTTCCTGTCCTTAAATTGTCTTATATGTTTTGCCTTCTATTACTGTCTTTCTTTTTTTGAGCTAAATGTCTGTCGCCTACTATATTATTAGAATTGAATTGTGGCTGGTATTCTGTAGAAAAAGTAGGTTTTCGTGTCGATTTTATTATTAATTGTCGTTACGGCTCTTGCATCAATAAGAGAGCCTAAGATTCGCGATCTGGATGTTTAACATTGGTAATGAACAAGCAGAAGCTTTCCTTGACGAATAAAAAAAAACATCTAGGCCATTATTGCTTTGATATTTTTTTTTAAGTACCTCGAAGCTTCAGAAACCGTGATTCACGACTCTAGGAATGTATACCCGCTCGGTATCGTTTTTGAATATACAACACTCACACTCGCAGAATGCGGACATCCGTGAATGTCCGAATTCTGCATTGGAGCATTGCAGCCAGAGAGCGCGGAGACCAGAGACTGGAGTGTAGAGCCTGGAGCCTGGAGCCTGGAGACTGATGAATGGGAACTGGAGACTGAAGTCCGAAGAGTGGAGTCTAGAGCCTGAATGCATGAACCCTTAAAGACAAGAAAGAGGCGACAAGTTTCAAACAATGCCAATATTTAGATGAGTTTCGCGATTAAAATGTTTTTCTCAATGGCAGGCTCTTATTTGTTTTCTCAATCCATGAACTTGACCAGATGCCCCGCAGGAGCAGGTTAATATAAGCCGGTTTTGTTTCTCGATTTTTTTATCAATGTTTATTGTTCGTGTTTACAAAAAAAATACAATGTGTTATGTACTGACTGACAGACTGGCGCTTATCAGCTCGTGGCCACTCGAGCAGCGTGGGCACTGAGCGCTCGAGGCTCGGGGTGCGCGGGCAGACGAACGCCAGGCTCCGAACTGATTAAACCGATTCGACCAGTGGTCTCCTGTGCCCGACTCGATGTAACACTATGCTTATGGTATTTTATATTACATTTTTTTATAGAACTTGTGGGAAGTGAGTGCATAGAAAAAAAAAACATTTGGGCCACTGGAGCTTTACCAAGAAAAAAAATATGTTTCGCGATTATAATCTTTTTCCTAATGGCAGGATCTTACTTATTTTATCAATCCATGAACTTGACCAGATTCCCCCCCCCCCCCTTCCCAGTGAGAGATTAATATAAGCCGGTCTTATTTCTTGAAAATTTTTATCGATATTTATTGCTAGGGTTTACAAAAAAGCAATGCTTCAAGTCTTATATTAACGAAAAAATAGTCAGAGTGCAGGCGAGCTGGTGTAAGTTGAACATGATTGTAAACCTGAGACTGGGGCAGAAAGAGAACACAACAGAACACAACCTTCTGTTGTGTTCTCTTTCTGCCCCAGTCTCAGGTTTACAATCATGTTAAGTCTTATATATTTCATTTATTATTTAGAACATGTTGGATGTGTGTCCACAGAAAAATCATATTTGGACCACTTGTGTTTTTACGAATAAAAAAAAATAGGTTTCGCGATGGGAATGATTTCTCAACGGCAGGTCCTTTTTTGTTTTTTTCTATCCACGAAGTTGTCCAGATGCCCCCTATGGGCAGATTAATATAAGCCTCTTTTGTTTCTCGGCAATTTTTGATCGATGTTTATTGCTCGTGTTTACAAAAAAGATAAAAAAGAAACAATGCTTAGAGTCTTATGTGGAATATGAGTCTATAGAAACAAACATTTGGACCAGTCGTGTTTTACAAAGAAAAAAGCACTAAGTTTCGCCATTGGAATCTTTGTCTTAATGGCAGGGTCTTATTTGTTTTATGAATCCAAATATTTTACCAGATGCCCCCCAGGGGCAGATTAATAAAAGCCTGTTTTTTCCCGAAATTTTTTTATCGATGGGTAATGCTGTTTACAAAAAAAAAAAAAAACAATGCTCAGAGTCTTTTATGTTTCATGTATTATTTGAACATGTTGGATGTGTGTCCCTAGAAAAAAACTTATTTGGACCACTTGTGTTTTATGAAGAAAAAAAACTAGGTTTCACGGTTAGAATATATTTCTCAATGGCAGGTTCTTATTTGTTTTATCAATCCATGAACTGGAAAAGATGCCCCCCCCCCCCCCCCCCGTGGGGGCAGATTAAGATACCTCGGTTTTCTTTTTTTTTTTTAATTGTTTTATCGATATTATTGCTCGTGTTTACAAAAAAAATGCTTTGGCTCTTATTCATTTAATTTATTATTTTGAACCATTAGAATGTGTGTTTATAGAAAAAAAAATTTGGACCATTCGATCGTGATTTTACAAAGAAAACACTAGGTTTCCCGATTTGATTGTTTTGTCAATAGCAGGCTCTTAATTGTTTTATCCATTTTATGAACTTGTCCAGACGCCCTCCGCAGGGTCAGATTAATATAAGCCAATTTTGTTTCCAACTTATTTTTTTTATCGCGGTTTATGGCTTGCGTTTACAAATCAAAAGTGCTTGGAGTCATATATTTCATTTATTATTTAGTACAAGTGGGATATGTGTCAATTGAAAAAAAGCATATTGGACCAAACGTGTTTTTACGAAAAAAAACTAGGTTTCGCGATTATTATCTTTTTCTTAATTGCAGGCTCTTATTTGTTTTGTCAATCCATGAACTTGGCCAGATGGTCCCCGCAGTGGCAGATTAAGATAAGTCCGTCTTGTTTCCCTAAATTTTCAATCGATTTTTATTCTCATGTTTACCAAAAGAATGCCTGAGTATTGCATATTTTATTTAGTAGCTAGAAGTTGTGGAATGTGTGTCTAAATAAAAGCACAAATTTGGACCACTCGTGTTTTTACGAAAAAAAAAATAGGTTTCCCGATTTGAATATTTTTCTGAATAACTTTGTATTTTTCCTCACGTTTCGTGTCTCGAATAATTTGTTGGCCCGGTGACCTCACTTGATCTGTGTATCGTGTCCAGACTTTTTTTAGTGATAATAATAGTTTCACCCGCCTGACTTGAAATTACATGAAATACCTAAGTTTTGTTTGGTAACAAAACCCAAGATTCGTGTTCCGAATGTTGTTATGTGATTCAGTGCCTTGGTTCGCCTTTTTGTAAGCTTATAAATGCCCAAGTCTGGTATTCTGTACAAAGAGTAGGTTTTCGTGCCAACTTTATTATTTATTGCCGTTGCGGCTTTGCATCAATAATATAGCCGAATATTCGCGATCTGAATGTTTGACCTTGGTAATGAACAAACACAAGGTTTCCTTGACGAATAAAAAAAAATCTAGGCTATTCTTTCTTTTATAATTGTTTGAAAATACCCCCGAGCATCAGAAGCCACAATTCATGACTCTGGGAACTTATGGCCACTCAGTATAGTTTTTGCATATACAGCACTCACAGCAAGCAACAATCATCGCCCGTGGATGTCCGAATTGTGCATTGGACCACTGGAGCCACGGAGCGTGGAGACCAAAGACTGGAGAGTAGAGCTTGGAACCTGGATCCTGGAGACTAATGAATGGGAACGGGAGACTGAAGTCCGAAGAGTGGAGACTAGCCTGCAGGCGGTGAACATTTGGAGACAAAAAAGAGGCGATCAGTTTCAAGCAATGCTCATTTTTTAGAAGAACCTTTCTTGTAATTTTGGGAAGAATAATCTTGATATCGAACATACTTTTTTAACGTTTTGTTTTTTAATAATCCCAATCGAAAGTACACATGATTCCTTGATATCCACACTATGGCCAACTCAATCCATGAACAGAATGCCCTGCACAAAGGATGCTACAATTTTAACGCAATGGGGCTGATATTCTACATATCATGTGGTTGTGTATGTCTTGTGTACTTATTTTAGAGGTACCATGTTATTACGTAGCACATTTTGTGTGGGTTTTGATAATGGTATCTAGTGTGACTAGATGCCTTCAGATTTTTGGGGTTGGGTGTATGCGCTGGTTCGTACAAAAAGCTGAAGTTAGCTCCAATAAACATACAAATTTTTCTTATTATTTAGCTTGGTAGGTCTTTGAACTTCGTTCCGAAAAATATTTGATATCCAGTTTTTTAAGTTTTTATTAAGCTCTAAGGGTCGTGTAATACGAGAAGACCAAATCTTCGGGTCTCAAATATTTCATTTATTAATTAGAATCTGTGGGACGTATCCATTCAAAAAACAAAAATATTTGAACCGCCAGGGTTCTTATGAAGTTACAACCTATGGGATGTGCGTCCATAAAAAAACAAGATATTTAAAACACTCGTGTTTTTACGAGAAAAAAAAAAGAGGTTTCCGGATTAGAATTTTTTCTCAATAGCAGGCTTTTTTTTTATCAATCCATGAACTTGACCAGATCCCAACCACAGGAGCAGATTAAGATAAGCCGGCTTTTGTTTCCCGAAAATATTTTATCGATGTTTATTTCTCGTGTTTACAAAAAAGAACCAATGCTTAGAGTCCCATGTATTTAAATTTTTCATTTAGAAGTAGTGGGATATGTGTTTATAGAAAAAACATATTTGGACCACCCGTGTTTTTACAAAGAAAAAAAAACTAGGTTTCTCGATTAGAATGTGTTTGATTGAAAGCTCTTCTTTCTTTTATCAGTCTCTGAACTCGACCAGATGCCCCCCATGGACAAATTAATATAAGCCGGTTTTGTTTACCGAATTTTTTGTTATCGGTGTTTATTGGTCGTGTTTAAGAAAAAGGATGCTTTGAGTATTATATAGACCGACAAGCGGGCTTGACGTCACTGAGCTGCGGCGGCGCTGCGATTGCGCCGGAGCCGGGTGGTGTGAGCAAAAGTGCGCGCGTTTTGCATTGGCGTCATAGCATTTCAGCATGCCGCGAAGCTATGTTGCCGTTAATTGCACCGAAAGGTACAAAAAAACGTAGCGGGCTGGGTTTCCACAAGTTCCCGGCAGACTCTGAAAGGCACAGAAGGTGGATAATATCCGTGGATCGAAAAGAATGGTCGCCTCGCGCGAATGACCGTTTGTGCGGCAAGCCCTTTCATGAAGGCAAGAGCAGCTTCCATTTCAATCTCCGTCCCGAGGCTTGCTTATGTGCAAGGAAACTGTCGTCTGATCGAGACCACCCGAATTTTGTTCCCACGGTGTTCGCGCACAAAGCACCTGCCAAGCGCTAGGAGGCTAGCTACGCCCGTGCTACCAAGCAGTAGGGGATCGGCGACAGAACGGCAGTGTTGTAGGCGATACCGAAAAAAGTAACGAAATACGTTACTCGTTACTTGCAAATAAAAGGTACGTGTTACCGAGCTACGTTACCTAAAAATGAATGGAACGCGTTACCGCTACCAATAAAAACTAACGCACGTTACTTCTGCGTTACTTTTTTAAATTATGATTTAACACGTTTTACTGTTTTGACGATACAGGTATGCATAAGCTCATATATCAAGAAACATTATGTTCATGAGGAAATTGAAAATAATTGCTTTATCTATTTTATCGGTTTCACCTAAATACTCGCGAGAAAATTTGCAAAGGAAAACGCAGAACACTCAGAAATTCACAGGGCTTGACGCCTAAAAGCAGGGAAAAAAAATTGAAGTAACGTAACTACGCTACTTGAAATAGTAACGTAAGTACGTTACCCGTTACTGTGTCGAAATAGTAACGAGTAGGTTACTACGTTACTGATAAAAGTAACGCGTTCCTGGTAACGCCGTTACTTGTAACGTGTTACCGCCAAGACTGCAGAACGGCCAAAGCGATACTGCTTGTCCTGCCTTGTGGTCATGAGGGTAGAAAAAATCGTACCTAGACTTGAAGACGCTGTGTGTATTTAATCAATTAATAGACACACTTCCCCAGACCCACAGTCTGCTGATTCCGCCGGCAGTGCGGAAACCGACTCGAAGTAATCGTAGGCCTGGAGAGACTTGTACGTCTGCACCGTGTCAGCCGTGAACTGGCTTGGCGAAAAAAACTAAATAAACGACAACGTGAGCCGTCGATTTTGGTGGCAGAAACTTCACGTCGGAACTCCAGCATGCCTTGTTTACGGCGTACGTATCCTCGAAGGCAACGCCGTCCACGCACAGTTTGTTTCGATGCCGCTGCCGTTCAGGCTCGGGTAGCGAGCTCAAATAGTCGGGCATAGCATACGACATACGTTGTCAGGAAATACGACGCACAAACAAAGCAAGAAGCTTCCCTACAACGTCAACAACGAAAGCACACCACACAACGCAATGGCGAAAACACGGAGAGCCGGGCCGCTTTTGCCCACATAGCTTCCGCGCATGCGCAGCCGTCCGGCCGTGTTGGTAAACAGAGCCTCTCCGCGTGTCGGTCGATATTTTCTTTATTAGTTAGAACTTGTGGAATGTGTGTCCAAAGAAACGCACATATTTGGACCAGTGGTGTTTTTACGAAGAAAAAAATAGGTTTCCCGATTAGAATATATTCTGAATAACTCGGTATTTTTGCTCATGTTTCGTGTCTCGAATAATTGGTTGACCCGGTGACCTCACTTGATCTGTGTATAGTGTTGAGAATTTGTTTTATTGATAATATTTATTTAATCTGCCTTACTTAAATTTACATAAAATGCCTAAGCTTTGTTTGGTGTAACATCAGGTGATTCGTGTTCCGAATGCTGTTACGTGATTCAGTGCCTTTGTTCTCGTTTTTGTAACAAGAAAAAAAAAAGCACAAGGCTCTCATTTGTTTTGTCAATCCACGAACTTGACCAGATGCCCCTGGGCAAATTAATATAAGCCGGTTTTTTTTCTCGAAAATTTTTTACCGATGTTTATTGCGCGTGTCTAAAAAAAAAAAAAGGCTTAGAGTCTTATATAGTTTGTTTATTATTTCGAACATGTGGGATGTGAGTCCATTGAACAAAACATATTTGGACCTCTTCTTTTTTACCAAGAAAAAAAATCTAGGTTTTGCGATTAGAACCTTTTCGTAATGGCAGGCTCTTATTTGTTTTATCAATCCTATGAACTTTACAAGATGCCCCCCGCAGGGGCAGATTAAGCCTTGATACGCCGGTTTTCTTTCTCTAAATTGTTTTCATCGATGTTTATTGTTTGCTTTACAGATCCAAAACAATTCTTAGAGACTTATATATTTAATCTATTATTTAGAACATGTGACATTTGAGTCCACAAAAAAAAACATGATTGGACCACTTGAGTTTTTACGAAGAAAAGAAAACTAGGTTCCTCGATTATAATGTGTTTATCAATGGCAGGCTCTCATTTGTTTTGTCAATCCACGAACTTAACCAGATGCCCCCACAAGGTCAGATTAAGATAAGTCGGTTTTGTTTTTGAAATTGTTGATCGATATTATTGCTCGTGTTTACAAAAAATGCTTTTACTCTTATGCAGTTAATTTATTATTTAGAACAAATAGAATGTGTGTTAAGAAAAAAATATTTGGACCACTCGTGTTTTTACGAAGAAAAACAACTAGGTTTAACGATTATCATGTTTTCTTAATGGCAGGCTCTTACCTGTTTTATCAATTCATGAATTTGACCAGAAGCCCAACGCAGGGTCAGGCTAAGATAAGCCGGCTTTGTTTCTCGTTTTTTTTTTATTGATGTTTCTTTCTCGTGTTAAAAACAAAAACAATGCTCAGAGTCATATATATTTAATGTATTATTTAGAGAATGTTGAATGTGTGTCCCTAAAAAAAACTTATTTGAACCACTTGTGTTTTACGAAGAAAAAAAACTAGGTTTCGCGATTAGAATATATTTCTCAACTGGCAGGTTCTTATTTGTTCTATCATTCCATGAACTGGACAAGATGCCCCCCGCAGGCGCAGATTCAGCTACCTCGGTTTTCTTTTTTTGAAATTGTTATATCGATATTATTGCTCGTGTTTACAAAAAAAAAAATGCGTTGGCCCTTATTCATTCAATTTATTATTTAGAACAAAATAGAATGTGTGTTCATAGAAAAAGAAACATTTGGACCATTCGATCGTGCTTTTACGAGAAAACAAAACTAGGTTTCGCGATTACAACCTTGTTCTTAATGAAAGACTTATTTGTTTTATCTATTCATGAACATGGCCATATTCTCGCCCGTGGGGGCAGATTAGGATTAATTTGTTCCGTTTTTTCATATTTTTATCGATGTTTATTGCAGTGTTTACAAAACAAAATGTTGCGAGTCATATATTTCATATATTATTTAGAACTTGTGGAATGTGTGTCCATAGTAAAAACATATTTGAACCACTCGTGTTTTCAAGAAAAAAAAAACGTTTTCCCGATTAGGATGTTTTTTTAATAACTGGGAATATTCGCTCACGTTTCGTGTCTCCATTAATTTGTTCAACCGGTAACCTCACTTTATCTGTGTATCGTGTCCGGAGTTTTTTAGTGATAAAAATCATTTGATCCGCGTGACTCGCAATTACATAAAATACCTAAGGTTTGTTTGGTCACACCCGAGATTTGTGCTCCGAAATTTGTTATGCGATTCAGTTCCTTTATTTGCTTGTTAAAAAATAAAAAAATAAACAAGGCTATTTTTTATCATTGAGATTTTAGTATTAAGCTTTTTTTTTTTAATAACGTAATATTTTTCTAGATTTTAGCTTTTTTAAATGGGTCCGTGTGGTACCTGTTATAAGTCAGCAGAGTGCTACGCAAAAGACTTCGCGCGAGGTTAACGGGTGTGTATGATTTCTTTTTTTTATCAATCGATGTACTTGGTGAGATTACGACCGCCGGGGCAGAAATGCCTGTGAAAACCGGTAATGCTGCGACACCTATTTTTTTCATGTATCATTTAGAGCTTATAAGTTGTATGTCCGTAGAAAAGAAAAACATAATAGGACCGCCGGTGTTGCTCGTTTTTAAGATTTAATTCAATAAGTTGGGCCTATATTCTTATGTGTGAACAGCAAACAAAGTTTCCTTTCCTGAAATTGTTGTATGTAATTTGTCTGTATTCCTGGTTTTCTTTACATCAGCTAGGTTTCTGTTTAGACTATTTTATAAGAATTGAATTGTGGCTGGTATTTACTAGAAAGGGAAGGCTTTCGTGCCAATTTTTTATTTATTGCCTTGATGACTTTTGCATCAATAACAGAGCCCAAGATTTCCAATCTGAATGTTTGACCTTGGTAGTGAACAAACATAAGCTTCGTGTGGTGAATAAAAAAAGGAATACCTAGGTTTTTCTCTCATTTATAATTTTTTGAAACTTACCTCCGAGCATGAGACCACGATTCATTACTCTGGGAACTTATAACCCCTCAATATTGTTTTGCATATACAGCACTCACAGCAAGCCACAATCATCACCCGCGGTTGTCCGAATTCTGCACTGAAGCCACGGAACCTGGAGCCCAGACACTGGAGATTTGAGAGTGAAGCCTGGAGCCTGGAGACTGATGAATAGGAACTGGAGACACAAGTCTGGAGATAGGAAGATAAGAACCTGCATGCCTGAGCCCTTGGAGACAAGAAAGAGGCGATAAGTTTCGAATAATGCAAATTTTTCGGAATAACCTATTTTGTAATATATTTCAGGAGAATAATTTTGATATCTAACTGATTCTTTTAATGTTATGTTTCAATTTGCCTTCTACAGTAACCGGTATTTTTTTATATGTAGACTAGGGCCATTTTAATTTTTTGACAGGTGCCCTGCGCAAAGGATGCTATCATTTCCACGTAATGAGGCTCGGATTTTGCGTATTATGCGGTTCGGCATGTCTTGTGTTGTTAATTTAGAGGTATCATTTTATTACAGAGCACAGTTTTTATGGGTTTTGTTAATGGTATCCAGTGTGATAAGTTAGAACATGTGCGATTTGAGTCCACAGAAAAACAAACATATTTGGACTACTCGTGTTTTTACAAAGAAAAAACTAGTGTTCATGATTATAAACTTCTTCTTCCTCTAATGTGTTTAATCAATCGATGAACTTGAACAGATGTCGCCCACAGGGGCAGACTAAGTCAAGCCGGTTTTGTTTCTCGAATATTTTTGTCGGTTTTTATTTCTCGTGTCCTTAGAAAAAAAAACATATTTGAACCACTCGTGTTTTACGACAAAACAAAACAGGTTGCGCGATTAGAATGTTTTTTCTCAATGTCACGCTTTTTTGTTTTATCAATCCATGAATCTGACCAGATGCCACCCACAGGAGCAGATTAATATAAGCCGGCTATTGTGTCTATATTTTATCGATGTTTATTGCTCGTGTTTACAAAAAAGAAAACAATGCTTAGAGCCATATATTTCATTTATAAAAAATGCTTAGAGTCTTTTATATTTAATTTATTATTTAGAACATGTGGGATGTACGCGAGTCCATAAAAAACATATTTGGAACACTTGAGTTTATAGAAACGAAAAAATAACAAGGGTTCGGAATTAGAATATTTTTCGTAATGGCAGGCTCTTATTTGTTTTATAAATCCATGAACTTGACCAGATGACCCCGTAGTGGTACATTAAGATAAGCCGATTTTGTTTGTCGAAATCCTTTTTATCGAAGTTTATAGCTCGTGTTTACAAAAACCAAACAATGGTTAGAGTCTTGTATATTTAGTTTATTAAAAAAATGCTTAGAGGCTAATATATTTCATTTATTATTTAGAACATGTGGCATGATGAGTTCACAGAAAAACATATTTGGACCAATTGTGTTTTTAGGAAGAAAAAAAAAAACTAAGTTTCTCAACTTAAAATGTTTTTTTTTTTTTTTCAGTGCCAGGCTCTTATTTGTTTTATCAATACATGAACATGACCAGATAACCCCCACAGGGTCCGATCAAGGCAATCCTGTTTGGTTTCTCGAAAATATTTATGAATGTTTATTGCTCGTGTTTACAAAAGGAATGCATTAAGTATTATATATTTTATTTATTAGTTAGAACTTGTGGACTGTGTGTCCATAGAAAAACACATATTTGGACAAATCGTATTTTTACGCAGAAAAAAAAATAGGTGTCCCGATTAGAATGTTTTGCGGAAAAAACTAGGTATTTTTGCTCATGTTTTGTGTCTCGAATCACTTTTTGACCCGGTGACCTCATTTGATCTGTTTATGGTGTCCAGAAATATTTTTATTGATAATAATTACTTGAGCAGCCTGACTTGAAATTACAAAAAATGCCTAAGGTTTGTTTGGTAACACAACCCGAGATTCCTGTTCCGAATGTTGTTATGTGATCAAGTGCCTTTGTTCACCTTTTTGTAAACTAAAAAAGCACAAGGCTTCTTCTCCTCTTTGCAATTTGAGTATGGAAACCTTTTTTCGAAAAAAAAATACCTAATACTTTTCTAGATTGTTGGTTTTATAAATGGGTCTCTGTGGCACCTTATAAATCAGCAGCACGCTACGCAATAGACGACTTCGTGACGTGAGTGCAGCCTCTTTTTAAAATTAATTTAAGTGGTTGATGAGATTTTGACCGCCGGGGTAGAAATGCCTGTGAAAACTAGTTATGCTTCGACTCTTAATTTGTTTCATTTAATATTTAAAGGTTATAACTTATGTGTTCCTAAAAAGAAAAACATTGTATGACCGCCGTTGGGGCCCGTTTTTACAAAAAAAAAGGCTTTCCTCTTTAGAATGCTTGATTACACAAGTAGGGCCTAGTACCTCATGTTTCAACAGAAAACCGGGTTTTCTGTCCTTATATTGTCTTATATATTTTGCCTTCACTTACTGGCTTTCTTTTTTTTTTTTTTTTTCATCCGAGTTTCTGTCGAATACTATGTTATTAGAATAGAATTGTGGCTATTATTCTGTAGAAATAGTAGGTTTTCGTGTCGATTTTATTATTTATTGCCGTTACGGCTCTTGCATCACTCAGAGAGCCTAAGATTCGCGATCTGAATGTTTGACCTTGGTAGTGAACAAATATAAGCTTTCCTTGCCGAATAAAAAAAGAAGAAATATCTAGGCTATTTTTTTGTTTATAATTTTTTTGTAAATTACTCCGAGCATCAGAAACCACGATTCATGACTACGGCAACTTATACCCACTCAATATTGCTTTTGCATATACAGCACTCGAAGCAAGCCGTGATCATCACCCGTGGATGTCTGAATTCTGCATTGGAGCACTGGAGCCACGGAGCGTGGAGCCCAGTGACTGGAGAGTTGAGATTGGAGCCTAGAGCCTGGAGACTGATGAATAGGAAGTGGAAACAAAAATCTTGAGATAGGAGATTAGAACCTGCATGCCTGACTCCTTGGAAAGAAGAAAGAGGCGATAAGTTTCAAATAATGCGAATATTTTAGAATAACTTATTTTGTATTATATTTCGGGAGAATAATTTTTTTATATCTAACTGATTCTTTTAATGTTATGTTTCAATTATCCATACCCAGAGTAACCGGGATTTTTGGTATGTAGACTAGGACTATCTTAATCTTCGGACGGATGCCCTGCGCAAAGGATGCTATAATTTTCTCGTAATGGGGTTCGGATTCTGCGTATTATGCGGTTGAGTATGTCTCCTTTACTTAATTTAGAGGTATCATTTTATTAGATAGCACGATTTGTATGTTTTTTGTGAGTAGGATTCAGTGTGATGAGTTAGAACATGTGGGATGTGAGTTCACCAAAAAACGTATTTGGACTACTCGTGTTTTTACGAAGAAAAATAACTAGGTTTCCCGATTTGAATGTTTTTGTCAATTGCAGGCTCTTATTTGTTTTATCAATTCATGAACTTGACCAGATGACCCCGAAATGTGTTTTATCGATGTGTATTGCTCGTGTTGACGAAAAACAAACACACAATGCTTAGAGTCTTATATATTTCATATATTATTTAGGACATGTGGGATTTGAGTCCATAGAAAAACGCATATCTGGACCTCTCGTGTTTTTACAAAAAAAACTAGGCTTCGCGATTATCATCGTTTTCTTAATTGCAGGCTCTTATTTGTTTTATCAATTCAAGAAATTGACCAGATGCCCCCACTGGGGCAGATTAAATAATAATAATAATAATAATAATAATAATAATAATAATTGGTTTATTTAATGTGCCCAAAAACAACCACGCGGGTCTTCAGATTGGCGCACACAAGACGAAAAGAAGAAACACAGCACACGCAGAGTTTAAAATGTACAAATTCACACAAAATGTAATAGAGTTTCAACTTTCAACTAGACTTGCCAAGTTTAGGCGAAAAACTGGGAGATCTGTGAAGATGACCAAGCTCGACGATGCGATCGTATTAAATGAAATTTGCATAAGGAAAAGTGGTGAGAGTTTAGACACGAATTGAATATAAAAGACCGTAAAATATCTGGTAACGTGACAAGGAACATATAAATCGACAGAATTTAGAAGTTGATTAGCATCAGTCCAACCTTTTACCACCCTGTGCAAAAAAGCAGATCACGCTCGAATCTTCTATTTGACAAAGACTTAAGTAAAACACTCTTAAGAAGAAATTCATAATCATAATAATAGCAACGCTGAAAATGCCTATCATGTAAAATGCGCATCATTCTTTTTTGCACTGATTCAAAGACTGTGTACTTGTAAGAAAATTACAAACAACAGAGGCAATTTCAAGCCGTGAACGAACTAAAGCACAAAACAAACGAATCAAACAAGCAGGGCGTCTGAACTTTTAGCGGCGAAGCTCCTTAGGGTCTAGCCTTGTCCATCCGTCCGGCGTCCGTGCTCAAATCGATTGCCATCCCATCTGTCTTCTTAAAAAAAGAAAACCTGTGCGGGGAGACTCCAATGGATTTATAGTCCATCGCCTTAACCACTCGGCCACGACTACGGGACGAGTAGGGGGCTCTGAGATGTGGTAGTAACTCAAGAGCTGGGGTATTTGTCATGGATGAAACGTTGCATGTAGCCGCTCAGCGTCTATACAGGAGAGGGCGCTGCGGTCAAATGCGTATATAATCGCGTTAAACTTTGCATGCACTGACTCAACGTTTATAGACGAGAGGGCGCTGCGGTCAAATGCTCAAATGCGTATATAACCAATATAACCGCGTTCTATACCACATATTCTCTTTCTAACATGGACCGTTGACTTAAGCGGTGGAGATGCGTTCCCACGGCTTCTAGCGGATCCAAGCTGATCCGCTAGAAGAACCACTGGCTCTGCATTTCACCGACCATAAAGCAGTAATAATGAAGTCGAAACGCAACCCGGAACTCAGCACTACCTATGAGCAATAAAAAAAAAATCAGCACCATCAGCACAACCTACGAACAATAAAATAAGTATCATCAGCACCACCAGAGCTTCGCCCCAATCGACATCATTCACCACGAGGAGATGCGGTCATTCTTTAGTTATACGAGATATGATACCAAGAGTTTTCATCGCACGGCTAACAATAAAAGAAACATGAGCATTGAATGACAATGCGGTATCAAGGCACACACCGAGATCTTTCATTACAGTCACGCGTTCGATTAGGGTTCCTCCCAAAGAGTAAGTAAAATGCATAACAGTGTGTCGTCTGCTCAAAGAAAGATTAGCCGGTTTTGTTTCCGAAATTTTTTTTATCGATGTGTATTCCTCGTGTTGACGAAAAACAAACACACAATGCTTAGAGTCTTATATATTTTATATATTATGTAGAACATGTGGGACGTGAGTCCATAGAAAAACGCATATCTGGACCTATCGTGTTTTTACAAAGAAAAAAAAAACTAGGCTTCGCGATAATAATCGTTTTGTAAATGGCAGGCTCTTATTTGTTTTATCAATCCATGAACTTGACCATATGCCCCCCGCTGGGGCAGATTAAGAGAAGCCGGTTTTGTTTCCGAAATGTGTTTTATCGATGTTTATTGCTCGTTTGACGAAAAACAAACAGACAATGATTAGAGTCTTATATATTTCATATATTATTTAGAACATGTGGGATGTGAGTCCATAGAAAAACGCATATCTGGACCTATCGTGTTTTTACAAAGGAAAAAGAAACTAGGCTTCGCGATTATAATCGTTTTGTTAACGGCAGGCTCTTGTTTATATTATCAATTCATGAACTTGACCAGATGGTCAAGTGTCAGAATAAGATAAGCCGGTTTTGTTTTCGAAATTTGTTTTATCGATGTTTATTGATCGTGTTGACGAGCAATAAACATCGAAAGGAAAAAAACTAGGTTTCGTGAACAAAATGTTTTCCTCGGTGACAGGCTCTTATTTGTTTTATAAATTCATGAACTTGACCAGATGCCACCCGAAGGAGCAAAATAAAATAAGCCGGTTACTTTCCTCGAAATTGTATTTTGATGTTTATCGCTGGCGTTTACAAGAACAAAAGAATGCTTTAAATGTTGTATATTTCATTTATATAAAAAAACTATGCTAAGAGTCTTATATATTCCATTAATATTTAGACCATGTTACATGTGTGTTCTTAGAAAAAAAAATATTTGGAGCACTAGTGTTCTTGCCCAGAAACAGAACCAGGTTTCGCGATTAGAATGTTTTTTTTTTTTTTTTATCAATTGCAGGCTCGTTTTTGTTTTATCAATTCATGAACTTGACCAAGTGCACCTAAGGGTCAGATTAAAATAACCCGGATTTGTTCCCGAAATATTTTGTCAAAGTTTATTGCTCGTGTTTACAAAACAAAAAAAATATACAATGCGTAGGGTCTTATATATTTCATTTATAAGAAAAACAATGCTTAAATATGATATATTTCATTTATTATTTAGATGATATGAGATGTGTGTCCATGAAAAATACATATTTGTTCCACTCGTGTTTTACGAAGAAAAAAAACTCGGTTTCCTGATTATAATTTTTTTCTCAATGGCAGGCTCTTATTTGCTTTATATACCCATGAACTTGAACAGATGTCCCGCGTAGTGGCAGATTAAGACGTGCGAGTTTGCTTTCTCGAAAATTTTGTTATCGATGCTTTTTGCTTTTGTTTACAAATTAAAAACAATGGTTAGAGTCTTGTATATTTCATTGATTCTTATAACATGGGGGATGTGAGTCCATAAAAGGCTTTTTTTGGTTTTATCGATCCATGATCTTGACCAGATGCCACCTGTAGGAAAATATTAAGATACGCCGGTCTTTTTCTTGAAGTTGCTTTATCGATGTTTATTGCTCGCGTTCTCAAGGCCAAGACAATGATTGAGTCTTTTATATTTCATTTACTTTTTAGAACATGTGGGATGTGAGTCCACAAAAAAAAAAACATATTTGCGCCACTCGTGTTTTTATAAAGAAACAAAACCATGTTTCCCAATGAGAATGTTTTATCATTGGCAGGCTCTTATTTTTGTTATAAATTCATGACGTTCACCAGATGCCTCCCGCAGGGTCAGGCTAAGATAAGCCGGTTTTGTTTCTTGAAGGATTAGCGATTAGAATCTTTTTCTTAATGGCAGGCTCTTATTTGTTTTATACATCCATCAACTTGACCAGATTCCCCCCCCCCCCCCCCCCCCCTCGCCAGGGGCAGATAAATATAAGCCGGTTTTGTTTCTCGAAATATTTTTCTGATGTCTTTGCTTGTGTTTACAAGAAAAAAAAAATCGTAGTCTTATTATTTCATTTGTTATTTAGTTCAAGTGGAATGTATGCCCATAGAAAAAAAAAACATTTGAACCACTTGTGTTTTAACGGAAAAAAGACTAGGTTTCCGAATGATAATCTTTTTTTCTGGCAGGTTCTTATTTCTTTTATCAAATCATGAACTTGACCAGATGCCACCCGCAGGAGCAGATTAAGATAAGCCGGTTTCGTTTCTTGAAATTTTTTGATCGATGTTTATTGCTCGCGTTTACAAAACCAAAACAATGCTTAGAGACATATATGCATTTTTATTAAAGAACAATGCTTAGAGCCTTATATATTTCATTTCTTCTTTAGAACAAAGGGGATGTGTGCCCACAGGAAAAAAAACATATTTGAACTATAGTAGAGTAGACAGTTGGGCGAGTTGGTAGATATTGAACATAGTTACAGTTGCGCACACAAGGACAGGGACAGAGAAGAGAAACACGTAGACGACAGACAAGCGCACACTCACAACTCGTGTATTAACGAAAGAGAAAAAGAAAGAGGTACAGAACGCGGAATCTGCTCGAGCGTTGGTCACACAGGCACGAAGGACCAAAGGCCCCCGGGCTCGAGGGGTACACGTAAAATTACCCACACGAAAAACATTTTAAGAAGGCAATTTCCTCCTCTGTTAATGAAACAGACGGAAAGCTAACACATCGCTCGCCCATGCTCAGGATAATAAAGGCTCCAAAAATCTCTCTGGTGTGTTTTTCTCGGTACCGGCCTATTATCCTGGTTTTCGCTAAGGATGGCGTACAATTACAAGATTTACAGTGCAGGGGTTAATACATGAGTTGTGAGTGTGCGCTTGTCTGTCGTCTACGTGTTTCTCTTCTCTGTCCATGTCCTTGTGTGCGCAACTGTAACCATGTTCAATATTTGAACCACTCGTGTCTTATGAATAAAAAAACGATGTTTATAGATAAGAATGTTTTTCTGAATGACAGGCTCTTTTCTGTTTGTCAGTCAGATGCCCCACTTGCAGGGTCAGATTTTTGAGAGCGCAGCTCTAAGGAGCGCGTTTCCGGCTTGAGTGGTGTCGCCGTCGGCGTCTGCGTTGCCCTCGCAGTAACCGCGCGTTGCATTATGGGACGTTTCCCATAATGACGTCATACAGTACATATCTCGTGACGTCACCGCGCGCTGCATTATGGTTCAATTTTCGCGATAAATTTACCAAAGAAATTTCCCCGCTAATTTTAGAGGAAAAGATTTCCCGCTAAATTTAGCGAAAAAAATTCCCCGCTAAATTTTGCGGGAAATTGTTTCCGCTAAATTTAGCGGGCGATTTAGCAACAATTTGCCGATCATTTGGAGGGGAGTAGGAGAGGAGGAGAAAAGATACATTCCACTCCACCACCTCAAGAGCTGAGCTCTAATTCGGGGTTAAAGGAGATTGTAAACGTCTTTCATTTTTTATCAATGTCTATTACTCGTGTTTACAAAAAAAAAAAAAAAAAAAAAGCTTAGAGTCTTATATATTTCATTTATTATTTAGAACAAGTGAGATGTGTGTCCATAGAAAAAACATAATTTTACCACTCTTGTTTTACAAAGAAGAAAAACTAAGTTTCCCGATTAGAATTTTTTTTGACAATGGCAGGCTCTCTCTTGTTTTTTTCTATTCTTAAACTTGATCAGATGCCCCCACAGGGTCAGAATAAGATAAGCCAGTTTGATTTCTTGACATTTTTTATCGATGTTTATGCTCGGGTTTACAAAAAGAATGCTTTGAGTAATAAGTGTTTTATTTATTAGTTAGAACTTGTGGAATAAGTGCCCATAGGAGCATCAGGCACCACAATTCATGACTCTGGGAACTTATAGCCACTCAATATTGTTTTTGCATATACAGCACTCACAGCAAGCCCAATCATCACCCATGGATGTCCGAAATCTGCATTGGAGCATTGGTGCCTGGAGCCTGCAGCCTGGAGCCTGGAGCCTGGAGCCTGGAGCCTGGAGATTGATGAATGGGAACTGGAGACTAAAGTCCGAAGAGTGGAGACTGGACCTTGCATACGTGAACCAGTGGAGACAACAGAGAGGCGATAAGTTTTAAAAAATGCCAATTTCTTTAGATGATCCTATCTTGAAATATATTTGGGAAGAATGATCTTGATATCTAGCCGATTATTTTTTTTTTCGATGATCCCCATCGACAGTAACCGAAATTCCTTAATATCCACAGTATGGCCAACTTTATCTTTGAACAGATGCCCTTCTCAAAGGATGCTACAATTTTAGCGTAATGGGGTTCTGATTTTACATATTATGTGGCTGTGCATTTCTTGTGTTCTTAATTTTGAGGTATCATGTTGTTACATAGCACATTTTGTGTGGGTTTCGATAATGATATCCAGTGTGACAAGATACCTACTAAATTGTTGGGTTTGGTGTGTGCACGTAGTTCAAAGAGCTAAAGTTAGCACCAATGAACATACATATTTTACCTTTTATGTAGCTTAGTATGTCTTTGCCCTTTGTTCTGAAAAATAATTTGATATCCAGTTTTCGAAGCTTTTATTAAGCTCTATGGGTCATGATTACGAAAAGACGAATGTGCTTCGAGTCTCAAATATTTCAGTTAATATTTAGATTTTTTGAGATGTGTGTCCATAGGAAAAAGAAAAACATATTTAGACCGTGGGTTTTTTCATCAACATACTACGACTAGGTTTCCTGATTAGAATGCTTTACTAAATAACTTGGTCTTTTAGCTCGTGTTTCATGTCTCGAAAAGTAATTTGTTTCACCCAAGGACACCATGAATTACCACAGAAGTATACAAGATAGTAAGAAACGCTCTTCGATAAATTTATAAAAACTAAAACATTGAAGTCTAAGCCGAGCACAGAGAACCGGTGACATAAATTAGTCTTCGTTTTTTTGTCTAGAATATTTTTATGCACAATATTTATTTGACCCGCGTGACTCGAAAATGAATAAAATAGCTAAGCTTTGTTTGGTATCTCAACCCGAGATTCGTGTTGCGAATTCATTTATTATTTAGAACACGTGGGATGTAAGTCCACAGAAGAAAAAAAAATATTTGGATCCCTTGTGTTTTTGCGAAGAAAAAACAAAAAATAGTTTTCTCGATTAGAACAAGGTCAGATTAAGATAAGCCGCTTTTGTTTCTCGAATTTTTTTACATCGATGTTTATGCTCTTTACAAAAACGGATGCGTTGAGTATTATATATTTTATTTATTAGTTAGAACTTGTGGAATGTGTGTCCAAAGAAAAACATATTTGGACCACTGGTGCTTTTACGAAGAAAAAAAAAATAGGTTTGCCGATTTGAATATTTTGCTAAATAACTTGGTATTTTTGCTCATATTTCGTGACTCGAATAACTTGTTGACCCGGTGACCTCACGTTATCCGTGGATCGTGTCCAGATATTGTTTTCATCGATAATAATTATTTGATCCGGCTGACTTAAAAATACAAAAAGTGCCTAAGCTTACCTTGGCAACATAACCCGAGATTCGTTTTCCAAAGGTTGTTATGCAATTAAGTGCCTTTGTTTGCGCTTCTGTAAAGAAGAAATAAAAAAAATCCACAAGGCGTTTTAATTTTTTTGCAATTTTAGTATTGAACCATTTTTGAAGACGACCTAATATTTTTCTAGATTGGTGGTTTTATAAATGGGTCTGTGTGGCATCTTATAAATCAGCAGCAGGCTACGCAAAAGAAGACTTCGCGGTTGACGTGAGTGCAGGCTCTTGTTAAAATTAATTTATGTACTCGATCAGATTCCGAATCTGATCAAGTGCATGAATTACTTGTACTTGATCACGAGCCTTCCGACCGCCTGGGTCGGAATGCTCGTGAAAACTAGTTATGCTTCAACTCTTAATATTTTTCTTTATATATTTGAAGCTTATATTATCTGTGTTGATAAACAAAAACATAGTAGGACCGCCGTTGTGCTCGTTTTTGCAACAAACAAAAAAGTACATTTCCTCTTTAGAATGATTAATTTAAAAAAATCGGGCCGATTGCCTCCTCATGTTTCAACAGAAAACAGGGTTTCATGTCCTGAAATTGTCTTATATAATTTGCCCTCTATTGCTGGCTCTCCTTCTTC
The DNA here is from genome assembly GCA_013358835.2 of Ixodes persulcatus. Taxonomy (NCBI): domain Eukaryota; kingdom Metazoa; phylum Arthropoda; class Arachnida; order Ixodida; family Ixodidae; genus Ixodes; species Ixodes persulcatus. Next base: position 1,168,546 of record JABSTQ010010120.1, read on the forward strand.
TGCTAGGTGTCTCTCGTATACTATATTATTAGAATTGGATTGTGGCTTGTATTCTGTAGAAAGAGTTAGTTTTTGTGCCGATTCTTTTATCTATTGCCGTTTTGGCTCTTATATCAATAATGGAGCCCAAGATTTGCGATCTGAATGTTTGACCATGGTTATAAACAAACCTAAGTTTTGTTTCACGAATAAAAAAAGCGGGTAATATATAGGTTATTCTTTCTTTTATAATTTTATGAAAGTACCTCCGAGCGTCAGAAACCATGACGCCCTCCCCCCCTGACTCTGGATACTTATACCCAATCAATATTGCTTTGCATATTACAGCGCTCAGAGCAAGCCACAATCATCACCGTGAATGTTCGAATCCTTCATTGGGGCACTGGAGCCACGGAGCGTGGAGACCAGAGGCTGGAGAGTTGAGCCTGGAGCCTGGAGATTGATCAAGTCCGAAGAGTGGAGACTAGAGCCTGCATGCGTGAACCCTTGGATACAAGAAAGAGGCGATAAGTTTCAAACAATGCCAATTTTTTTTAGAGTAACCTATGTTTCACTATATTTCGGGAGAATAATCTTTATATCTAGCGAATTCTTTTAATGTCAATTTTCAATTATCCCCTTTGACATTAACCGGGATGCCTTGATATTCATAATGTGGCCAACTTAATCTTCGGACAGATACCCTGCGCAAAGGATGCCACAATTTTAGTGCAATGGGGGCCTAATTCCGCATATTTTGTGGCTGTGTAAGTCTTGTGTACTTAATTTAAAGGCATCATGTTATTACACAGCAATGTTCGTGTGGGTTTTGATCATGGTATCCAGTGTGACAAGATACCTACTGATCATTGGGGTTGGGTTTATCCGCAACTTCGTCCAAAAGCCGAAGTTAGCACCAATGAACATACAATAGCGCCAATGAACAACTAAATTATTGAAATCCAAGCCGAGCATAGAAAGCCGGTGACCTGAATTGATCTTCATTTTGTGTCTAGGATTTTTTTATTCACAATATTTATTTGACCCGCGTGACTCGAATATAAATGAAATAGCTGAGCATTGGTTGGTACAGGAACGTAATGGAAGATTTCTGGAAAAAAAAAAGGGGGGGGGGGGGAGCCCGGACCCATGGGGCCCGGGCTCTCCCCTCCCCCCCCTCCCAGAAATCTTCCAGTTTGCTGGGGCCTTTTCTCCCTTCCCTTCCCCCTCAGACAGCATTTTGACATGGGCAGAATATTTCCCCCCTAAATTTAGCTCGGAATTGTTTTTATTTTTCCGATACATTTAGCGAAACGTTTTTCCGCTAAATTTTGCGGGGAAGTTTTTCATTTAAATTTAGCGGATAATATTTTCTGCTAAATTTAGCGGGGAACTTTCTCCGCTAAATTTAGCAAGAAAATTTTTCCTATAAATTTAGCGCGGAAATTTACCCATAATGCAACGCGCAGTGACGTCGACGCCGACGCCGACGCTGCTCAAAGCGGAAACGGGCGCCTAAGAGCTGCGTTCTAAAGAAGTAGGTTTCTTAATTTGAATGATTTTCTCAGTAGCCGGCTCATTTGTTTTATGAATCCATTAACTTGACCAGATACCCCGGCAGGGTCAGATAAAGATGGTTTTGTTTCTCGAATTTTTTTTTTATCGATGTTTATAGATCTTGTCCATAGATGAGTCCATAGAAAAAAAAACATATTTGGGCTACTCGTGTTTTTACGAAGGAAAAAAAAACAACTAGATTTCGCGATTACAATCTTTTTTCTGAATGGCAGGCTCTAATTTTTTTTATCAATCCATGAACTTGACCAGATGCATCCTACAGGGTCAGATTAAGATAAGCCGATTTTGTTTCTCAAATTGTTGGAAAAATGCTTAGTCTTATATATTTCATTTAATATTTAGAACAAGGTGATGTGTGTTCATAGAAGAAAATAAAGCATATTATGACCACTCGTGTTTTTACGAAGAAAAAACTAGGTTTACCGATTAGAATGTTTTGTAAATGGCAGGCTCTTGTTTTATCAATTCATGAACCTGTCCAGATGCCCCCAGCAGGGTCAGAATAAGATAAGCCGGTTTTGTCTTCGAAATTTTTTTATAGATGTTTATTGCTCGTGTGTTTACAAGAAAAAAAAACAGTGCTTAAAGTCTTATATAATTCATTTACTATTTAGAACATGTGGGATCTGAGTCCACAGAAAAAAGCATATTTGGACCGCTCGTGTTTTTACAATAAAAAACTAGGTTTCGCTATTCTAATATTTTTCTTAATGGCAGGCTCTTATTTGTTTTACCAATCCACGAACTTGGCCACATGCCACCCGCAGGGACAGATTGAGATAAGCAGGCTTTGTTTGTAGTTAATTTTTTATATATGCTTATATCTTGTATTTACAAACAAAAAAAATGCTTGGGATCCTAAATATTTCATTTATTATTTAGAACCTGTGGGACGTGTTTCCATAGAAAAAAAAACATATTTGAACCACTCGTGTTTTGAAGAAGAAAAAAAGAAGTCGGTCTCCCGATAAGAATGTTTTTTTTTTTAATGACAAAGATCTTATTTGTTCTATCTTTTTATGAACTTTACCAGATGCCTCCTGCCGGGGAAGATAAAGATATGCCGGTTTTGTTTCTTAAATTTTTTAACAATGTTTATTGCTCGTATTCACAAAAAAGCTGAGTTTTTAGAACATGTTGGATGTGTGTTCACAGAAGAAAACATATTTGGACCACTACAGTTTTTACGAAGAAAAACAAATAGGTGTTCCAATAGAATATTCTTCTAAATAACTGGGTATTTTTGCCCGTGTTTCGTGTCTCGAATAACTTGTTGACCCGGTGACCTCACTTGACTTATGTATCGTATCCAGATATTTTTTTTAGAAACGGGCGCCTAAGAGCTGCCCTCTAAAAAAGTAGGTTTCCCGATTTCAATCGTTTTTCTCGATAGCAAGCTCATTTGTTTTAAGAATCCATTAACTTGACCAGATGCCCCCGCAGGGGCAGTTTAAGATAAGCCGGTTTGGTTTCTCGAAATTTTTAATCCATGTTTATAGCTCGTGTTTACAAAAAAAAAATGCTTTGAGTTTTATCTATTTTATTTATTAGTTAGAACTTGTGGAATGTGTGTTCATAGAAAAAGATATTTGGACCACTCGTGTTTTTACGAATAAAAAAAAATTGGTTTCCGGATTATAATATTTTCCTGAATAACTGGGTATTTTCGCTCATGTTTCGTTTCTCGAATAATTTGTTGACCCGGTGACATCCCTGGATCTGTGTATCGTGTCCAGAATGTTTTATTGATAATAATTATTTCACCCGCCTGACTTGAAATTACTTAAAATGTCTATGCTGTGTTTTGTAACACAACTCGAGATTCATGTTCCGAATGCTCTTATGTGATTCAACGCCTGTGTTCGCGTTAAATAAAAAAAAAAAAAAGCACAATGCGTCTTCTTCCATTTGTATTCTTAGTATTAAACCCTTTTTAAAAAAAGACAATATTTTTCTATACTGATGGTTTTATAAATGGGTCTGGGCGGAACCTAAAATCAGCAGCACGCTACGCAAAAGACGAATTCGCGGTTGACGTGCGTGCAAGCTCTTATTAAAATTAATTTATGTATTTGATGAGATTCCGACCGCCAGGGTACAAATGCTTGTGAAAACGAGTTATGCTTCGACTCTTAATTTGTTTTATCTAATATTTAGAGCTTATAATTTGTGTTCATTAAAAAAAAAACATAGTAGGACCACCGTTGCTGCTCCTTTTTTTTACTGAAGTAGCTTTCCTTTTTAGATTGTTTAATTCAATAGTATATAATTTACCCTGTGTTGCTGGCTTTCTTTTTTTTGTAGCGTGAGCTACACTGGCCGAGGTTGAGCAGTTTCGCGTGGCTCGCATAATGAGCCGTGCTACGTGCTGCGCAAGCGCAAGGAGCAGTGACGTCACACGGCGCACAGGTGGCGCGCCGGAGCCGCCGCCGCCTCCGCGGGCTCCGCCACCACCGTGCGCGCCTCGCCGGTCTGCGCAAGCGCGAGGAGCAGTGACGTCACACGGCGCACAGCTGGCGCGCCGGAGCCGCCACCGCGCGCGCCTCGCCGGTCTGAAACGTTCCAGAGGAGTGACGTCATAGTTGCGGCAGACGCACTGTCGCCACCGCGTGCCCAGCTGTGCGACTCCGTTGCGCAGTAGCCAAGTCGGACGCTGCACCGGAGCCGCTTTATAGCGCCTCTCATTTTGTGCGCATAAGCTCACGCTACGTATATCCTGGCATAGCCGAGCTAAGCCACAGCAATTTTTTCTGCTAGGTATCTTTCCTATACTATATTATAATTGAATTGTGGCTGGTATTCTGTAGAAAGGGTAGGTTTTTGTTCAGATTCTTTTATATATTTCCGTTATGGCTCTTGCATCTATACTAGAGCCCACGATTTGTGCTCCGAATGTTTGACCTTGGTAATGACTAATGAACGAACCTAAGCTTTGTTTGACGAATAAACAAAATATCTAGGCTATTCTTTCTTTTATATTTTTTGAAAATACCTCCGAGCATCACAAACCACGATTCATGACTCTGGGAACGTATACCCACTCAGTATTGTTTTTGAATATACAGCACTCACACCAAGCCGCAGTCATCACCCGTGGATGTCCGAATTCTGCATTGGACCACCGGAGCCACGGAGAGTGGAGACCAGAGACTGGAGAGTAGAGCCTGGAGCTTGGAGCCTCGAGACTGATGAATGGGAACGGGAGACTGATGTCCAAAAAGTGGAGACTAGTTTCAAACAATGGCAATTTTTTAGATAAACCTATCTTGTAATATATTTGGGGAGAATAATCTTGATATCTAGCAGATTCTTTTAATGTTCTTTTTCAATTATCCCCACTGGTAGTAACCGGGATTCGTTGATATCCACACTATGGCCAACTTTATCTTTGACAGACTTAGAAATATAATGTCATTACATAGCACATTTAGTGTGAGGTTTGTTTATGGTATTAAGTGTGGCAAGACACATACTGATTTTTGGGGATGAGTGTATGCGCTGCTTCGTCCAGAAAGCTGAAGTTAGCACGAATGAACATACAAATTCTGCTTATCTTGTAGCTTGGTATGTCTTGAAACTTTGTTCCGAAAAATAATTTTATATCACTTTTTTTAACTCTTTATTAAGCTCTATGTGTCGTGTTTACGAGAAGACCAATTATTCGTGTCTTGAATATTTCATTTGTTATTTCGAACCTGTGGAACGTGTGTCCATTTAAAACAAAGTATTTGAATGGCACGCATTTTTATCAAGTTAGAACCTGTGGGATGTGCGTCTATAGAAAAAAAAAAACATATTTGGACCAGTCGTGTTTTTACGAAAACAAATTAGGTTTCCCGATTAGAATCTTTTTCTCTCGCAGAATCTTATTGGTTTTATTAGTCCATGAACTTGACCAGATGACCCCGCAGGGCAGATTTAGATATGGCAGTTTTGTTTCTCTCAACTTTTTTTTTTTTTTCGATGAGCTTGATTGGATGCCACACACAGGAGAGATTAAGATAAGCCGGCTTTTGTTTGTCGAAATTTTTTAGTCGATGTTTATTTCACGTGTTTATTAAAACATTACAATGCTTAGAGTCTTATATTTCTCATTTATAAAATAATGCTTGGAGTCTTATATATTTCATTTATTATTTAGGACCTGTGGGATGTGCGTCCATAGAAAAGAAACATATTTCGAGCAGTCGTGTTTTTACGAAGAAACAAAACTTGTTTCGCGATTTGAATGTTTTTCCTCAATGACAGGTTGTTTTTTGTTTTATGACTCCATGAGCTCGACCAGATGCCGCCGAAAAGGCAGATGGATATAATCTTGTTTTTATCCAGTAGGAAACCGCGCAAAATTAAAATCACTCACACTCAAAAAACATGCACACCGGAAAAGATCACTCACGTCGCGCAAAATACACCTCAGTTTGAATTTTCGTCTTTTTCCTTTTTCTTTTACCCGTATGAAAACTGCTTATATCTCACTTCGTTCTCTTCTGTACCAAACAAACTGCATATTATTTAGAACATATTGGATGTGTTTCCATAGGAAAAAAAAAAAAATTGGGACCACTCGTGTTTTTACGAAGAAAAAAAAAGGTTTTGCGATTAGAATGATTTTCACAATGGCAGGCTCTTATCTGTTTTATCAATTCATGAATTTGACCAGATTCCGCCCGCCGGAGCAGATTAAGAGAAGCCGGTTTTGTTTCTCGAAAGTTTTAATCGATGTTTATGGCTCGTATTTACAAACACAAAACGATGCTTAGAGTCATAACTTTCATTTATAAAAAAATATACAATTCTTATTGTCTTATATATTTTATTAATTTTTTGGAACATGTGAGATGCGAGTCCATAAAAAACATATTTGGACCGCTCGTGTATTTACGAAGAAAAAAAAAACTAGGTTTTCCGATTAGAATATTTTTCTGAATAACTTGGAATTTTTGCCCATGATTCGTGTCTTGAATAGTTTGTTGACCCGGTGACCTCACTTGATCTGTGTATCGTGTCCAGACATTTTTTTACTGATAATATTTTGGCCCACCTGACTTGAAATTACATAAAATGTCTAAGCTTTACTTGGTAACACAACCCGAGATTCGTGTTCCAAATGTTGTTATGTGATTCAGTGACTTCGCTCGCGTTTTTGCAAAAAAACAAAAAAAAAGAGGTAGCTCACTACTTTTTGCTTTTTTTTGGCAATTTTAGTAATGAACCCTTTTTTTAAAAAAAGACCAAATATTCTTCTAGACAACTGGTTTTATAAATGGGTCTGTTTGGGACTTTATATATAAATCAGCAGCACGCTATGCAAAAGACGACTACGCGGTTGAAGTTTTTGTGCAGATTTTTTATCTATTGCCATTATGGCTGCTGCACCAATCAATATAAGAGCCCAAGATTTGTGCTCCGAATGTTTGACCTTGGTACTGAACAAAGCTAAGCATTGTTTGACGATTAAAAAAGGAATATCTTGGCTATTCTTTCCTTCATAGTTTTTTTTAAATACCTCCGAGCATCAGAAACCACGATTCATGACTCCCGGGGACTTATATCCACTCAATATTGTTTTGCAAATACAGCACTCACAGCAAGCCACAATCATCAGCCGTGGACGTCCCATTTCTGCATTCGAGCACTGCAACCACGGAGCGTGGAGACCACAGACTGTATAGTAGAGCCTGGACCCTGGAACCTGGAGCCTGGAGGCTGGAGGCTGGAGCCTGGAGCCTGGAGCCTGGAGGCTGGAGCCTGGAGCCTGGAGCCTGGAGCCTGGAGCCTGGAGCCTGGAGCCTGGAGCCTGGAGCCTGGAGCCTCTTATTGGTTTTATTAATCCATGAACTTGACCAGATTCCCCTCGTAGGGGCTGAATGAGATAAGCCAGTTTTCTTTCTCGAAATTTTTTATCGATGTTTGTTGCTCGTGTTTACATAAAAAATCAATGCTTAGGGTCGTATACATTTCATTTCTTAATTTGAACAGGTGGCATGTGAGTTCATAGAAAAAATAAAATTTTTGGATCACTCGTGTTTTTACGAGAAAAAAAAACTAGTGTCCCGAATATAATGTTTTTCTCAATGGCTGGCTCTTATTTGTTTTAGCCATCCATGAACTTAACCAGATTCTCTCGCAGGGGCAGATGAAGATAAGCCGGCTGTGTTTCTGGAAATATTTTTATCGATGTTTATTGCTGGTGTTTACAACAACAAAAAAAATGCTTAGATTCTTATATATTTCATTTATTGTTTAGTACCTGTGAGGCTGGTATTCCGTAGAAAAAGCATGTTCTTGTGCCAATTTTTGAATTTATTGCCGTTATGGCTCGTGCTTCAATAACAGAACTCGACATTCGTAATCCGAATATGGTTTTATTATTCACCCCAAGGGCTCGCATTTTTTGAAAAAAAAAAAAAAAAAAAAACTAGGCCTTTTTTTTGTGCAAATATAGTGTTGGGGCGCTTTGTTTAAAAAAAAAAAGACTTACTATATTTTTAGATTGTTGGTTTTAGAAAAGGGCTTGTGTGGCATGTTATAAATCAGCAGCACGCTACGCAAAAGACAATTTCGTAGCTGATGGGCGTGCGGGCAAGTTTTTTTTTAAATTAATATATGTATTTGATAAGATTCCTACCTCCGGGGGCCTCTAAAAGCCTGTTATGCTTCTACTCTTTAATTGTTTGCATGTATTAATTGAAAACTATGCGTTGTGTGTCAATAGAAAAAAATATAGTAGGACTGCCGGTTTGTTTCGCTTTTATGTAGAAAAAAAGTACGTTTCCTCTTTAGAATGTTAGATTCAATAGGTTGGGCCTATTGGCTCATATGTCAAGACAAAACACGGTTTCCTGTTCCTAAATTGTTTGATATAATTTGCCCTGTAATGCTCGTGTATTTTTGTTATGTTTTTAGCTAGTGTTCTGTCGTATACTATATTATTATAATTGAAATGTGGCTGTTGTTCTCCTGGAGGAGTAGGTTTTTGTGCCGATTCTTTTATTTATTGTCGTTATGGCTCTTGCATGAATAATTGGGCCCAAGATTCGTGTTCCGAATGTTTGACCTTGGTAGTGGACAAATCTAAGCTTTGTTTGGCGAAACTTTTTAAAGGTTATTTGCCGCAATCGCCACGTGTCTGGAACAATTTGGTGGGTTTTGTGATTCCCATTTTGTTTCTTTCTTTGTTTCTGCCAAGCACGCGCGCTCGTCTAGTGCCTCATTGCAACATGTTCGTGTTTGTACCTTCGACGTCGCCCCCCCCCCCCCCCCATAAAGCAAAAAAAAAAAAACGATAGTAATATTTACAGGCAGGTCACCGGCGCGTGAGCCTAGATCTGCCGAATGCTTTTGTTTAAACGAGATTTCGCGCATAAAAGGCAGTTTCCGAGGTCACATGCCCACGGCCGTGTTTTTTTCAGCAGTGCACTTGTTTGTGAGATGGAATAGAGAGCACGCGCTGCCCGAATCCGGAAGTCGAAAAAGACGCCTATAGAGAATGCGCATCGTAGACTCTTGAATATAAGTGAACCACACCAGCGCACGCAGTGAATTCCTCGCGGCGGAGTAACACAGCACTTTACGAACCCCTTCATCACTGCCACGTCGAGTTCAGCGAGCGCGATCACGGGATAGCACCACTGCGTAGAGCCCCGAAACATGTATTTACAGAAAAATTTTTGATTTCACCGAATTGCAAAATTTCTCAATTCATTTCCTTATGACAATGCATCAAGGAGTTCTTTTAGCAGATATAGATTCACAAATGCATTTTACACTGCAACGCGCTACAACAATTTGCATTTATCCTTTAATTTGATTTAATGAACGCTTTCAATTGAAAGCTATAACGATTGGCTTTTTTCTCGGAATTCGAGGCCCCGTAAAACTATAAGGCACGCAAAAATCAATGTCCTCGAAGCTGTTATTTTTTTATTATTATTATTTTTCGAATACAATCACTCCGACGCCGATTGGTTCATTAGCTTCTGTGAGTTAGGACCAAAAAGTTGCCAAACAAAATGCTTGGGCTCATCTGCTGTGCTAATTTTTTTTAATTTTTTTACCAATTTACAAACTTGACGAGATTCTGACCGCCGGGACAGATTAAGATAAGCCAGTTTTGTTTCTCGATTTTTTTTATTGAGCCCTCTGGTTCGTATTTACGAGGAAATTAATAAATTGTGCGCTCATAAAAAAAATATATATATTTAAATGTTGGCTCGTTTTTACATATATATCTGTATAAAAATAGGTTTCCTGATTAGAACTTTCTTTTATTTATAAACGCGAGGGGAAAATACGGCTTCGAATCCCGAACAATATTTTTTTCCGATCCCATGCGGCTCATCATTTCCTTAATCTGAGTTTCGTGTCCCGAATATTTTTTTATTAATAATATTTGTTTGATTTGCGTGACTCGAAATTACAGAAAATACCTAAGCCTTCCTTTGCGAGTATTTTTTATTATTATTATTGGCCGCGTTTGATACGTGTCCAGAATAACATGCTGAGTTTTGTTTCTCAAATGGTTTGGCTGTTTTCCCACTGTGGCTCGTGTTTGCCATGTGGCTGGTGTTTTTGTTTTTTTTTAGAACTAGGTTTATAGTGTCATATTATTTTACTATAATTTACAAATGTGGCTCGTATTCTGTAGAAAAAGTAGGTTCCTGTGCCGACCTTTTTTATTTATTGCTTTTATGGCTCATGCATCAGGATCAGAACCAGAGATTCTCATTCCGAATGTTTTTATATCACTTGACCCTGTGGATTGTTCTTTTTGTAAAAGAAACTAGGTAAATAGGTTTCTTCTCCTCGTTGTAATTTTATTAAAAGCCATTTTCCTAAAAAAATATGTATATATTAAATAAATGGAGATTTGTCGCAACTTATAAATCAGCGGCCCGCTACGCAAAAGACTATTTCGTGCTTGTTGGGAGAGTATAGCTCTTACTTGTTTTATGAATCTACGAACTTGAAGAGATTCCCACCGCAGGGGCAAATTAAGATAAGCCCGTTTGGGTTTTCGAAATTGTTTTCATTGATCCCTATATGGCTCGTGCTTAAAAGAAACCCGATTGCTTCGAGTATTATATCTTTCATTTATTATTTAAAGCTTCTGAGTTGTGTGTCCATGAAGAAAAAAAGTGGACCACAGGTGTGGTTTGTTTTTCAGTAGAAGAAACTAGGGTTCCTCTTTAGAATGTTTGTTTCATAACCTGGGTCGTTTTAATCACGTCTCGAGAGGGAAACGAAGTCTTGTGTTCCGAATAATACATTTATGGTCCCTCGCGGCTCCTGATCGTAAATAATCTGGGTTTTGTGCCCCAAATTTTATGAGCAATGTTATTTCATTTGACCCTCTGTACTCGAAATTTCATAAAATACCTAAGCATTGCTTGGCTGAAAATATATTTTTTTTTTAATTATTACTGGCCGCGTTTTGCAGATGTCCGCAACAATAGGTTAATTTTCGTGACACACTTTGTTTTTTTTTTCTTTTTAATGCCGTTATGGTTCGTGAATCAATAAAAGAACCCAAGATTTCTGTTTCGATTGCTTTTATATTATTTAGTTCCTGTGGCTCGCGTTTATTGTAAAAAATAAATAAATCTAGCTTTCTTTTCCATTTGGGATTTTATTATTGGGCCGGTTAAACAAAAAGAGCTGAGAATTCTCCATATTCTTTTTTATATATATTAGGGAGGAGATTGAGGAGTAATGCACCCCAGGGGCCACCTCGGGAACTATTCTTTTTTGCTAAACACATCTAGACAAAAGTAACCTAGTCCACACTTGTGTTCAATGTCATCGAAGCCCTCTTGGAAGGCAAAACAAGCGCATATGTGGTAGAGGCGGACTCAGAGGGGGGCTTGAATGTCTTGAACTCCCTCTTGAACTCTGCGCGTGAAAATAATTAAGGCGGGGGAACGGGAAGGGGGGTGAGAGGTTCTAGAACATATGATACTCTGAACCCCCACCCCCTCCCCGTCCTCTGGAAATACCTGCGTGCGCGGGCGTGCCAGGGCTAGCCGCGGATCGTGTCGGCCGCACGCGCTGGATCGTGAGTGGCCGGCGAGGCGTCCGTTTTTTTGTGAATTATTAGCAAAATGAGTGCTCAAGTGCAATGATGCCATCGAGTGAAGCACTGCACCAGAACCGACTCCGGACAGAGTCCGCATCGTCGCGTACGTGATGCAGTCCTCCGCGCTGCATATACTCTATTCAAAAGCATGCTTCGAGCACTGCGGAAGGCAGCAAGGGCGCACCACATCGCAACAAAAAAATATGCAGAGAGCGCCGAAACAATGCAGTGTGTGCTAGGCGAGTGCTGTCTTGTAAGATGTTTGCCACACAGCGATTGTTTGTGGTGGTGATGATGATAATAAAACTACGACCCTAGAGTTCGATAAACTTTGCCCTGTAATCTTTGTTGTTATGTTTTTTTTTAGCTACGTTTCTGTCATATACTATATTAAATACAATGGGCCAGCCTCGAGTAACGTGGTTATGTGGCGAAGTAACCAGGTTGGCACAGGGGATTCTTGTTGGCGGCATCTGCGCCTGCTTTGGCCGGTTCTTTGTCCCTCACCGATTCGAAAATCTGGCTGGCATACTGTAGGAGATGCAGGTTTTTGTGCCAATTTTTGAATTTATCAAATGCAATGACTCGTGCTTCAGTAACAGTACCCATCATTCGTATTCCGGATATGGTTATAGTTTTATCCTGACCCTATAGAGTAGAATGTTTTTCTCAGTGTCAGGCTCTTTTTTTGTTATATCAGTCCATGAATTTGACCAGATGCCCCCCACAGGGGCAGAGTAGGTTAAGCCGGTTTTGTTTCTTGAAACGTTTTATCGGCGTTTATTGCTCGTGTTTACAAAAACAAAAAAAAAATGCGTAGAGTATTATATATATCATTTATACAAAAAACAATCCTTAGAGTAATATAATTAATATATTATTTATACCCTGCGGAATGCCAGTCTATTACAAAAAACATATTTGAACCGCTCGTGTTTTTACGAAGCCAAAAAACTTGGTTTTCAAATTATAATGGTTTTATAAATGGCAGGCTCTTGTTTGCTTTATCAGTCCATAAACTTGAGGAGATGCCCCCGCAGGGGCAGATTAAGCTAAGCCGGTTTTGTTTCTCGAAAATATTTTATCGGTTTATTGCTCGTGTTAAAAAAAAATGCTTAGAGTCTAATATATTTCATTTCTTATTTAGAAGATCGTTGATGTGTGTCCATACAAAAAACATATTCAGACCACTCGTGTTTTTACGAGGCAAAAAACTAGGTTTCCCGATTATAATGTTTTTTTTCTAAATGGCAGGCTCTTGTTTGCTTTATCAATCGATGAACTTGACCAGATGCCCCCCGCAGGGGCAGATTAAGTTAAGCCGGTTTTGTTTCTCGAAAATTTTTTATCGGTGCTTATTGCTCGCTGTTAAAAAAAAATGCTTAGAGTCTAATACATTTCATTTCTTATTTTAGAACATGTTGGATGTGTGTTCATACAAAAAAACATATTTGGGACCACTCGTGTTTTTACCAAGCAAAAAACTAGGTTTCCCAATTATAATGTTTTTTTCTCAATGGCAGGCTCTTGTTTGCTTTATCAATCGATGAACTTGACCAGATGCCCCCCGCAAGGGCAGATTAAGTTAAGCCGGTTTTGTTTCTCGAAAAGTTTTATCGGTGTTTTTGCTCGCGTTAAAAAAAAATTCTTAGAGTCTAATCTATTTCATTTCTTTTTTAGAACATGTTGGATGTGTGTTCAATACAAAAAAAACATATTTGGACCACTCGTGTCTTTACGGAGCAAAAAAAAACTAGGTTTCCCAATTATAATGTTTTTTTCTCAATGGCAGGCTCTTGTTTGCTTTATCAATCGATGAACTTGACCAGATGCCCCCCGCAGGGGCAGATTAAGTTAAGCCGGTTTTGTTTCTCGAAAAGTTTTATCGGTGTTTTTGCTCGCGTTAAAAAAAAATTCTTAGAGTCTAATCTATTTCATTTCTTTTTTAGAACATGTTGGATGTGTGTTCAATACAAAAAAACATATTTGGACCACTCGTGTTTTTACGAAGCAAAAAAACTAGGTTTCCCAATTATAATGTTTTTTTTTTAATGGCAGGCTCTTGTTTTCTTTATCAATCGATGAACTTGACCAGATGCCCCCCGCAGGGGCAGATTAAGTTAAGCCGGTTTTGTTTCTCGAAATTTTTTTATCAACTAGGTTTCCCAATTATGTTTTTTTTAAATGGCAGGCTCGCAGGCAGGCTCGTGTTAAAAAATGCTTAGAGTCTAATATATTTCATTTCTTATTTAGAACATGTTAGATGTGCGTCCATACAAAAAACATATTTGGGCCACTCGTGTTTTTACCAAGCAAAAAACTAGGTTTCCCAATTATAATGTTTTTTTTTTTTTTTTTTAATGGCAGGCTCTTGTTTGCTTTATGAATCGAGGAACTTTACCAGATGCACCCCGCAGGGGCAGATTAAGTTAAGCCGGTTTGGTTTCTCGAAAATTTTTAATGGGTGATTAATTCGGTGTTTATTGCTCGTGTTAAAAAAATCGTTAGACTCTAATATATTTCATTTCTTATTTAGAACATGTGGATGTGCGTCATACAAAAAACAAATTTGGGCCACTCGTGTTTCTACGAAGCAAAAAAACTAGGTTTCCCAATTATATGTTTTTTTTTTTAATGGCAGGCTCTGTTTGCTTTATCAATCGATGAACTTTACCAGATGCCCCCCGCAGGGCAGATTAAAGTTAAGCCGGTTTTGTTTCTCGAAATTTTTTTATCGGTGCTTATTGCTCGTGTTAAAAAAAATGCTTAGAGTCTAATACATTTCATTTCTTATTTCGAACATGTTGGATGTGTGTCCATACAAAAACATATTTGGGTCCACTCGTGTTTTACCAAGCAAGAACTAGGTTTCCCAAATGATGTTTTTTTTTTTAATGGCAGGCTCTTGTTTGCTTTATCAATCGATGAACTTTACCAGATGCCCCCCGCAGGGGCAGATTAAGTTAAGCCGGTTTTGTTTCTCGAAATTTTTTTATCGGTGTTTATTGCTCGTGTTAAAAAAAATGCTTAGAGTCTAATACATTTCATTTCTTATTTAGAACATGTTGGATGTGTGTCCATACAAAAAACATATTTGGGCCACTCGTGTTTTTACCAAGCAAAGAACTAGGTTTCCCAATTATAATGTTTTTTTTTTAATGGCAGGCTCTTGTTTGCTTTATCAATCGATGAACTTTACCAGATGCCCCCCGCAGGGGCAGATTAAGTTAAGCCGGTTTTGTTTCTCGAAATTTTTTTATCGGTGTTTATTGCTCGTGTTAAAAAAATGCTTAGAGTCTAATACATTTCATTTCTTATTTAGAACATGTTGGATGTGTGTCCATACAAAAAACATATTTGGGCCACTCGTGTTTTTACCAAGCAAAGAACTAGGTTTCCCAATTATAATGTTTTTTTTTTTTAATGGCAGGCTCTTGTTTGCTTTATCAATCGAGGAACTTTACCAGATGCCCCCCGCAGGGGCAGATTAAGTTAAGCCGGGTTTGTTTCTCGAAATTTTTTTATCGGTGTTTATTGCTCGTGTTAAAAAAATGCTTAGAGTCTAATACATTTCATTTCTTATTTAAAACATGTTGGATGTGTGTCCATACAAAAAACATATTTGGGCCACTCGTGTTTTTACCAAGCAAAGAACTAGGTTTCCCAATTATGTTTTTTTTTAATGGCAGGCTCTTGTTTGCTTTATCAATCGAGGAACTTTACCAGATGCCCCCCGCAGGGGCACATTAAGTTAAGCCGGTTTTGTTTCTCGAAATTTTTTTATCGGTGTTTATTGCCCGTGTTAAAAAAATGCTTAGAGTCTAATACATTTCATTTCTTATTTAGAACATGTTGCATGTGTCTCCATACAAAAAAACATATTTGGGCCACTCGTGTTTTTACCAAGCAAAGAATAAATAAATTATCCGATCAGCTACAAAAAGTCACGACAGATTATTTTTTGATTGGGGGAGATTTTAATATGCCTGATGTTCGCTGGATAAACAAAGTGCCTGTATTCTCCTCCAAAGCATCTTTGACTACCGCGTTTGGAGACCTTATCGCCTGCCATGGCCTTTTTCAATTTGTTGATATCCCTACTCGGTGCTCCAGCGCTAATGCCAACACTCTTGATTTACTTTTTTCGAACTCTCCATCCCTGATTCAATCTGTCACTGCAATCCCCGGTATTAGTGATCATGTGGCAATAACTGCAAAGGTCTTATGTGATCGCCCGCCTTTACCTGCCATTCGGCCTCGTAAGGTTTACCTTTATGAGAGGGGCGATTACGATGCAATTGCTATGGAGTTAGAAAATTATTTTCCTTTGTTTGAATCTTACAGTGCTGCACCAGACATCACATATTTGTGGTTAAAGTTCAAAGAAAAAATATTTACCCTCATAGATCTATATATACCGTTTAAGATACTTTCGGGAAAACAAAGGTCAAATAAGCCGTGGTTTACACGAGAAATAAAAACACTCATCAATAAGAGGAAACGAATGTTCAAGAAGCATAGAGCCCACCCAGAGCCAGATTTATTTGTCAGCCTTGAGAAAATAAGTGACTTAATAAAACGTAAAATCAAATCTGCAAAAAGTATGTTCTTTCTTTCATTGGGCTCTAAAATTAAAGATAACCCCAAAGAATTCTGGAAATTGGTGAAGTCCAACCGCAAAGATGACACAGGCATACCGTCACTCACTTGTAATAACAACTCTATCATTGATGATGTTGATAAGGCAAAATTCTTTAACGAATATTTTGAATCAGTCTTTTCAAAATCACAATCTAGGCAACTTCCGACTTGCACTTCCCAAATATTTGAACCTATGCCCGAAATTATCGTTGATGGTTACGGAGTACTAAAGCTTCTTCAAAGCATTAAACCAAACTCAGCGCCAGGGCCTGATGGAATTCCGAATCTTATTCTTAAATCCTGCGCTCCTGTGATATCCAAATATTTAACACTACTGTATAACATATCCGTTTCAAGTTCCACACTACCAGAGGATTGGAAAATTGGAAATGTGGTACCTATACACAAGAACGGAAGTCGAGATTTAGTCGAAAATTATCGACCTATATCGCTAACTAGTGTTTGTTGCAAGACACTCGAACACATAATATACACAGCCATCATTAACCACCTCCAAAACAACCATTTCTTTGTCGACTATCAGCACGGATTTAGGTCTGGCCGATCATGTTCCACTCAACTCATTGAATTTTCACACGATATACTTAAATCTTTCGATAATGGTGTACAAACAGACTGTGTACTGCTAGATTTTCAGAAGGCTTTTGACAAAGTTTCTCACAATCTTCTCTTGTACAAGCTATCTTTTCTTGGTTTACCTAACAATATTCTTTGCTGGCTTCAAAATTATCTAACCGGCCGGTCTCAGAAGGTTGTAGTTAACGGTGTTTCATCAACAAATGTTTCTGTGTCATCTGGTGTACCGCAGGGGTCGGTCCTTGGACCGCTTTTATTTCTGATTTACATAAATGATATTGGTGTGAGCATCTCTTCAAGTATAAGGCTTTACGCAGATGATTGTGTTCTGTACAGGGAGATACGAGATGACTCTGATAGGCTGGCGTTACAAACTGACCTAGAAAAAATTTGTTTTTGGTGCAGCCAGTGGCTCATGTCCCTAAACGTATCTAAATGCAACCACATTCAATTTTCCCGGAAACGCAAACCGTTCCAAACGCAATACAGTCTTAATAACGAAACTATTCCCCAGGTAACCCACGCTAAATATTTAGGAGTCGTATTTTCTTCCGACCTAACATGGAACCAACATGTAGAATTTATAACAACGAAGGCAGCTCGTACCCTTTACTTCATTAGGAGAAATTTTAAGCAGGCCCCCCAAGATGTGAAAGAACTTTTATACAGGACAAATGTCCGTCCTATTCTCGAATATGGTAGTACGGTATGGGACCCCTTCACGCAAAATCTGATAGGCAGTCTCGAAGCCATACAGAACCGCGCTGCTCGTTTTGTTAAGAACAGTTACGTATTTCCGAGCAGCATTACGCGAATAAAAGATTCCCTTGGCTGGCCTACGCTTGCATCGCGTCGCGCATTTTTTCGTATTTCTTTTTTGAGAGACGTATACTTCAACCAAACGCCATTGAACAAAGATCTGTATTTGATGCCGCCTACATACGTCTCGCGACGTCTTGACCACACACTAAAGATAAGAGAAATGCCTGCCCGTACAAATGCTTTCATGAATTCATTTTTTCCCCGCACTATACAAACCTGGAACCAGCTTCCCCGGGATATCATCCAAGTTGCAAGTGATGACAAATTCCTTGTAGCTTTACGAAATCACCTTCAGGCCTAAAATTTGTACGGTATTCTTTATAAAGAGCATGTCTGTCTAATGAATACTTGTCTTTTTTCATTCGTGAGTTTATGCAGGTTGCATACGTCTTACATTGTCTGTCGCCCATTGTTACATTATTGAAGGCACTCTTATATTTTGTATGTTACTTATTTTCCAGATTTTTTTTTTTTTTGGGTACATTTTGTGTGTGAAATTGTGTTGTTTACCTCCCTACTGTAATGCCCTCTGGGCGAAATGTAGGTATGTGAATAAATAAATAAATAAATAAAAAAGAACTAGGTTTCCCAATTATAATGTTTTTTGTTTTTTTTTAATGGCAGGCTCTTGTTTGCTTTATCAATCGATGAACTTTACCAGATGCCCCCCGCAGGGGCAGATTAAGTTAAGCCGGTTTTGTTTCTCGAAATTTTTTTATCGGTGTTTATTGCTCGTGCTAAAAAATGCTTAGAGTCTAATACATTTCATTTCTTATTTAGAACATGTTGGATGTGTGTCCATACAAAAAACATATTTGGGCCACTCGTGTTTTTACCAAGCAAAGAACTAGGTTTCCCAATTATGTTTTTTTAATGGCAGGCTCTTGTTTGCTTTATCAATCGACGAACTTGACCAGATGCCCCCACAGGGGCAGATCACGTTAAGCCGGTTTTGTTTCTCGAAATTTTTATATCGGTGTTTATTGCTCGTGTATAGAAAAAAATGCTTAGAGTATTATATATTTCATTTATACAAAAAGCAATCCTTAGAGTCATATATTTAATTTATTATTTATACCATGTGGGATGTGAGTCCATATAAAAAACACATTTGAGCCACTCGTGTTTTTACGATGCAAAAAAACTAGATTCCCCAATTATAACGTTTTTCTAAATGGCAGGCTCTTTTTTGCTTTATCAATTGACGAACTTGACCAGATGCCCCCCACAGGGGCAGATCACGTTAAGCCGGTTTTGTTTCTCGAAATTTTTTAATCGGTGTTTATTGCTCGTGTGTAGAAAAAAAAATGCTTAGAGTATTATATATTTCATATATACAAAAAGCAATCCTTAGAGTCATATATTTAATTTATTATTTATACCATGTGGGATGTGAGTCCATACAAAAAACATATTTGGGCCACTCGTGTTTTTACGAAGCAAAAAAACTAGGTTTCCCAATTATAATGTGTTTTTCTAAATGGCAGGCTCTTGTTTGCTTTATCAATCGACGAACTTTACCAGATGTCTCCCGCAGGCGCAAATTAAGTTAAACCGGTTTGGTTTCTAAAACAAAATTTGTCGGTGTTTATTGCTCATGTTAGAAAAATGCTTAGAGTCAAGTATATTTTATTTCTTATTTAAAACATGTTGGATTTGTCTCCATGCAAAAAGCATATTTGGACCACTCGTGTTTTTACGAAGCAAAACACGGGCACGGCTGCACTGCCACGATGAGGTCATCTAGCCTGCCGGTCCACTTTGTTATACAGCTGTTGCAGTTGCTGACGCTGCCTGCTGAATTGCCGGGACCATCGTGCTCGCCGTACGTCATCACAGCGAGCAAGGAAACGCCGAGCTTCGGCCACTATCGCGGATCAGCGTTTGCTGACGCGGGCTTCGGTGAATAGGACACGGTCTGGATGAATTTTCCATCCCTCAAGCTGCGTGGCAACGAAGCGCCAAGAACATCAACATCAACTGAGCTTCGACCTACAAAAGAGGCGACACCGCTCCACTGTGCTTGTGGGCACGGCTGCACAGCCACGATGAGTTCATCTAACCTGCCGCTCCACTTTGTTATACAGGTTGGTGCGGTTGAACGTTACTCTGTAAAAAAACGATGATTTGTTTTTAATAGTGCTGCCGTGCCTGGAAGCAGCTTTGAAGCGTTTTATAGACCTGTTAATGCTTTGCGGTGATATCGAAGAAAGCCCCGGCCCAACTAATGCGGAATTGAATGTGTTAGTAACCACCCTTCAAACTACTGTTCAACAGTTTGAGCGAAGGTATGACGCACTGAGACAGAAAGTGAGCGAACTTTCCGAGGAGCGTAAAAATGCCAAAAAAGAATTATCAGAAGAAAAATAACTCGCTGTCTCCAGGGCCGATGCGCTGGTGACGCAAAATAATGATTCTAAGTTAGAAGCTGCGCACGCCGAGCTCTCTGTTCTGAAAACGTGCTGTAATGATGTAGAAAGCCGCTCACGCAGATCAAACCTCGTATTCTTCGGACTGAAAGATAAAGATAAAGAAACGTGGGCAGAATCAGAATCCCTTATCGTGAAAATTCGCGCCTACAAGATGGAAATAAAACTAGATCCCCAAACCATTATAGGGCGCATCGAATCGGCGCGTACAATGAAAATAAGTAAAGGCCGATCGTAGTGAAATTTTGCTTTTTCAAGCATAAAGACTCAGTACTGGCTTCAGGTTATAAACTTAAAGATAGCGGCTTCGCCGTTAGTGAAGATTTTCCGAGGCCCGTTCAGTTGCTAAGAAGCAAGCTAGTTGAATTCGCAAAAACCCAGGATTGTCGATTCAAGCTGCGAATGGACTGACTATATATTGATGACAAATGCTTTATGTTTGACCTTGAGAGTGAAAATGTCTCTGAGGTCGCCAAATAACAACCAAAAGAACCCACGGAAGTTCCCTTATCATCAAGTATATTATCATGCTTGCAATATGGCACCATACAGAATGACTCTACAAATCACGCTGCGCACTTTGGCTGTTCCGGTTCAAATGACAGATCAAAACAAAATAAAAAAGCACTGCTAAAGGACACTTGGACGTTGGAACAGTAATGTTTATAAATTGCCGCAGTATTAAAAATAAGGTGGATGAATTCATGGGCTTATTTCAGGCAGTTAAGCCTGTGATTGTCTTAGCTACAGAGTCTTGGTTGGATGTCACTGTGGTTTCAAGCGAAGTGTTTCCAGATAATTATACAGTATACAGGAAAGATAGAAACCTACATGGTGGAGGTGTTTTCATTATTGTGGATAATAATATTCCCACCACGCCGATACTCATTCCGGATGTTAACATAAAAACAGTGTGGTGCCAAATGTCTGTTAATGGTAAACATATTTCAGTAGGTGTTTTTTTTTTATCGTCCCCCAAACGAGGGCAGCGAAGTTTTAGAAGAACTAACAGATATAATCCTTGAGGCATCTAAGGAATATGTTCTTTTGGGTGGATATTTTAATCTCCCCGATTTGGTGTGGGAGAATGGCAAGGCCCATGGCTCGGGAAGCTCACTTCATACTAATGGCCGATTCGTCTGGGCCCGCATCGCACTGGTGCAGTGCGGTTTGTGGTACAGGGAAGGCTAGAGGGAAGAGGGGAGCTTTCTTCTTTTCCCACTAGCCTTCCGTGTACTAAAGTGTAGAGTTTACTGCACTGGTCGGGTGCGATGTGCCCCAGACAAATAGGCCATAAATTTAATGTCATTCTAGGAACGTTCGATTTACCACAAGATGTCATAGAGGGAACACGTCTTTTAAATATTTTAGATCTTCTTCACTGCAATTTGCCGAGTGCGATTGAACACGTTTGCGCAATACCTGGTATTTCAGATGATAGGGTTGTAACAGCAGCGCTAGCTCGCCCAACGGTACATAAAGGAAAGTGTCAAGAAAGGAGAGTGTATTATTATGACAAAGGAAACTATGATGCCATAAGAAATGAATTGGTTGTTTTGCTACCATATTTCTTAAAACAGGTGGATGATATTGGCATTGATGAGCTCTGGAACATCTTTAAGCTCAAGGTTCACGAGCTTGTTGACAATTACGTTCCCTCGGGAATACAATCTTCAAAAACTAAAGACAAACCTTGGGTGGCGAAAGAGGTAAAACAGATGATTAAGCGAAAACGAAGAGCTTATCTACGATTCAGAGATAACGGGGGAGCAGCCAACAGGTCCAGCTTAGAGGAAAGTGACACCCTTTTTAAAACGGCAGTTAAGGGAGCAAAAGAAAACTACTACGAAAAGTTAGACGCAAACCTAAAAATCACCCTAAAGGGTTTTGGAAGGCAGTTAAGGTAAATAAGAAGGACAATAAGTCTGTTCCCCCTCTTCTATTAAATAACCAGCTGATAGTGGACGATAAAAACAAAGCTACGTGTCTAAATAATTACTTTGAATCAGTTTTTTCGAAGGCTACTAAGACGATCTGTTACCCTACTGTGCGATCTGTAATGGAACACGCGATGACGCCCGTAGAGATTACGTACAACGGTATAGCTTTATTACTAAGAGATCTTGATGTAAAGAAATCATCCGGGCCTGATAATATTTCTCCACTTATATCAAAGAATTGTTCCGTGGAAATAGCAAACTATTTATCTGTGCTTTACAACAAATCATTAAAGGATCAAAAGCTTCCAGCAGACTGGAAAATCACAAATGGTGTACCAATACAAAAATCAGGATCCAAGAACTGCGTGGAAAATTACCGACCTCTTTCTCTAACGTGCATTTGCTGCAAACTTATGGAGCACGTGATTTATAGTAAGCTTTTTACACACTTGAACATAGATAATTTCCTTATCCGAGATCAGCATGGGTTTCGATCTGGAGCATCCTGTGTGACTGTGCTTGTTGACGTTTTTCACTTTTTGGCGGGCGCCATGGATACTGGACATGAAGTAGACTGTTTGTTTTTAGACTTCAAAAAAGCCTTTGATCTCGTAAACCATGAATTGTTAAATTACAAACTTACCTTACTTTCTATTGATAATAATGTTTTAGGTTGGCCTAATGACTACCTGAGAGAACCAAAGCAATGCGTTGTGCTAAATGGTGAGAAGTCCGATTACGTTGGTGTTACATCCGGTGTCTCCCAGGGTTCTGTTCTGGGACCTTTGCTCTTCCTGGTATATATAAATAATATTATTAATGGAATACAATCAAATATACGACTATTTGCAGACGACTGTATTATTTATAGAGTAATTAATGATTCTAATGACGTAAATTTCTTACAGGCTGATCTCGACAATATTTCAATGTGGTGCAACAATTGGAAAATGAATCTGAACGTTAAAAAATGTGTTCACGTGAGATTTACTCGAACGTAAAGCTCCATTGGTTCAACCTATATAATAAATAATGAAATAATTCAGGCTAACTCAAGCGAACAATACTTGGGTGTAATTCTGTCCAGCGATTTAACGTGGAAAGCTCATGTGGAAATGATAACTCTGAAGGCTGTACGGATGCTTAATTTTACATGACTAAATTTTCGACAGGGTTCATGCAAAATTAAAGAAACTTTGTACTTCACGTTTATTCGCCCCTGTATTGAATATGCAGCAGTTGTGTGGGATCCCCGACACAATAACCTAATAGAAAAATTGGAAAAAAATTCAAAATCAGTGTGCTAGATTTGTTCTAAATGATTACCAACGCGGGGAAAGTGTCACCACCATGAAGAATAATTTAAAGTGGGAATCACTAGTTGAACGCAGAAAAATATTTAGGTAGAAATTTTTACATGATATATATATAACAGTCACCTTTTAATCAGTCGAGAAATGTTTTTTACACGAACCTTTTTATATATCGGGAAGGGCGGACCACCATAACAAAATCCGACCCTACTTTTGCCGTACTGATGTTTTTGCGTTTTCTTTTTTTTCAAAAACTATAGAAGAATGGAATAGGTCGGCTATTGAAGGATGTGTTTCACGTATATACAAGTTTGTTTCTGCTTCGATGTTTTGTTAGAAATTAATGTATTTCATGTACTCACCCCTGCTACAATGCCGAAAGGCGATGCAGGTCTCTATGTAAATAAATAAAACTAGGTTTCCCAATTACAACGTTTTTCTAAATGGCAGGCTCTTTTCTGCTTTATCAATTGTCGAACTTGACCAGATGCCCCCCGCAGGGGCAGATTACGTTAAGCCGGTTTTGTTTCTCAAATTTTTTATCAGTGTTTATTGCTCGTGTTTACAAAAACAAAACCAAAAATGCATTAGAGTAATATATATTTCATTTATACAAAAAGCAATCCTTAGAGTCTTATATATTTAATTTATTATTATACAATGTTGGGTGTGAGTCCATACAAAAAACATATTTGGACCACTCGTGTTTGTACGAAGCAAAAAAGCTAGGTTTCCCTATTATAATGTTTTTTCTAAAAGGCAGGTTCTTGTTTGCTTTATCAATCGATGAACTTGACCAGATGCCCCCCGCAGGGGCAGATTAAGTTAAGCCGGTTTTGTTTCTCGAAAATTTTTATCGGTGTTTATTGTTCGTGTTAAAAAAAATGCTTAGAGTCTAATATATTTCGTTTCTTATTTAGAACATGTTGGATGTGTGTCCATACAAAAAACATATTTGAACCTCTCGTGTTTTTACGAAGCAAAACATATAGGTTTCCCAATTATAATGTTTTTTCTCTAAACGACAGGCTCTTGTTTGCTTTATCAATCGATGATCTTCACAAGATGCCCCCCGCAGGGGCAGATTAACTTAAGCCGGTTTTGTTTCTGGAAATTTTTTATCGGTGTTTATTTCTCGTGTTAAAAAAATGCTTTGAGTCTTATATATTTCATTTCTTATTTAGAACATGTTGGATGTGTGTCCATACAAAAAAACATATTTGAACCACTCGTATTTTTACGAAGCAAAAAAACTAGGTTTCCCAATTATAATGTTTTTCTAAATGGCAGGCTCTTGTTTCCTCTATCAATCGATGAACTTGACCAGATGCCCTCCCGCAGGGGCAGATTAAGTTAAGCGGGTTTTGTTTCTCGAAAATTTTTAGGGATGCTACATATTTAACGTAATATGAGATTCGAATTTTGCATTTTATGCGGCTGTGTATGTCTTGTGTACTTTATTTAGGTGTATCATTTTATTCCATAGCACATTTTGAGTGGGTTTTGATAATGATATCCAGTGTGTCAAGATACCTACTTATTTTGTGGGTTGGGTGTATGCGCTGCTTTGTCCAAAAAGCTGAAGTTAGCACCAATGCACATCATTTATTATTTTGAACCTGTGAGATGTGTGAGATGTGCATCCATGGAAAAACACATATCTTGTCTACTCCTGCTTTTACCAAGGGAAAAAAACTAGCATTCTAGATTATAACGTTTTTCTCAGTGGCAGGCTCCTATTTGTTTTATCAATCCATGAACTTGACCTAATTCCTCCCGCAGGGGTAAATTAAGATATGCCGCTTTTGTTTCTGAAAATTTTTTATCGGTGTTTATTGCTGGTGTTCACAAAAAAAAAAGAAGAAAAAGATGCTTAGAGTCCTATATATTTTATTTATTATAAAGACAATGCTTAGAGTCTCATATATTTCATTTATTAATTAGAACACGCGTGATGTTGGTCCATAGAGAAAAAAACATTTTAGACCACTCGTGCTTTTACAAGAAAAAAACTACGTTTCGTGATTAGAATTTTTTTCTTATTAATGGCAGGCTTTTATTTGTTTTATCAATTCATGAACTTGACCAGATGCCCCCGTATGGGGCAGACTAAGATGTGCCGGTTTTGTTTCTCTAATTTTTTCGTATCGATGTTTATTTCTCGTGTTCACGAAAAAAAACTAGGCGTAGAGTTTTATATATTTTATTTATTATTTATTACATGTTGCATGTGTATCCATAGAAAAAATCACAACATCTCCACGTGGTGAATGATGTTGATTAGGGCGAAGCTCTGGTGGTGCTGATGATACTGATTTTATTGTTCATAGGCAGTGCTGATGGTGCTGATTTTTTTATTGCTCATAGGTACTGCTGAGTTCCGGGTTGCGTTTCGACTTCATTATTACTGCTTTATGGTCGGTGAAATGCAGAGCCAGTGGTTCTTTAGCGGATCAGCTTGCATCCGCTAGAAGCCGTGGGAACGCATCTCCACCGCTTAAGTCAACGGTCCATGTCAGAAAGAGAATGTGTGGTATGGAACGTGGTTATATACGTATTTGAGAATTTGACCGCAGCGCCCTCTCGTCTATAAACGTTGAGACAATGCATGCAAAGTTTAACGCGATTATATACGCATTTGACCGCAGCGCCCTCTCCTGTATAGACGTTGAGCGGCTACATGCAACGTTTCATCCATGACAGACAGATGGATGACACATGGCCGAGTGGCTAAGGCGGTGGACTAAAATCCGTTGGGGTCTCCCCGCACAGGGTTGAATCCTGTTGACTGCGCAAACATTTTTTCTTTTTTTAAGAAAACAGATGGGATGGCAATCGATGTGAGCACGGACGCCGGACGGATGTACAAGGCTAGACCCTAAGGAGCTTCGCCCAAAACATATTTGGACCAGTCGTGTTTTTACGAGAGGTTACGATTCTATTTAATCTTCCGGTGAGTAATATTGTTCTGTGTTCCGAGACAAAAAAAGTGATATCCAGGATATTTACAGCGGAGCTGTTAAGGGCTAGTTTCCCCAGGATGGCGTCCGATACCAAACAAATGTCGATACAACACTCTGGTTGCCGCCGTCGCTCATAGAGAACGGTAGCTATCCAGAGTGTGTTTGCCGGTTGTCTGCTTGCCACCATCGCTCATAAGATCGCGGCAACCTTTCCAGCCTCGGCAACCAGACAACTGGTTGCTGCCGTCGCTCATTTATGGCGGCAATATTTCTTCGGAGGAAGAAGAGCGGGAACGGAACGAGCGGCGATGTGCGCAGCAGCGCGAATGGTTTCGCAACCGCCGCGAGGTCGCTATCGCCTCAAGTTCCACTGCGTCAAGCGTTTCAGATTCCCTTGCGAAAGAAGAGCAGATCGCTCATTTGGAAAGCCACCGCCGAGAACAGAAGCTTCAGCTTCGCTGCTCTTTCATCTTCACCAGAGTGGAAAGGCAAAAAGGTTTTCTTTTTTCAAGGGTTTCTTTTTTTTTAACTAGTTTCGAGTTTTAGAAGCCAAGATTCGTGGCTCTGGGGTCTGAACATACTCATTATTGCTTTTTGGATGTCCGAACCGTGGATGTCCAAATTCTGCCTAGGAGCACTGGAGCCCCCGAGCTTGAAGCCTAGAGATTGCAGACTGGAGCTTCGAACCTAGAGCCGTCTTAGCTGAGAGCTGGAGAGTGGAGACTGACAGCTAGAAAGTACGCACGACTGCCTGGATGCCTTAACCCTTTGAGACAAGAAAGAGGCGATAAGTTTCAAATGCTGCGTCTTTTTCAGCTGAGCATGATTTGTAATATATTCGGGAGAATATTTTGGATATCCAGCTGATTATTTTAATGCCATTTCTCAACGATCCCCACCAAGAGTAACCGGGATTCTTTGCCATGCAAACTATGGCCAACTTAATCTTTGGACAAATGCCATACGCAAAGGGTGCTACAATGTTAACGTAACGAGGTCCGAATTCTGAATGCCTCATTCTGTGGGTCGGTTTTGAAAATGATATCCAGTGTAACAAGAACCTACTATTCGTTTTTTGCGTATGGGCTTCGACCAGAAAGCTAGAATTAGCACCAATGAACATACAAATTTTAACTATCATGTAGCTTGGTATGTCTTGGAAATGCATTCACTTGGATCACCTATGCTGCACGTTTTTATGCAAACGCAAATAGACGTCTTTTTTTTATTATTAGCTCCAAGCAGCCGAAGCCAAGATTCATGGCTCTGGTGACTTAACCTACTTATTTTTGTTTTCTTAATGTCCGAATTGTGGATGTCCGAATTCTGCACTGGATCACTTGAGCCCCAAAGCTTGCAGCCTGAAGAGTGCAGACGGGAGCTTCGAGCCTGGAGCCTGGAGCCTGAAAAAAGTAATGAATGAGAACTGTAGACTGAAGACTGGAGAATGGAGACTGACAGCTCGAGAGTGGATACTAGAGTCTGGAGGGTGAACCCTCGGAGACAAGAAATAGGCGAGAAGTTTTAATTTCTCCTTTTTGAGCTGAGCATGTCTTGTAATATATTCGGAAAATTAATTTGAATATCAAGCTGATTATTTTAACGTAACCTGGAGTTTTTTTCCATGCAGACTATGACAAACTTAATCTTTGTACATATACCTTACACCAAGGATTCTACAATTTCACTGTAAAGAGGACCAAATTTTCCATTCCTTATTTGTGTTTTTATGGTATCCAGTGTGTCAAGAGACACGCTAATTTTTTTTTTTCTTTCTTTGTGTATGCGCTTCGGCCAGAAAGCTATAATTACCACCAACGAACATACAAAGTTTACCTATCATGTAGCTTGGTATGCATTGGAAATGTATCCCGAATAAGAATTTCATATACAGTTTCGAAAAGGGTTTATTGAGAAAAGGGTTCAAGTTTTGAGAGAAAAAAAATGTTTCTTGTTCCAAATGTTTTTATTAACTCGATCGTGACTCGACATTTCATTGAATACCTAAGCTTCGTTAGGCGAATTTTTTTTTATGATTATTGACCGTGCTTGGCACGTGTCCACAACAATGTGCTGGATTTTGTGACTCACATTTGTTTATCCGTCCAGCTCGTGTTGGGCTTTCCTTTTTTTTTCCTTTTTTTTAGGTCTAGTTTTGATGTCGCATAATATTTATTATACTCTCATCACTGGTATTGTGTAAAAAAAGTAGGTTTTTGTGCCAATTTTTTTGCCGTTTTGGTGTGTGCATTAGTAACTTAACATCTGTATTCCGATAATGTTTATATAATTCGGCCCCTGTGGATCGCCTTTTTGTAAAAACAACTAGGTTTGTTTTCTCCTTTGCGATTTTATTAAACCGTTTTTTATATATATATATATATATATATATATATATATATATATATATATATATATATAGTGAACGAAGAGGGGAGAAGGGGGTTATTGAATTTATTGCATTAAAGATAGGGAAAGGGAAGCCAGCTCTCTTTCTCTTTCCCTTTCCCTAACTTTAATGCAATAAATTCAATAACCCCCTTCTCCCCTCTTCGTTCACAATATTACTACGGCTGCACTTGTCAATCTGCATTCATTCCCATTATATACACGGTGCAGCCTGTCCCTATGGGGAGGAGTGGTTCCCTAGATATCTTGGAAGACGGGCCCTTTCCGACATTTGCAAGCTGAGATGACGTGCCACGTCACTGCCGCTAATCGGAAATAGCGCGGGCCTTAAATCAGCAACGGTTGTCGTGTCCCTAGTTAAGCGAATTCGAAACTAACAGTAGTACACAGAGAGCTGGTCAAACATTGAGTCCGCGGAAACCAGTGGCCGGGATGGTCTAATCGGTTAAGGCGTCGCCCCGGACAGGCGAAGGTTGCCTGTCCGGGGCGCCCCGCTCCTGGCCCAATTTTTCGCCAGCTCTCTTTTCCTTTCCCTTTCCCTAACTTTAATGCTATAAATTCAATAACTCCCTGCTGCTCCCCTCTTCGTTCACAATATTACTACGGCTGCACTTGTCAATCTTCACTCATTCTATATATATATATATATATATATATATATATATATATATATATATCGTAAAAAGGAGGTAAATGCTTTAAAACGTATTTATTGGACGACGTTCCGAGCGGGGACCGCTCTTCATCAGGTCCTATATATATATATATATATATATATATACATACAGGGTGTTTCAGAGAACGCAGGCCAAATCGCTCCTGCGAAAACTACTCATCGCAACGAAAAAAGGCTTGTGGCGTTTTGGTCCTGGGCCAGGAGCCCATTTAGCAAAATTATTAAAGTCCGGGATAATTAAGTTGTTAATTATTTTTGCGTAATTAACTTTTTTAATATTGTGTTTAAGGGCATGGTTTAAATTAGAAAATCGCTCAGCATCGTCGTAAAACACTAAATCAACAAATTGCAAATCGATAGAAGGCACGCGAAGCATTTTACGGCTCTCTGAAAAACCGTACAAATTCGACGGGTTTTTAAGTTTCGGTTTGTTATCGGAGCGCATCTCAGCCCCAGCGGCACTGCGCCCCGTGGAGAGATAGTGCAACCAGCCTCTGCTGCGTCGCGCGATGACAGCGCAGCAGAGGTTGGATGCACTATCTATCCACGGGGCGCGGTGCTGCCAGGCCCTAGATGCGCTCCGATAGCAAACCGAAACTTAAAAACCCGTCGAATTTTTGCGGTTTTTGCCCAGTTATAACAAAAACAATCTAACGATATACATATATATATATATATATTGTTAGGGAGAAGAAGACGAAGCTGAAAAAGGAGGGCCAAGCTGCGCGCGCTCTTCAGCTGGTGCACAACGATCTTGTCGCTTGAACACCTCTATCCAGTCCTCATTAAATCACCCTTTTAAATTCCTCACAAGTGGTGGAGGTCAGTACGTTTCCCAACCTCTCGGCTGACCCCCATTCTGGAGTTACGTAGCGGGCGCACCATTAACACCATGTCCCAAGGAGCGAGCACTTCAAACGGCCTGCCACCCCCGGTTCCACTCCATTGCCACCAACCGTCAAGAACCGGCAACGGGACCCTCCTATTTTCTCTGGCTCTCCTGACACCGACGTCCACGACTGGATGAAAAGTTATGACCGCGCGAGTCACCACAACCGATGGGACGACAGCTTCAAGTTGGCCAATGTAGTGTTCTTTCTGAAAGACACTGCATTGCAATGGTTTGACAACCATGAGGATGAAATCAGTTCATGGGACGCCTTTACAGCCGCATTTTCGGAGGCGTTCGGAAAACCAGAACGACGGAAACAGCAAGCGAAAGACAAGCTGGCTCGCCGATTTCGAGCCACCACCGAGTCTTCCACCAGCTACATTGAGGATGTCCTTCGTCTCTGCACCAGAGTGGATGCCGACATGACCGAAGAAGATCGTATCCGTCATCTGTTTAAGGGGCTGTCCCAAGACCTCTTCGCTGTTGTCGCACCCAAGTCACCCACGACAGTCCAACAACTAATCGGTGAGTGCAAAAAATACGAAGAACTGCAGAGTGCACGGATCTCGAAGGCACCTTTCGAACGCCTTCCAGAGGTATCCGTTGCATCTGTTGCCGGTGTTGACTTGCCGGCATTGATTCGCAGCATCATTCGTGAAGAGCTGCGTTCCTTTCTTGATCACCTCCGTCCACCTTCCGACACTACCGAAACCCACCCTCAGGCACAGAGCGTCCAGAAAGTCGTCCAGAACGAACTTCATGCTGCGCTTGCATCACTGACGCCATCGACGTCGACATATGCTTCACCACCTCCCCCACCGCCGCTCTTCTGTACCATGTCACATGATGCTCAGCACTTCTACCCAGGCTCCCGTTTCAATCAGGCCTCCCCAGCGTCGCGAACCTACGCACCGCGCCGAAGAAGTGACATTTGGAGAACGGAAGACCAGCGACCCATCTGTTTTAATTGTTGTTTACCCGGCCACGTCGCGCGCTACTGCCGCCGTCGCATGAACCCTGACGAGTATCGCCGTTTCCCTCAACCTTATCCACGTTACTCCCCCGATGACGACAGCCGTCCCGTTGACCGCCAGACCCCAGCTCCATTTTCACAGCGTGACAATCGCAGAGGCCGATCACCGTCTCCTTACCCTCGGCGCCAGCGCTCCGTATCGCCCCTCAATGTCGCCGCCGTCGCAAATACAACGTCAAACTGAAGCCCGCAGCCTGCGTTGCCACAGGAGGTCAGGCATGCACCACGAAACTGCAATATAAATCCTCCTGGAGATGGCCCAACGACTGTTGCTATCGAAATTGACGGACAAAAACTTATAGCCCTCGTAGACACTGGCGCCGCCAAATCCTGTATCTCTGACAGTTTCCGACGGCGTTTGCGCAAGGTATTGACGCCAGCACCTGGACGATTTTTACGTATGGGAAATGGAGATTTAATTCGCCCTCTCGGCTGTTCGACACTCTCAGTGACTCTGGGCTCCAATCGCTACGTTGTTGTCTTCACAGTCCTCTCGAACTGCGTGACTGACGTGATACTGGGGTGGGATTTCCTGTCGTCAACCGATGCCGTCATTGACTGTGGGGAACGTCAGCTGCATTTAAACACTTCTGACACAGAAGAATCAGCCGATTGTGATCCTGTTGTCCTTCGAACTACAGCCGATCTATGTAGCTCACCATTGACCGCTGTCGCAGTAACACTGGAGCCTGAGTTCGGCTTCCAAGGAGATTACGGTCTTGTCGAGCCACTGCTTACCACATTCGTGCAAAAGGGCTTGCTTCTGCCCTACTCTACCGTCACCGTATACAATAGCAAGCCAAATTAATTTATACGTTACAAACGCTTCTGCGCAGCCGCTCATATGACCTCGAGGAGCTGGTATTGCAACCATCCGCACGTTCGGCATGATAGCCTCGTCATTTTGACTCAAGACACGTGCCATCTCCACTCCCAGCCAATTCCTCAAACCCAGTGCTCCACCAAACATACAACGCTGATGATCGACAGCTGCTTAACACCAAACCAGAGGCAAGCTCTTTCCAGTCTTCTGGAAGCTTATAGCGACTTATTTGACTTCAACCGGTCGACACTCTCACAGATATCTGTGGTGCACCATCAGATTGAAACAGGAAACGCAAGTCCCCTTAAGAGCCGCCCGTATCGTATTTCACCTGCGGAACGTAAAGTGATTCGAGACAATGTGACTGATATGCTGAAAAACAATGTTATACAGCCGTCATCCAGCCCTTGGTCCTCCCCCGTGGTTCTCGTAAAAAAAAAAAAGACGGTTCGTGGCGTTTTTGCGTTGATTACCGGCGTCTAAACAGGGTAACTAAAAAAGACTTATATCCGCTCCCTCGTATCGACGACATGCTCGACGCACTTCAAGGGTCTTCGTTTTTTTCATCTGTTGACCTCCGTAGCGGCTACTGGCAAATCCCGGTTGCCAACGCGGACAAACCGAAAACTGCGTTTGTCACCCCGGACGGTCTCTTCCAGTTTAATGTCATGCCTTTTGGCCTGTGTAACGCTCCCGCGACGTTCGAGCGGATGATGGACAGTGTTCTACGCGGTTTAACATGGAACATATGTCTCTGCTACCTCGACGATGTCATTGTATTCTCCTCAACCTTTGAAGATCATCTACATCGGCTCCAGCAAGTTATGGACTGCTTTCGCTCCGCTAATTTGCAGTTGAACTCAAAAAAGTGTACGTTCGGTGCTCGGGAAATTCGGATTCTGGGTCACCTAGTCAGCTCGGAAGGCATCCGTCCAGACCCGACCAAAGTCCAAGCTGTCTCTGACTTCCCGAATCCCAGAACCACAAAAGACATCCGGGCTTTTCTTTGACTCTGTACATACTTCCGGAAATTCATCCCTCGTTTCTCGGATTTCGCCGAACCGCTAAACGAACTGCTTCGGAATAACACTACATTCCAATGGGGACCCTCCCAGGCCAAGGCATTCCTATCTCTTAAACGTGCACTCATCTCCGTCCCAATACTTGGCCACTTCATACCGGGAGCTGACACGGAAATCCGAACGGATGCCAGTGGACATGGCATCGGGGCTGTTCTGGCACAAAATGTCAATAGTCGCCCACGCGTCATAGCATACGCTAGTCGAACTCTAACTAAGTGTGAGAGAAATTACAGTATTACAGAGCGTGAATGTCTAGCACTAATATGGGCGATATCGAAATTCAGACCATATCTTTATGGCACCCATTTTAAAATTGTCACAGACCACCACGCCCTATGCTGGCTTGCCAGCCTTAAAAATCCATCTGGCCGCCTTGGACGTTGGTCGCTGAAAATTCAAGACTACGACTTTAGCGTTGTTTTCAAGTCAGGAAAGCGTCATCTCGATGCCGATGCGCTGTCCCGATGTCCTCTGCCCACTGACATTTCACATCACGCTCCAAGCGACCACGATTCTTCCATCGCTCTGTTAGATACCGTTGACATCGCAGCTGCTCAAGCGTCCGATCAGAATATCCGGCCACTAATACAATGCTTGATGGGGCTTCCTGGATCTCTCACGCGGCACACTCAACAGCGCGCTCGTCTCTTCACTCTTCGTGATGGCGTCCTCTATAGACGGAACTACGAGCCACATGGACGACCCTGGCTGCTCGTTGTTCCTCGGACCCTCCAAAAAGACATCATACAAGCACACCACGATGACCCTACCGCTGGACATCTTGGTTTCGCAAAGACATACTTCCGCGTCCGTTCAAACTACTTCTGGAACGGCATGTATCGCACCATCAACAAGTACATTCGCACGTGTCACCAATGTCAGCTTCACAAGACTCGAACCACCCAGTCATCCGGCCCTTTGCATTCCATAACACCGCCTCATCGACCCTTCCAAACAATCGGAATCGATTTCCTCGGCCCATTTCCTTCGTCTACAAACAACAACCGGTGGATAATTGTCGCCGTAGACTATCTCACCAGATACGCCGAAACAGCCTGTGTTCCAACCGCCACAGCCCAAGAAGTGGCAACTTTCTTTCTGCACAACATTCTCCTCCGGCATGGTGCATCCCAGGTCATAATAAGCGATCGGGGCACTCCTTTTATAGCTAAGCTCCTCGATGATCTTTTGCGTCTGGCTAACACAAGTCATAAATTGACCAGCGCTTATCATCCCCAAACCAATGGACTAACAGAACGCCTCAACCGCACGTTATCAGAGATGATGTCGATGTACGTCGCGGAAAATCATACAAACTGGGACGCTATTGTCCCGTATGTTACCTTCGCTTATAACACCGCACGTCAGTCAACGACAGGCTTCTCCCCGTAGTACTTGTTATTCGCCCGTGAACCACTTACAACTCTTGATACTATTTTACCTTCCGTCTATGAACCTCACACGTCGTATCCTTCAGAGGTCATCTGCCGCGCGGAGGATGCTCGACAACTTGCGCGTTTTCAAACTCTACGATCCCAGCAGCAACAACAGCTCCGTTACGCACAGACGCATGGCGAAGCATCCTACAACGTTGGTGACGAAGTCCTTCTCGCCACCCCACTCCGTAAGCCTGGTAAATGTGAAAAACTGCTCCAGAAATACACTGGCCCGTTTCGCATTCTCCGCCGTCTCTCTTCTACAAGCTACGAAGTGGAACCAGTCGCACCACCTAGAGATCACCGCACGAAGTCACGTGACATTGTCCATGTTTCCCGCATGAAACCTTTCCACCCACCCCACGACTGAGGAAGGCCGGTGGACCGGCCCTTCACCCGCCCGGGGGAAGTGTTAGGGAGAAGAAGACGAAGCTGAAAAAGGAGGGCCAAGCTGCGCGCGCTCTTCAGCTGGTGCACAACGATCTTGTCGCTTGAACACCTCTATCCAGGGGGGCTATGTTGCGCTTTTTGGACTCCCAGGAGACTAGGGAGAGGGAAGTGACGTCAACAACGCAGCAAATGCAGATTGGATGGTGATTTTGTTTTCTTCTGTCAACATCCAATCTGCGTTTCTCTAGTCGTTGACGTCACTTCCCTCTTCCAAGTCTCCTGGGAGTCCAAAAAGCGCAACATAGCACCCCAGTCCTCATTAAATCACCCGTTTAACTTCCTCACAATATATATATATATATATATATCTTCAGATTGTTTTTGTTGTAACTGGGCATTTGTAGCATCTTATAAATTGGCGGTAGTCTACGTAAAAGAAAGATATCGCGCTCTACCGGTGTGTAGGCTGTTATTGAGCTCTATGGCTTGTGTTTAGAAGAAAACCAATGCTTCGAGTCCTTTTAGTCATTATTTAGAACGTGTGGGTGTGTGTCCATTGAAAACAATATATTTGGACCTCCCGTGTAAAACGTACTAATAAAAAAAAGGAGAGAAAAATAGGTTCCCTAGCTGTTTATATTGTTTTATTTAATAACTGGGTCGTTCGGATCATCTTTCGAGAGGATATCAAGGTGTGACAAAACGTGTGTGCCATTAAACTTTGTGAAGGTGGTTAGCCAACGAAGCTGAAGGGCACCAAGACAAATGATTCGCCAAGAAATACACAAAAGCACTTCACCAAATGTTTATTTACAGTATACATGCATCCTTTTGAAAAGGTAGGGATGATTGCTTTGTGATCACTATAGTATACACAAATGTGGTCCATTACAACTGTGGTGAGATTCTTTACTAAAGTTCAATCTATACATATGATGCTTTACATATATAAAAGCTGCTTCTTCTATATATGTAAAGCAGTGACGTCACCCGACTCCAATGGGAGAAGGCCCATTGGTCTCGAATGAATCACCTTTAGCACACGTTTCCACGTTTCTTCTTATCAAAATGCATATCGAGGTGACGGGGCGAATATGCCTTTCTGTACAAGGGCGCGCTTTTTTATGCAGTTTTGTTGGTGCGCACGGATACCAAAAATGCATGGAACCCTAGCCATATACAGCTTCGCTGTAAAATACCTACTCACTTTTTGGATTGGGTGTTTCCGCTTCGTCGAAAAAGCTAAAGTTAGCCCCAATGAACACGCAAATTTTAAATTTTATGTACCTTTTTATGTCTTGGAACTTTGTTGTTACAAGTGCTGCCAGACGACCCATATACACTACTGCATATCAGAACTATGTGAAAAACATAAGGATAACGTCGGGATGCTATGACAGCACACCTAGAATCGGCAGTAACAGATCACTCGGATGTGTCTAACTCACATTATGTCGTGATGAACCAGGGTACATCTTTACTGAACAGATATGGTCTAACAAAAAGACAGGGAGAGTGCAGGAGCTGTGGTTAGGAAAAAAGTAGAAAGGGACACAGAGGGAAACGTCTCTAGAAGAAAAAGAAACAGCAGAGATTATTGGTGACATGGACGACCAAAGGCGTCGTTTTGGTCGGCATTCAAAGGTTGCCCAGCGGCTTATTATGACTTTGTTTTGAATACTCGTGAGTATTGTAATAATAATTTAAAATGTAGTGGGTCGTGTGTCCATTGAAAGATATATATTTGGACCACACATATTGCTCGTTTTTTTGTTATACAGATAAAAAATATTGTTTTCCTGTTTATAATATTTTATTAAATAACTGGGTCGTTCCGCTAATGTGTCGAGTGGAAAACAAGGTTTCTTCTTCCGAATTATATTTTTTGGGCAGTTTTGGATTATGATTTTGTTGAATAACCTGAGATTTGTGTCCCAAATTGTTTTATTTATATTATTTATTTCATTCGCGTTGCTAAAAATTTTATAAAATACTAAGCTTTGTTTTGTAACAGAACCCAAAATTCGTGGCTTGAATGGCTTTATATTACTCCACCCTTTGGCTCGCGTTTTTTTTTTTTTTCTTTTAAGTTTTTTTTCGCGCTTTGTGATATTATATTAGAGCACTTTTTATGAAAAAGAAAATAAACAAAACGTCAAATTTTTTGTTATGTTGTTTGTTTTATAAATCTGCCCGTTAAGCACCTTATATTAGGCTGTGTACTTTCCGGTTTTAACCGAAAAACACCGATAAAGGTCCGCCGGTGACGAATATACAAAACCGGTTAAAACGGAAAAACACTGGTGGTTGAATATTTTCTTCCTGATTACAACCGAAAAACACAGGTCGTCACCTGAAAACTTACCAGAGGCGCGCGCAAATGTTTCGTACTGGCGCCTACTTTATTGGCGGTGATCCAGGTTTGCTGTTCGAAACACGCTGTTATCTGTAGTGACCCGCTAAAGCTACAATGCCATTTTTAATCATTATTAATCATGGTCGGAGGCAATATTTTAACGTACTCATAGCGACATCTTATATGTAGATCAGAAAAACAAATTATTATTACTATTAGTCTTAACTTAAAGAATGGGCAGTCTTGCAGCTGCGACGAACAGCAAATTAATGCTTCACAAGAGGCGCCTTCACTTTCCCGGAACATGAACTCCGCAGCCGGTTTCCAGCCGTCTACGGGAGAATTTTAGTACTAACATTCGCTTTTACCAGAGGCGCCATCTGTATAAATTACAACCAATGTAATAAGAAATAGCGAAAATCGGACGAAAAGAACCCCTGTTTTAACGCGCAAGACCCGTCTGGGTCCACAATGACTATGCCAATTGCAGACACCACATATTTGTACACATCCAAAGAGTTTAGAGAGTGTTTCTTTAATATTATACTTCGAATCACCATGAGTCAAGAACATACGGCAGAGAATTTAGTTGAGTAATCCGTTTAATCATACGCCCGAGCGCAGTTGAAGCATCGGCCACAAACACATGCTCACAAACTAAAACCTCAATTTCAAGGTGCACTTTTAGCGCTTTGTTGGATTAGCCGGTGGTAGTGCGCGCACAAAAAGACTACGAACGCAACGGTGTATCTCCAGTGCGGGATCGTTCGTAAAATATGAATATGGCGCCTCTAGAAAAAGCGAATATTAGTAACGAACCGCTCCGGTAGATGTCAGGAAAGCGGCGGCGGAGTTGATGCTTCGGACAAGAGATGGCGCCTCCTGTGTCGCTTTCGTCGCCCGTCGAAGCTTGCGGGTCGCGAGTCGTGCTTCTGAAATGCTCATAGCCAAAAAAAAATGTATCGTAATATCTTGCAAGGTTATCAATTCTGTTCAGTTCCTCACGCTACACCGAGTGACATTACTTTACAAATAATAATAATAATAATATTAATAATTATGCATTATATTCGCACATAGGAATTCAAAGAGTAAATTCTGACACATCAATGCCGGCAAGTGCTTTTATGATGACGTCCATAAACAAAATTCTAAAAACGAAAATGCACTAATATTAATGTAACTAATTACAGTTCCAGCAAAATATGCAGACACCACGCTAAATGAAATCAGCTAGTACTCTTGAGGCTCTTCATGGGTTCTTTCAGTGATGTGATGTCAATTGAAGGTTTCCGGGGGGAGGGGGAGGGGGGTGGCGTTCAACAAACACGGAACGTAGTAATCCCTAGTGCATTTTGCGTGTCTTGTCGAACAAAGCAACACTACAAAACGAGGAACGCGGCGGAGTGTTCGGGGCAGTGTTGGCGGTGGCGCGTTACAAGTAACGGTGTTACCGGTAACGGCGCTTCCGGTAAAGGCGCCAAGTTAGGTACGTGATTAAATACTTTGAAGAATATTGGTGTTACTAGAAAAATATAATTATATGCAATGCTTGTCAGGATGCCTTTCAATAAAGAATTAACCTTGGGCTGCCTAGGGCCCATGGCAAGTAGTTTTTTCGCGCCCCTGATGATGATGATGATTTCGTGTAAAATTCCGCGTGTCCACAAAAGCGAACTGACTGTGTTTCAGCACATCCATTTCATTGCATTGAATTAAACACTTTGAAGGAAGATACCAAAAACGATTAGCTCTTCCTAATCCTCGCCTTACGTCCATATTTTGTGACCAAAAAAAAAAAAACTCTTGGCATTTAGAAACTGCATTGGTGCTACATAACTTTAAACCACTCAGAAGAGAAAAACAAAGTGTGCATGTAACAGTTTGATAAATCACGAAGAGGAGTAGATTCAATTATAGACATAGTATCAGCAAAACAGTGCTGATCAGGATTCTGACATCAAGTTTAAAACATAAATTAATGCTACATTGCACTGCATCTGCCACATAATTTTTCTTGCTTTTGATGAAGCAAATGTGTCTTGAACGTCATCAAAGTGAATTCGGTCAGTTTTTCTCTTTCTACATCAGCAGAGCAAGATCACAAAGTATGTCCTGGCCCATTGAAGATCGCAAATACACTCTAAGAAATACCTGCGCGTCTACTTACCCGCCAAACACTCAAACAGCCAATCTCTGCGATCTACGAAATCAGCTCAGCGAATGATGAGGCGGAACATCCGTTAAGACCTCAAAATGAAGTATATGCGCTGTGGCATTGCGCAATGCAAAGCGTCATGCTTGCATTGCGTAATGCCACACGCAGACTTCATTTTTAGGTCTAAACAGATGTTCCGCCTCATCATTCGCTGAGCTGATTTCGTAGATCGCAGAGATTGGCTCTTTGAGTGTTTGGCGGGTAAGTAGACGCAAAGGCATTTTTTTGAGTGTATGAAAGTATTAATTTAAACTTGCTGAATTAACTCTCACAGCCATCGATGGATTTTAATATGGTTAACAGTATCTGAATGGCGATGTGAAGATTGTTGAAGACGCTCTCGTTTCCATACTGAACCTGTTACCGTTATATTTTTTTCCGGTTCACTTCTGGTTCCATTACAAGATGGTGGCGAAGATTTCGGTTCGGTTCAGCTACGGTTCGGCTAAATATAACGGTTCGGTTCCGGTTTCTGGTTCGGTTTCGGTTCGACACTCTGCATACAAGACATTACATCATGAGTACCCGAACAGGAAACATTAAACATTCTTGAAAAACGAGTAGCCGCTCATGGGGCTCTGGGAAATATTTGGGTCAACAAGTGAGGACAGTCGATAATACCGTGAAAAGCTTTGAACAAAAATAACATCGATTTTCTCACGGTCTTGATATTGGGCAGGATATCTAACTATAGGGGGTGCTTTATCGAGCTTGTTGTACCCACAGCCTGTTGTTTATTAACACATCATAACAAAGAAATTGAACCTCGCCAAGCACGGTCTTGGCACGAGCGCTTCGCTCTGACCAGTGCTTCAGTCGCACAAGGAGCGGCCTTCGAATCGTCATCTTCGATATCTCTGATAAAAAAAAAAAAGAAAATACGGTTTGTTGTCCACACAGCTGAAGCATATCGATAGAGGCGCGACTGTTTGATCACCTCCCCAATAGACTACATAAATAGAAGTTACTCATGACAGATGTATGGCGCAAAAGACGTGAATTATCGAGAAAGTAGCGATATCGATGGCTTGTTAAAAAAATTGCTCTGCACGCGTCGATAAACTGTTTTTCGATGCTGTTCCAGACTGTGGAGACATCATCTAATTGCTATCGCATTAATGCGCGGTACAAAATAGATATGGCAAAATTGTCACTGGGAAGTTTTTACGATAGGCATTCTGCAAATTTAAACGATACTTCTCAATTGACTACAGACCAAGCTTCTTTTTTTTTTTCACAAATACGGCTATACCTCCTCCTCTCTCTCTATATCGTGTCAACTTCGTAGACCTGCCCGATGCGGCAGCAATTAAAGTAAGAATATTTATTTAACTTGCCTTCGCAATCTGTTGCTGCAAGTATGATAAATGAGTGATCTTTGACGGCGACTTGCTGTAATATTTAACAAGCTTTAAGTCACTTCAGTAATGAACTAATTTCTATGTACTTAGTGAAGGCCCACACCTCTCCCGGCTATTCTTTTCACACTGAAACACAAAACAAAACAACACAAATACAGGATTCACAGTTTATCGACGCGGCGTGCACCCTCAATAATTCCCAGTACCTTACTGCAGTTTATTAGAACATATTAAGTGCACTTTAAATGAACTTAAAGGAAAAATGTACTGCAAATAATGATCATTTATAGTATACTTACAAAAGTATACTATAAGTATACCTCTATTATTTATGGTTGTTCGGCTCAAATATGCCCAAGTACGTGTACTAGTCTTGTATTTACGTGTGTACTTTCAGTACTTTCTGCAAGTACACGTTTTGTACATTTAAAGCATACTCTTTGTAGGCACCCCTACTAAAATTGTACTTTTAGTATACCCATGTATACTTCAAGTGTGTCGCTTTTTTACTAAGGGGTCTACGCACGTGATTCGGAAGATGGTGGAAACGTTGAGGACTTCAATGGGTTTTTCCTTTTATTTTCTAAAACACAGAATGTGTTCTAGCTTATATGGCTGGCACCTAACCGTTTCCGGTTTGACACTCGAGGGACCAAAGGCCGTCACACGAGTACTGCGCCGGCGTTCGGCTGGAGTTCGAGTCCTTACTGACTGAACACGAGTAGTAGCCGAACCCCCGCCTCTCTGGTGCTGCTCGCCTCTGCTAGCTGCCCTACAGAAAATCCGACAGTACAGCCAACGTTACTAAAACACTCAGTTGGGAAACTCACCATCGAAACCCGGGCCGCTCTCGTCCACCGAGATCAAGCTAAAAATGATAACAGCGCCGCCCTTTAGCTACGAGTTAAAACATGAAAGTTGATTTATATAGCTTTTGCGAAATGGCACTGCGAGATAGCGCCACCGGCTCTGCGCGACTCGACCTGAACTAGAGTCAGAGATACCGAAACTACCAAGCTCGATGGCGCCAAGAAGGCGGCTCAATTTTTTCGTTACCGTGGTCACTATGGGCGTTTAAAAAGCATTTGTTTTTTGCGTAAAAACAAACGAAAAAATATCTCTTTGCAGGAGCTTTTATTGGAGATTAGTACAGAATGGCAGGAGCATGATGTTTTCATAAACTTTTAGTTTACAAGGTTTTGCGGCACAATTATTATTGTTTTTATACAACCAGGTCTCACCAGTGATTTCCGGTATAGCGCGTCCATAACTTCAGCGCTAATTTGCGGAGGGTCCGTTTGGGAGACGGGAGTTGGCATCCCTGAAACCACCGTATATGTTTCGGCGTCGTAATGGCCGATCAAAGCCAAAATAGAAGAGTCACAGCAAACGCTATCCAATCCCATACTCGCGAACTAATGCGTGCAGCCGCGCAGTTCCCGGAGCGGAGGCTGCGGCCAAAATGGCGGCGTAGCGATAGTACGGTGCACGGTTTTAGTGAGACGGAGTGTAGTAACCATGTGGGTCGCGAAAGTAGAGCAAAAAAGCGGTCCAAAACAATTCGTCAGCATCATCACACTGGAGGCTGCGCTACTGCAGCGCGACTGTATTTTGCGCGGCCAAACCCTTAGCTGATAAAATATTGAAGACACTTTTGGGTGTTTAATATAGTTAAATTTAAATCAAAGTATTATCTATTCATAA
This sequence comes from Ixodes persulcatus, assembly GCA_013358835.2. Lineage (NCBI taxonomy): Eukaryota > Metazoa > Arthropoda > Arachnida > Ixodida > Ixodidae > Ixodes > Ixodes persulcatus. The sequence continues at coordinate 1,211,263 of JABSTQ010010120.1, forward strand.
TAACTTAGCTTAAGCATGTTCAGTTAGGTGAACTTTTTAGGTTATCTTAAATATGTATTATGTTGTGCATACTCCTTGCGACCTCTACAACGTCGCTATTACTGGTGTTTACGCCGTCGGCAGAAGTTCGAAGTTCACAGTCCTGATACGCCTCGTGCTTGCATTGTTTACGTTTGCCAGTGTGCTTACATTTCTGTAGCTCCCGTCAGACTTTCACTTTGCAATCGTTGAACGAATTCGTGGTCTTAAGGTTTCTTACGTATCCGAGCCCAGAACCGTTTGTACTGGTTAAAGCCTATTGCGCCGTTCTGTGGGTTTTGTCGTCGAGCGCCAGCCGGGCGCGTTCAGGGCTCAGTTCTTCGGGACGATGCGCCGCGTGTAAAGAGACGCTGCTCGGTAGCGCGATGCCCAAACGATGACTGCATCGCTGGCATCACACTCCATCGCTTTCCGGTGTACTCTGCAAGGGGAAACTTGTAGCAGCTGGGTCCGCTGCAACTATGTGATATCCTGATGTCCGGTGTCCGTTGATGTCTGGTAAGCTCTTGACCGCTAATGTGGGCCCTCATGCATGCTCATTCAGTAATATGCACCCGTTGATCGAGCTCTTTTGGGCCTAGTCTTCGCTCCAAGCTGCGTGAGACGAAACTAATCTCTGAGATATTAGTGGCGGATTTTCGTGGCCTCGCTGAACGGCTGCGTTACCACAAAAACCTAATAAGAAACAATGACCGAACATTTCATTTTTAGCCAGCTTTTATATTATGGTGTGAATAACACTAAAACATCCTTTCTGCTTGTAACGTGGCTGGTATCGTCCTTCTAACATGCTGGCGACTATCAGGTCTACTTGCTGAGGATGTCGTGCTCGTGAATCTCGTAATGTCATTGTCTGCATTGTGAACCTATCTAACCTCACGGGCACAGAGGTGTGCTCCGTGCTTATGGCGTTCGCTGGACCCAGACGGGAGACCAGGTACAAGGATGTCACTAGTTTATCGCTAACATTATTGTGTGATCCTATTTCTTTGTTAAATGTCCACTGAAGGCATTTCAGCCTGTTCAGTTTAGCCCAGGGTATGTAAAGTAATACACTGTTTCACATTCAGGCGGAGGATCTGGGTTCAGTTCTGCCGGAACACAAGCCTTCAAAACGAGACACTACAACAGCTGCGGGAACGGGCGGTATGCTGCAGGCACTTCAAACCCTCTGCGTTCTATTATCGAGGAAGGCTGCGTCGTGATGCAATACCAGCATATTTGACCACTGAAGGTGAGCACGGAACCTTGTTTTCAGTATTAGTGAGAAGGTAAGCTTATTCAGAAGGTATTTCATATGGAACCGTTTCAGTGCCTTTGCCTTTGCCACGACAATTTGTTTCTTCTACACAAGGCAGTTGCGAAAAACGTTTTCCGTTCTCCATTCTAGGAGCGACGTATAAAAAGTTCCACGATTATTTTTTCCAAAAAATCATGAAATTACTTTTACGGCCCCTTTAATCGCTCGAACAATTTTAACGCTATAGGACTCGAGCCCCCTTCCGAGCGATCACGAACGGGAATCGCCTGCTCCTTCCTATATGGGACGAGTGCACCTGCAGACTGTCTCTGCGCCCGAATTCCTCTCTTCGGCGCTCCCGACGCTTCCCCAATAGGCGGTCTCCTTTGTCTCTATTGACCCCGAGTCTGACGCCGGCGGCTCGTCTAATTTCCTTTCTGTTTGCCCCCGTGTCCCGGCAGGATCATTGCACTGTGCGCGCTGACGTTGACGAAGAGGAGCCCTTTATTAAATCAAATATGCTCTCGTGTCACCCGGCCACCACCTATTACGGTTGACGCGGAGGTGTTCCCAGGCGCGCGGAGAGCCGCGGCTTCGGCTCTCTCGCAAACACGGGCTCGAGTGGCTGCAAGCGCCGACGGCCCGCTTTCTCGACTTTGCTCATTCTGCGTGTCTTGTTTGTTCCTTTGCGGTCGGTTTCCATTCCGAGAGATCGTTCGGTCGGCGGTCGGTATCTGGCCGCCGTCGCGATTGCCTCAATGTAGGTGATGCTGGCAGGCGTGGCGGGACTATTACAATTTCCCTCTGTGACTCCTGTCGTTTTGGAACAAGAAGAAAGAAAAAGAAAAGAAAAGAACACAGAAGACGGAAAGATGAAAACTAAGAAAAAAGAAAGAAAAAAAAAAAACTTCAATTTCGTCGCTCGGACAGACGTGCGCGCGTTTTATTAGCGGTTGTTGCCATGGTGACCTCGGTGCTTGGAAAGTGTTATTACGCTTTACGCCATCAACTCATCTGTTTGCCGCTCCGGATGCTGATGAGAAGACGGCTTCCTTGGCTACGCCTCTTTCATCATCGTCTACGAGAGCGTTTGAGCCAGGGGATTGTATCTGAGTTGAAAGCATCGCGTGGGCTTCATTTCGGTTCGCCGCCGCGCTTCAGTGTTGTAGAATTTGCTTCCGAGTGTATGGGCAATAGATATCGTAAATCCGACATTGCCAATTAAATAGTGCATCTTGATTATACTTCTCTCTCTCTCTCTCTCTCTCTCTCTCTCTCTCTCTCTTGGTGCATCCACTTTCGTTTTATATTGACTAAACGTTTCGGAGCTAAAATTCTTCTATTGGCGACGCGCGCGACCTAAAACATTGCTGTGGTCGGCCTTCCACAAATGGACAAAGGCTCACTGACTATTCCGCTTTAACCGACACAAAAAAGAGTAATGCCAGACCGTCAACTTTGACGGTGTAGGTTGAAGAACACGATAACTTCAAGCTTCCACAGTTTTGCACACACCATCCAACTTGTTTTTTCTTAACTGGTGATAATTGTCATCACGTTGCGAGTAGGAATCATAAGAGAAAGCAACGAACATCTCGTTGAATGCATGTACACAGCAGAAGGCAACGGTTATTTGCATGGTACACAATTTTCAATGTTAAATAGACCTTTTGCTAACTTACGTCAACACCAAGGAGCATGCTGCGAGTATAAGTCACTAAATAAAGCTATACGCTTTCAGAGTACCGAAACTCCAAAACTACGCGTCTAAAGCACGTCAGGGGCCGCTATCGGGTCCGCGCGCAGATGGAGGAGTGACTGTAGCTGAGCCAAGCCGAGCTGTAGCCGTCGACTGCTACAGCTGCCGCGGTCGCTATGTGGCAGCGAATCAAAGTCGTGTTGTTCGTATCTCGACGTAAAGGGGTGTCCAAACAGGACACTACAAAACGCACGACCCCGACAAATCGTGAAAATTGAAGCGGACGCCTCACGCTTCAATTTTCACGATTTGTCGGAGTCGTGCGTTTTGTAGTGTCCTGTTTGGACACCCCTTGACACGGAAAACGCGCGTGCTGAGCGGCGGACTTCAGCGTGCGCGCGCAGTAAACAGCAAACAGCAGCAGACAGAGGATCGCTGGACCCAAGATGGTGGCATTGAAAAAACGCGATGATGATGATAGCGACTCAAGTGACTGCCGCTGTCCAATGATGCCGCAGCGAACCAGAATACTGTTGAATAGAGCGACTGTATTGTCGGTAAAATACCAAAGAAAAGGAATGCGGTACTCTGAAAGCGTATGCCTTATTTATACTTCATCTCACCTTAGCACGGACTAACTGCGAAGGCTGTGCAAGCGCGAGCGGCTAGCTTCGACTGCCTTGACTGGAGCACTCGCTGCACGAGCGCTTGTGCAGTCGCCGAGGCTTCATCCAAAGCAACTAGCTCGCGCTTTTAGCACGCGCGGCTAACAATAGTCCATGCTAAGGTGAGACGAAGTATAATGACTCTATACTCTGTTTCATACTTAGCGTGCAACGCTGTCAAAGCTACTCGCGCGAGCGCGTGGCTTCATCTATGGTTTGGTTTGCGCGAGAACGCGTGCAAATGATCAACGAGATCAAGCCCCATGCTCGCGCCAGTAGCTTTGACAGCGTTGCACACTAAGTATGAAACAGAGTATAGCTGCGAGTATAGTTACACGCGCTGCACGCGTGTAACTGTTTCAAAGCAATGTCCTAAAACAATTGGCATCTTGCACGAGAGTTCGTCAGTGCCTTATTGTGGGTTTTCATTTCGAATCTTTCAAACCGGGAAAGTGAGCGCGTGCGTCGCGGGTATACTTACATTCCCAGCATTCGCCTTGATGCTTGGGTAATTTAGCAAAAGGTCTATTCGTTCCAGAACTTCATTTGACCTATACTGACACATAGCTAATGTTTCATTATACGCCTGTTGGGCGAATAGCCTAATTGAGATTGCAGGTATGTGCAGTCAATAAAACATCGCAAAGTAAATAAACTCGTATATATTACAAAACCACTTTCTATTCACCGACTTGTATACAAGAGTCGCATAAAAGTAAAACGCTTAGGACCATTTTATTTTGGTTGTTCTAGGAATCAACTATTTTCATAAAATAAAGGTACCAAAAGACAAGTTTCTCGGTCCATTTTACTTGCGCGGTATATTAGCCAGTTTTGTGCTTTTAAGAAAAACGTCGGCGCTACACGAAAAGGGGAAGCAATGTGACCCAACGCGCACTTTCTTTTTTTTTTTTTCAGACACAATGACAAAAAAGAAAACCGATGAAACCTTACGCGACACATTTCTAGCGCTGAATTTATGCCCAGAGGCAGCTTTTCTCATACACACAGGCACACTCACACATGGAAGGCCCCATACAAAGGAAAGGCACAAGGTCAAAGCCTCAGGTCGCGAGAGCGGAAATAAAGTTGTCAAACATTCCCCGAACTTGTTGTTCCCTTGTGCGCTGTTTAGGAGACACTGTTTCTACATCGTTGTTGTTGCTCACTGTGGCGCGCTGTTTCGCCCGCGGCCGTTTAAAGGAAAAGCATCGATGCACTCTTCATTCATCAAGAATCACACCTCGCATCGAGAGAGCCGTGTGGGCTTTGCAACACGAGCGATAAAAAATTGGCGCTCACAATGCCACGAATAAAAAAGACATCGTAAAATCTACACCCTGTGAAAGTACGCGAATGAGCGAGAGAAAAAAGAAAATAAAAAGAAAACAACCTCAAGAGATACGCCTGCCACCTCCCCACTTTCCCTCGTTCTCCTCTTCTCCCTAACCAGGGCATTCAGTGACTGGAAGCCTTGACTTCGGACAATTGTCCGCGAGTTCGTTTTTAAAGGCACCGGAAAAACGAGCGCCAGCCTTCTTTCGGCGTTTTCGGTGGCGGTCCAGAAATACACAAAAAAAAAACAGGAAAATACGGGGGGGGGGGGGGGGGAGGGGGTTATTGTCACGCAGTGGTGTAACTTGGAGGGGCGGCGACCGCAACAGGGTCACGGCAAGGCTTTGTCTCCACCAGCGCCGTCGGGAACGGTTTGTGGTCGGGACTAGTAAAACGGGCGCATTAGGAACGCTCGGACGGACGCTTTCGGCGCGAGCAATTGCGCACCTTTCAATATTTTGTCAACACGAATTCGCCACGGTTGCTCGGTCGCCGATGAAGGCATCGCCATGGTCCGATTTGTGCGAGGACTGGAATGTTCGGGTCGTCGAGGAAAGCTCCATTCTGACCCGGAGATTTATGGAGGAGCCGCGGTTACGCCAAAATGCTCGGGGCGTGTCGCCATACTGCGCGGAGACCTACGTTTTTTTACTCTTCTTTTTTTTTTTTTTTAATAGCCATTTATATGTTTTTACTTTTGCACAATACTTGGTGCTCTAATGTTGCTGCTGCATACACAGTTCCTCAACTTTAATATACTGAGGTTTTAATTTTGTTTTTATTCCAAAATTTTTGACTTTTCCGTTTGCTCCAAACCACGATTCCAGCGAGTTTCGCTGTGTTTTTTCTACACTACTTTTACTGCAAGCTTTCCATTTTCAATTTAGGCTTTTGTGTTTACTTTTTTTAATATTTAAGATTTGAGTTGTGAAGGCTTGCTGGAGTGCAGCGCACAGTATTTTACTTTTGTTGGTGTGTGTTACATGGGTTAGACGTGACCATTGGAACCAGGACGGATAATAAGAGTTCAGTAAAAGTACATTGTGATAGCATAGGTGATGAACTGTAGCACGAAAAGTAAAAAGAATGATAATAATAATAATAATAATAATAATAATAATAATAATAATAATAATAATAATAATAATAATAATAATAATCAATCAATCACTTTTTAGTATACAGTGCCCAGGAACAACCCTGAAGTCTTGGTGCTGGTACACTGGTGGATAAAAACAATACATCATACACACCTCCGCAGAAAAGAAGATACATTTTTAAGCATAATACTAGGCAGTACACGAGTAATTAGTAGAATAAAATAAAAACGAGGCAGTAACGGTAGACACGGGACACAAGACCGTAGGACAACAAGTGCACCACCAGAAAGCACGCCATCGAGATGACGAAATTCAGACATAACAGAGCCATTCAGCAATGCTCATCCTGCACGGGCAAGTTTTAATAGAAAGGACAAACGTACTGTAGCAAGGGTGGAAAATATCAAGTTTTTCAGAGTAATGATTCAAACGCTGTGCCATTCTCACAATTGGGTTTACTGGACTTAACGTTCCAGAAACATAAAAAGATGACGGAAGACGAGTAGGCACACGTGGGACCCTAACGCACAGTTTAGATAACAGGCTCGGAGAATTGATGAGTCCGTGCAGCGTTTTAAGCAAAAATAGTAAGTCCCCGTTCTCCCGACGCCGGTGCAAGCTAAGCACACCCATACTCTCTAACGCAGACTCGTATGTTAAACAGTAATAATAATAATAATAATAATAATAATAATAATAATAATAATAATAATAATAATAATAATAATAATAAATAAATATTTATTCAACATTGCAAATATAAACACTTGAGTGTAGGGTCTGGTCAAAGCAGCAGAGGCTTGTAGGACCAGATCCAGCATTTGGTGTGGCAGACCGGATATTCGCACGGACTCACATCACGTGCACATAGGAAAAAAACACAGGCACACATTTCAATGTTTCATCAGAGTACAGGCGAAAGTCAGAGTTGGTGTTTTAGTCGGGTTTGTATGTAGCTTGAAGATGGGTCATAAAAAAAAAGAACACTGAGTGGCACACACTTTCGCGCACGAAACCACACAAAAATGCAACAGGAAATATCGTAGTGAAGACACGAATGTATCTTGCTGAGTCAGACAAATTCACTCAGGGAGTGTTCACACAAAAAATAATAATAATAATAATAATAATAATAATAATAATAATAATAATAATAATAATAATAATCTTTAGGTGTCCAAAAGCTATCAAAATGGTTGAGGTGGTACACCATCGTCAACAAGCAATAAAAAAAACAAAGAAAAAACGTTCACCAAGAAGAAATATAACAAATTAAGAGGCAGACAAGTGTTGATCCAATTGGCTGCGATAGAATATAATTCATGACGAAATGCCAAGGTGACTTGCACTGGTGTTACAGAATGGAAATAAAAATGTATGTATGTATTTATGTACTTTATGTATGTATGTATGTATGCATGTATGTATGCATGTATGTATGTATGTATGTATGTATGTATGTGTGTATGTATGTATGTGTGTATGTATGTGTATGTATGTATGGTGTATGTATGTATGTATGTAGTGTGTATGTGTGTGTATGTATGTATGTGTGTATGCATGTGTGTATGTGTGTATGTGTGTGTATGTGTATATGTGGGTGTATGTGTATATGTGTGTGTATGTGTGTACGTGTGTATGCATGTATGTGTGTATGTGTGTATGTGTGCATGTATGTATGTGTATGTGTATGTATGTATGTATGTATGTATGTATGTATGTATGTATAAAATGACATCCGAGAAATAGGTGAAGTGTTACAGGGTGAGTGGACATAAAAACTAACAAAATGTCTGGTTTCACGTAAAGGAACTTGAAAATCAACTTTCCCAAAGGAGCTGCGCAGAATCAATTGTCCCGCTAACACTGACGGTTGAACCGCGTTCGCGAAGCGGTTGCGAACGCGGTTGCTTAATTCTTCAGTGCAGTCTCACGCGCATTTGAAGATGAAAACGAGCGAATCCGCTTAGCGGTTACGATTCGAACGCCAGTGAATGCAGCGTAAGAGTTCTTCTGGTAGACAAAAGTGGAAGTGAAAACATTTTAGTATATATTATAGTTATAATAAAAGCGGCGCTCAAAGAATCTATCATATACAATTCGAATAACCTCCTTCTGAACATTTTCAACGCTGCTTGATTTGTCTCAATAGGAAGTTTTCGTAGACCGCGTTTCCCTCTCCGCTAAGCCCCCGCAACGAAGAAGCCGCTACTGCGCCTGCGTGCCGATAGCCTTGGCTGTAGACTTCCGGGTATCGTAGCGGGTTGCGGGGAGCGTTGCGGGACGGCGAAAACGATCTTCGAAAACTCCCTATTAGCTCGTAGCGTCGGCTGCTTCAGGCTGAAACGAAGTATAGGCGCCAAGTAATTAATTGTTGTATACTCATGCCACATAACTTCAAACTTTGGCCTGTCTTTTCCGCACACGAAAAGTCCCACTTTAGCAACAAAAAGAAGACTAAAGAGGACACTTAAGACTGCTTACGTGTAGGGATGCGAAAGCATTCCTACACTCAGCGCATTCCTACAAGCAGCGCGCCACTTCTTTCTTTTTCACGCGGCGCTCTGGCGGTGACATCACGTACGCTCCCCCACTGCGCAGGCGCGGCAAATCCTGCAGGCTCAATGACTTCCGTGACGATGCATCTGAGTTGCTGTGTTTTTCTCTGTGTTTTATTTCTGAGGCGCGTCCGCTTTGACCTCGAGCGGCCTCTCCGTCTTCCTTGACGATGCATCTGCGTTGATGAGCTTTTCTTTGTGTTTTTTTTTTATTTCTGAGGCACTTCCGCTTTGACCTTGAGCGGCCCCGCCGCCTTCCGTTACGAAGCATCTGCGTTGCTGTGCTTTTGGAAAATGCTAATTTAACTGCCGTTTCTCTGCTACAGAAGGTTACAGAGAACGCCGGCTTCGCTCCATGGGTCAGTTAATGCTGTCGCATTAAAAAATCAACGCCCACGCCTTTTGTCTCAGCGTAAAAAAAAACGCTGTCGCCAAAAAAAAAAACGCTATTATCGTTAATTTATAAATAAAAAGTAACGCATAAGTAACGGGCGTTACTTCCTAACGGTAACGGTGGTGCGTTTCATTTATTTTGAGGTAACGTAGGTCGGAAACGCCTTCCTTTATTTTGCAAGTAACGAGTAACGTATACTTCGTTACTTTCTTTCGGTAACGCCTACAACACTGGCTGTAGGACGGTGTGTCGAGTCTTCGATCGAGGTTTTTGTACTACAATATAGTAACACTGCACTCTGTCATCAGGAGTCCTGGAATATGTTTGTGAAGCGCCAATACTTGGTAAAATTTTATTACAAACTTTTGTTTACGTTGTTTGGGTCGTGAATGCCTTATAAAGAGGGCTTTCTTAGATGTGTGCAAGCAATGCAAAGTGTTCCCTTCCTTGTTCTCTTCGTTCGCAGTTAATGCTGAAAGGAGCTCGAAACTTACATTATTTTTTTCCTTGCAAGCTCATTGTGAGCTTGTGTTCATTAGGAGACCTCGTTGAGTGCTGCCGCGCCCTGCTGCTATGCGTTTTCGGCACCTTGTCTGCTTGGCCCTGCCACGTTTGCCACCAGTTTACCTGGCACGAGCATCTTCGGAGTAGAAGACGCCGGCATTCAGTGAAAAACACTGTCTTTTCCACATTCCCTTCACCTGTGCTGTGTGAACGGTCGGAGAACGCGGAGTGAAATATAGTTTTCGGCTTGGGGAGGCATCCAATGCTTGTTACACCGAGTGATCTCCTTCAACGCGGTGACGTTTGCGACCGTTTATCCACAGTCTACATTAGGTGTGTCTATAGTCAACAATGGTATCTTCCTTGCTGAAATGACAGTTTCGTTCTTTTTTTTTTTTTCTTCTTCGATTTATATAAAAAGATACATGCTTAAATGAGCAGCAATATTCGGTGAATGTGGCGGACAATGTCCAGGTTAAATTTTGGCATTCCCGAACTTACTCACCGTTGATTCGGTGTGCATAATCTAACTGCAAGATCAGACTCCATTGCAGGTTCGATGCTAAAAACATCAGTTTGTAAACTAGAAAGTCCGCATAAGGCTACGTAACTCCCAAAGATTCATTGTGCCCATGTGAATATCATGAAAATGCAAGAAATTATAGAAGTCCTAAGATTTGGTAGGCCAACATTTCTTTTGCTGTATTCTGTCGAAACTGTTAGCACTCGCCAATAGGCCGAGTTTTTTTTTTTTTTTTTTTTTTTTTTCATTCGGTAGATTACGAGATGTCGCTACAGATTACCCAGTCCTATCAGGGAAGAGGTGTTACATTGCTGTTTTGTCTTCAGTCTTGTGGATACGTTGTAGTTGTTTTTGCAAACAAGTTTTCCCACACGAGGTTATTGTGTGCTAAAGATACAGAGCATTTGCATTTATGCGCAGCATTATTTTACAGCGAAGCTGTATATGACTCAGAGGTCGAGTTTCTGGAATTTGTTCGTGCCGTCGTCCTCACGAAAAAAAAAAAAAGTTGGGGCTCCAATCCACGCTGTGAAGGTGGTTGGTCCGCGAAGCTGTGGTATCACCTGCAGCGATTACCTACCTACTGCACTATTCGAAATGCCGCCACCGGTCGCAGCACGCCGCCGCTGGTCATATTGCCGTTTCTTTTCCCTTTGCCACTCCTAGTATTCACGCTGCTCCTCGGGAGTCCTAACTATGTGTGGCCTATTCATCGCGGTGCTCTAGCAATAATGAAATCAGTTGCTATACTCCGTTTCATCTTACGTTTAAGCGCAGCGAATGTTACGAGCCATCGGCGCCAATCGGAGGCCGAGTGAATGTCACGTGACCTTAAAGAGGGGGCACAGCGACGCGCGGTAAGCGTATCACGGGCCACGTATACAGAACGGGATTGGCCAAGATAGCTCGTAGCATCCGCTGCGTCCTGACGTAAGGGGAAACGGGTTATAGGCGGGTTCTTCTTTCATATATGAAAGGCTCGTGACGTCACTCCCCACGTCGTAAGCTGCCGTCGCCGCGGCAGCTTGGGCAACAGTATCTTCACCGGGAACGTATGCGGTGAGCGCTACGTGCTTCGCATGGTTTTCAGGAGCTTCTTATCATTCATTTTATGGTTAGGATGCTTGTTTTATGCTTATTCTTTATTGAAACGAATGTTGTGCTGTATGTTATATGCGTGGTGTTTGTGCTTTTCGCTTCAATCTTCTGAAGTCTTTTTTCCCGTGAGAACGCCGACACGAAAACACACGCGGGGAGGAGGAACGTGCTTCGCATTGTTCGCCGGCGCCGTTATCATCCATTATGCGGTTTGCACTTCACACGAGGGCTTCGAATGACGTCAACCCCTTTCGAAGCAGCTGCAAACCTAATCTTTACCGGAACGCGTGGGAGGGTGTTCCTATTGTTCACACGCGCCTTATCATCCAACATGTGGTTTTTATGCTTGTTTTGTGGTTTTCTTTGTGGTTTTCTATGATGAAATGGATACTGATCTGTATGCTGTATGCCTGATTTCAAAGGAGATATGCTGTTTTGCTTTCAATTGTTTGCCGGGAGCTTTTTGCTTACAACGTCAACGACACGAAAATTTCCTTGGCTGGTAGAGGTATACAGCTTCGCTGTAAAAAACGTCAGCGATGGAAGCGAAAAGTGCATATCACGCATACAACATACAGCACAGCATTCGTTTCGATAAATTACAAGCACAAAACAAGCATCCGAACCAGATAAGGTAGGGCGCTCCTGATTACAATGCGAAGCACGTAGCGCTCGCATACGTTTCCCGGCAAACATTACTTTTGCGCAAGCTGCCGTGCGGCAGCTTGCGACTTGGGTAGTGACGTCACTAGCCTTTCATATTATAAGACCCTTTGACTGTTTACAAACATGAACTGCCGCTTGCGTCCCAAGCGACTTCCGGTCGCACCATCTTTACAAACCTCTCGAGCTTACTTATGTCACCAGTGCTAGAAAGCATAAATGCTACACGGACAACAACGTTGGAGGTTTAACGAGGGCCTTCGACTGTACAATATGACATCTTGGAGGAGGCAAGTTGGTTTACAAGAATACTCGAAACATTTTAACAGATGTCGCAACTTTCGTTCTTTTGGCGTTAACCTTGGGAATTGGTGGTTCAATGTTTCATGTACATTTCAAGCCGCGTTGTTAAGGTGGCCTTTCTTCATTCTTTTTATAAACCGCAAGTTCTATAGGACGTCAAAGACTGGAGCGCCACCTGGTGGTGTTTGCCAATAAATGGGTCTATAGTGCAGTGGGCAATCGTTGCAGGTGATACCACAGCTTCGATGTCCAACCACCTTCACAACGTAGATTGGAGCCCCAACTTTTTTTTAAATAAGGTTCACATTCTCGAGGTTAATCACAGGGGTTGTTCCCCAGTCCAAAAAACGATAATTGTAGTTAGAATGAAATAATTACTTATACAATAGAACTTTTTATGAAGGTAGAAATTAAATATCGATGTTCGCATATCAGTCCTACAGTGTTTGTTATATATTTGTTTATTAATAAGAATGCTATATGCTCGTCCCAGGACAAATTCTGAGAAAAGACAACTAGAGTTGTCTTTTCATACAAATTCACATTTGTATTTTTGGTCGAAACATTGTAGCCTTCGTTTTGCTCGTATTTATTTTTAATGAATTTCCGCCCGTCCATAAAGCTATTCTATCTAACACTGGATTGACTTTTGAAACTAACTCATCTGCATCGTCAGCATATTCTGTAAGCTGGTTGTTTCGTCAATAACTACAATATTGTTTACGTACACGTTAAAAGAAAAGGAAGTCCTAGATTGCTTCCTTGTGGTGCACCAGATAATATTGATTTTGTGCTTGAAGGAAAGTTATTACAGCACACATATACTGTCGGCGAGTTTTTATACTTTAAATTGCGTTACGTAGGTACACCGACTGTCATAACAAAATTAACATCCAATTAATTAACATTCATGTGTTTGGTCTCGGACACGGTTCATCGTTAAGGGCCCCTTTAAACGTATGTAGTAGCTTTTCCATAAACTCGCAGTAAAAACAAGGATGAATCTTGTCATAATCTGGAATGGATGTAACACATGGGCCAAAAATTAGATGAAAATCGCACAAAATTCAGCACTTCAATATAACAGTTTTTCCACATTTGTCGTAAAACAAACCAAGCGTGAATTTTTATTCCTACAGCGATCACAAATATGCCTTTACCAAGACCCCATTTGTGTTTTACATGCACTAATGATCTTCGTTATGGAGAAGATAGCGTAAAATCTTTTTTTTTTCGCGTTTTATTTTTTTTTTTTTTTATTCTGATATGTCATCCAAGGGTTTTTTTTTTTTTTTTCAGATCACCGAATTAAATAAGCAATACGTGTTTTTTAGCTTAACGACCTGCCCTACTTTGTTTATATGATCCCCCCCCCCCCCCTCCCCCCGCCGCGCCTAAATAGATATGGTGAAACAAAAACTGCCTATTTAGTTTAGCGTAACGACAAAACACTACTTCCTTTTTGCAGCCTGCGTTTTCGGTCTGACGGACCTAAATAGTCTGCAGGCGTGTGTGAGCACGTCCATCCACGCCAGGCTTGCACATGACGTCATTTTGCGGTGTTGGGTGTTATTCCTACTTATTGCTTGCTTCAAAGTATACCATTTCTACTGTGTAGAATCATCACGTCAGAAGGGAATGGTTCCAGTGAGTGCACTGCTATCTATAGACGTAAGACGCGATTGTTAAGTGCACTCACGACTGGGAAACGTCGCCTGGGATGCGCCTTTGCAAACGCCCGCGTGACGACGCTCCAAATTGGCAGCGGGCCTTGTCTTTCGTCAGCCGAGATTCCCAGCGGTCCGACACCGCTGTCGTGCACGGGCCCGCCCTTGCTCTTTGGCTACAGGGCTGCGCTGTCAGACACAGGTTTTTCGGGTTACCCGAGCAGCGAGCGTGCACTCGCAGAATCCGTTCCGGCGTGGTAACCGGCCCTGTCTCAACATATGCCACAGGCAGCCTTAATTGGACGCTCGGGCTCCCGGCAAAAAATAGCAGAGGAGGGCTAAAGGGATGGGGATGAAGGCGGCGAAGACGGGAGCTGGAGGGGGGCTTGTCTCGGGAGGGGGTGGGAGGGCCAACGGTTGCGCTACCAATGGTGGCACGAGGGCTTTTCTATCTGGGTGCTTCAGCCCGCGGTTTCATTGTCTGCACTCGCATGTGTGTTTTCGCAGTGCCGCCATCAATAAGCGCTGCCAACAATCGCGGTCGTGGTGGTGATAAAAGCGAAAAGTGCGGCGGGGTTGAACAAGGGCCGAAACCGCAGATGGTTTCGGGTCCGGGAGGCCGCGTTTAGAAGCCCGCTGCTCCCGAGCGTGAATGAGTGCACGAGCGTGTACGGTGGAGAGACACACACAGCCGCGCGTGTTGGTGGCATTTATTGGACTATACCAACCGTGATTGAAGTCGACGCGTCGCTGGTGTGCGGCCTTTTCGAGGATCGAAAACGATTGCGGGAAGGGATTCTGACAGAAAGAAAGGCGGTTGAAAGTGCGGTGCTACCCTGCACGAAGGTGTCATTCCTTTAAAACCTCTCTCGGATCGAAGTGCGTTTAGAAGCGCTTGGAGATTAAAGTGTACCAAAGCTGCATGTGCGGTTGTATGTACGCGCTCGTCGAACCAGTCAACCGCCTCCCTGACCTCGCCGCTTGACCTACCTGTGCTCATGAATGTCCGCTTCATTTGTAACGCGCGGTTTAGCAAGAGTAACCATTACAAGCATCTCTGTGTATATACAGGGTGTTTGATTTTTAATTCGAACATACTCTTTAAAAAAAAGAGGGGGAGAGTTGGACAAGTGTTGTCTTCACCATGTATCTATTAGGCTCAGCGGACATTAGATTATGGGATATATCGCCATGGTTTAGATGGCTACTTAACTAAATTCGGTAATTAACTTTAGAATTATAGGTTCTGGGTCAATTGCGGTATTGACGGCAATTACTATTAAAAGCCAGAGCAGTTAAAAGAATCTTCGAAAATGTAATAGGTATTGAGATGTCCATCGATCAATTCTCACGTGTTTTAGCCTGATTTCAAAATTGAGCAGAAAAAGAGGTGCGCCGACGTCACAAGTGACGATGTAGCTGAAACAACTAAGTCACTCTTATAAGCGTCACTGTGGCGCTCTTTTGGCGCGCACTTTTTTAAATCGGGCTAAAAGAAACGTGAAAATTGATTTATTAATATTTCAACAACTATTACATTTTCGCAAATTATTTAAATGTGTGTGGTCTCTAATAGGTGTTGCCATCAATATCACAATTGCAAATGGCCCCGCAAACCAAGTGAAACAAATTAGCGAATTTTCGTTAATTAGCCAATTTACTATGATGATTATCCCCTCATCTAATATCCGTCGAATCTGATAAATACATTATGAAGGCGGCACTTGTATATATTTCAACAATATTTTTTTTTATCCATTCGAAAAAAAAGAAGTTTAACACCCTGTATAGTGTATACTATACGCTGAGTAAGAGAAGACACTTTATAAATTGCGCACTTTTAGTTTAAAGAATGTAATAAAATGTATCCTTCATCGCAGAAGTACCGTACGCATAGTTCAGGGTCAACTTTCATTCGTTACGGTCAGTTTAGCTAACGACATAAAAAGAGGAAACACTCTGCCCTGGCAGTAAAGCGTCCATTATTAACAAACCCGCTCCCTCAACAAGCGTCATCCCGGAAGCCGGCTAAGTGCACCGGCAAACTACCCAGCGTCGGAGAGTGACCGCATAACGGCGCTGCCACGAGAGGTCCCCTGTTGATGCGACGTTTTCACCGGTATGGAATTGCTATTACAAAGTTGCCCGTGTCTGGCATGAGGGCACTAGCTCGTTTTATCCTTCCTCGTTTTTTTATTACCGCTTTTTTTTTTTTTCCCGTCCTCTTCTCCTCGCGATTCCCTCGCAGCGCGTTTCCCGTTTGCGAAACAGAAACGCACTATGGATTTCTACGGACAGCTTGTTTTTCGCTGGCTGGTGCAGTGCCCGCTTTGCGTGTTTCTAATGGGTCCCAGGCCCCCTGGCGACAGGCTGACGCCAAGGGTCTTCTTCCCCATCCCCCAGGAGGCTTGGGACGCGGCGGGTGTCGGGGACACATTGACACAGGGGGCCGTATCCGGTCCTCGTAAGTACACTGCGGGCAGGGGACGTGAAGTCAAAGTGACGTCATGGGCTCGCTGGTCTCTGACTCTGGGAGCCGGCTGCTGACTGCGAGCCTTCTGGCGACTCGCCCGCGACAGGCTCGGTCGATAAGCCACGTCGGACGGTGCCCCCTTGTACGCCCGATCCCCACACCAGGGTGAGCGACGGGCATTATCGCGACTAGTCGTGGTCCCTCGCAATGGAAGAGGACGCCATGGGCTGGTCTGGTTTTTGCACACCAGCAGCTGGCAGAGGCAACGCTCGTTGGCGGACACTGCTTCTGAGGACTTGTGGAGACTGACAGTCTAAGGAACACTGTGTTCGACAGGTCATGACTACAGGCTCAGCAATCCGGTCTTTGTCGTCTTCGGGGAGTCGTCCAGCATTTTTGGGTGTTACAAGAAAATTAACGGTAGCCGACACGACCCTCGTTTCTTAAGTTATCGCGGACCTTACACAGCGTGGTTTTTCTTTTACTGCGGATTTTGCCTTAACGTGCTCCGAGATGCAATGTCTGGTTTATAGACTAGTGCAATATTGTATTTGAAATCAGGTATGACCCAGTCAAGGTTTCCAAACAAATCGTGAGCAGACAGACTAAAGGCCGGTTCAGACACTTGCGGGTGAGTGCGTTTGACTGCGTTGCGGCGAGAACCGAAAGCCAGTCACCGGCGCATCTGTGCTTCGTATGAAGCGTGGAACCCAATTTAAGGAATCTCTTGGCACGCGCTATAAGCAGGAGGAATGTCCTGGTTTCTCGCTGCCGCAACGCAGTCAAACGCAGTCAAACGCAACTGTCTGAACCCGGCTTAACACATTAGTCTCTAGTTATTGCTTATTCCAAGGATTACGTGTTTTATGTCATGACCATGCATGCTTTCCTACTAGCACATTACCACTGCTGCAGCAGAGCTTGCCCACATAATCGAGTTAAAATAAGCCAAATGCCAGCGCGAGAATTTCCTTCCTCTTTGCATTCAATTCGTAAAAAAAAGATGAATTCGCGGTTTTATTTTTTTTATGTTTTCTTTGAGCAACTTTCCACAGCTATGGATTCTACATCTACGCCATCTGGAGTGGCTCGCCTTTCGTTACACAGATTAATGTCGAAGTGAAGCTTTAAAACTGGGGTGTAAAGTAGGTGTTTCTAATGACATTCGTTCGATCCCAGGGGAGTTTTAATGACAGTTTCTCCCTCACCCTTCCAGCCTGGCACCCCGTGGGTCCCATGAGGACCGGGACGTCCTTGCGTGCGGATGCGCGCGTCAGGACACGCTGCCATTAACAACGGAGCTTTTTGGGGGGACATTGCTTTCAGACAGAGAAACAGTCCTGGCAGGACATAAAAGAGCACGAATATTAGGGAGAGGGAAGAAACGATCCCAGAGGTTCCCGGCCGTGTTTCTGGCGCAGCGGTCATGTAGATGAATGGGAGCTCGCACGAGAGCCGCGAGGTGCCTCGATGGTAATAAAGGGGACTCGTGGCTACCCTAGCTTTTCTCTTTGTGGAATCGCTGGAGTGCCAGGTTGTTGCGGTGACAGGAGTGTGGTATCAGTCGTTGCGTCTTGTTTACTGCTCTACCTACTCCAAACACAGAATATATTTTATCACTCGAATTCTATGACGAAGAACAGTCACGAGGGACTGTGACGTCGCGCGATTCTGCTCCCGATCCCACGTGACGTTTCGGGTCACGTGACAGATCTTTGACGTCATGGTAGCATGTTACGCCACGGCGTCACGTGATTTTGTGACGTCATAATGTCGCGTGACGCCATGAAGTCACGTGACTCTGAGGTAATGTGGCACCGCGACGTCACATGACAACCTGAGGTCGTGTGAGTCATGTAACCTCATGATGTTACGCGACGTCACACACACAGGGCATGTGCGCAGCTCATTCACAGCACATCCCCTCTGCTGTAAATGATTAAGCTAGTCTTTTTCTTTCTTCTTTTTTTTCGCCACTGCGTTTTGGATCTGACGCTGTTGTGCAGGAATATTGTTTCGGGGCAGAATAAAAAAAAATAATGGAGATAGAACATGTTTGGAATTGCTATTACAACCATTTAAAGTGCGCTTTGCACTCACTTGTTATTTGAATGCATACGTTTCATGTGTTTGCGCTTTTATGAGGCATAATTCGTCCTCGAATAATTAAGATGTTATGAGGGTAGCCAGTTTTTCTGTTGTCAATGGACATTTCATGAACCCGTTTCATTGGGAGAAGTGCTTGCCTATACTTCGTTTCAGCTTAGGTCCGAGCGCAGCCGATGTTATGAGCCGAAGGGCCAATCAAACAGCGAAAGAGGCACAACGTCATGGCGTGCTCTCTGCAGTTGATAGGACCAGCCGGTATTCGCCGTCTCCCTGTGCGTGCTCCTCCGCCGGCTAGTCCTATCAAGCGATGAAAGGACGCCATGACGTTGCGCTTTTTGCGCTGTTTGATTGGCCTTTCGGAACATCGG